>PVHX01000810.1:0-114606 GCA_004024805.1 Geosciurus inauris | reverse complement strand
AGCGTGCAGGGCTTCCCCGCGCCGTCGGGCCCTGGGGGCGCTCAGCTGCTCCTGCAGAAGAGGAGGATCTGCCGAGGCCCAGGTAAAGCAGCCCAGACTGTGGAGCCACATGGGAACCTTGGGATGGCTCCAATCTTAGAATTTTGTTTTAGTTCAGAGCTGTTTAGTGCCTCTGGGTAAAACCTTGTCCTTTTATGGGACTTTATTGTTGGACATTTTCATTTTAGAGATGCAAACCAAAGGCGAGGGGGACTGGGAGTCTTGCCCCAGATCATGCAGAAAGTAAGCCAGGTATTCTGGCCATGATCCTCTTGCCATCACTGGCTGGGACCCTGGGCAACCACTTAGCCTGTCTGTGCCTCCTTCTCTATAAGATGGGGACAGCAATTTTTCTACCTCCTGCAGTTGTTGTAAAGATTAAGGCCTTGGGGCTGGGATTGTGGCTCAGTGGTAGAGCGCTTGCCTTGCATGCTTGAGGCACTGGGTTTGATCCTCAGCACCACATAAAAAAAAAAATCAAAAAAGATATTGTATCCACCTACAACTAAAAAATATTAAAAAAAAAAAAAGATTAAGGCCTTGTATGTATTGTGCTTAGAACAGGGAATAGCAACAGAGAGCTCTAGAGTAGAGTTGTGTTCTTACTATGGACCTCCTGTCTCCAGATCTACTCCTTGGGGTGGAGCAGCTTGTTTCCTAGCCCGGGTCTGTCTGGTTTAGTCTTCTCTTGAGTTATTCCAGTCTGGCTCCCAGCCTGCATCTTCACCAGCCCTCAGGAGACTAGATTCACATTCTGCCTTTTGGCAGGTTCTCAGCTAACTGGAGAAAACAGGGCTTGTATCTTCAGCCAAAGAGTAAAAATAATTCTTCACATACAGAGCAGAAAGGATTGTGAATTGAGTGTTGATGGCTCATGACTGACTTCACTGGTCCCTGTAGTGGTAGACTTCATGCACCGTTGGTGCCTTTCCACATGGAAAGTGCCACCACACATCCACACAAACACACCTGTGTTCACATACACAACTCAAACACAACCACACACACTCTCTCAGCCTTACACACAAACATCCTAATAGATGTGCACTACATAGACACACCCATGTACATACACAGTTAACACACATACAACTCGCCCCCCAACATACACATAAACATGCACATATTTTTTTGTTCTATCAGTAAATCCTTTTTTTCTTTTTCTTTTTTTTTTTTGGTACCAGGGATTGAGCTCAGGAGCACTCGACCACTGAGCCACATCCCCAGCCCTGTTTTGTATTTTTATTTTTAAAAATTTTTTTAATTTTTTAAATTTTTTTGTTATTTTTTTAGATTTAATTAATTTATTTATTCTACTTAAGGTATACATGATAGCAGAATGCATTTTGATTCATTGTACACAGATGGAGCACAGCTTTTCATTTCTCTGGTTGTATGTGATATAGAATCACAACAGACATGCAGTCATACATGAAGCTAGGGCTATAATGTTCGTCATATTCCACCATCTTTACTGTCCCCATGCCCCCTCCCCCCTCCCATCCCTGAGACCAAAGATTTGAGTTCAAATCCTGGGTTTCCTATGCACTCCTGTGTAATCAATCTTATGCCGATTGCTTCTATTTTGGGTTTTTTATCTTGATTTTTTTTTTTTACACTCACAAATAGGAATAATGATGAAGGCACCTTTCACAGGACATTGCTGGGATTATACAGCGAGGGCCTGCACGGAGCTGGGGCAGCAGCCTGTTATTCCTTCTGTTATTTGCCCCTTCCCCCAAGGAGAGGCAAGTTCCCATCCAGAGGAGAGTCGGCAGTCCCTGTAGCTGTCTGCTCTTTAGTCTCCTTATGGGATCAAATAACTCCTAAGTGCCTAGGAAGAGAAGAGTGAGGGAAGGGAGGCTGGGAAGGAGAGGGGTGGATGGGCACACCCTGCAGGGAGAGCAGGAGCTTGAGGGGCACCACAGCTGCTGCTGCTGGAACCCCCACCTGCTCCAGAAGGCTGGTCTGGCCTCTCCCTTGGTGTGTTTGGATGTGAAACTTGATTTCACATATAAAATGAGCCCAACTTGGGGGAAGGGAAAGAGGTCGTAATTGTGAGCAACTAGCACAGGGAACAGTGATGTATTAGCATGGTTTCAAACAGTAGAGTGATAGTGGCAATGTCGTTGAGGAAATAAGCATCAGTGGAATACCTGCAGTGAGGATCCAGGACGGCAGGCTGTTGACTGCCAAGGGTCACAAAGAATAGCCCAGGCAGAGGAGGGCAGGAGCCTCTGACCATGTGACCAGGGAAAGCTTGAGGATGTAAGTTGGATTTGAACTGGGCCCTGGTGTTCAGGAAGGATTTAGATTGGACCTGAAGGAGAACCAGAGGATTGCAATGCAGAAGAGCTGGTGGAGGCAGAACCTAGTCAGAGCAGAATCTGAGGGCAGGAACATGCCCCTACAACCCATTCTTCTGGCCTCCCTCTAGGCCCTCACCTAGCAACTACCTTTGCTGTTCCTATCATTCTGCAGTGGGGCCCTTTCTTGGGCTGTACCATCCTATAATGAGGGTTATCATTAATATTGTCACAACTATGGAGCACATACTGTATACTACTTGACTAAAATCAACTCATTTAGTCCTCTCAACCCTAGGAGGTATGTGTCCTGGTATTCCCATTTTACAGATAAGAAAATTGAGGCACAAAGAAGCTATTATTTGTCCCAGTGAGAGAACTGTGATTCAATCCTAGTTTGGCTCAAGCAGTTGGCCTTTTAAACACTGTATCATATTATATCCAGAGATCTAAACATATAATCTCTCACATGAAGTTATAACATCACTGTCCCCATTCCTAACTCTGAATGGCCTGTCATCTTCCTCATAAGGGACCAGTGGGGGAAAGCTAAATCCACCTCCAGCACCTCCTGCAAGATCGCCCACCACAGAGCTTTCAAGCAAGAGCCAGCAGAACCCTGCCTGGACCCCCACCCAGCAGCTGGGAGGTCAGCTACGGAATGGAACCCTGCACGTCACTGGTAAGCAGGGTGCACACCTGTGGGGCTGGTGCCAGTGAAGAAGTGATTTCCCCTGCCCCCTGGAAAGAGCTTGCATGCTTCACAGTGAATCGTGGGCTCACATAGACACAGGCCAGCCTACAAGGCCTGGGAAATAGGGTTTATTTCACCACTTCCTGGATGGTTCTAGGGCCCACTCTAGAACCATCTGATTCAGAGTAGAGAACAGAGGAAAACCAGCATTTAAACAGTGTGTGTGTGTGTGTGTGTGTGTGTGTGTCTGTCTGTCTGTCTGTCTGTCTGTCTCCATGGAGGAAATATACATGTGTCTGAGAGACCAGAGTAATTTGGGTAAGGGCAAGGAGTAGGAGGAAGGCCCATGAGGTAGGGAGACAATTGGATCAAAACTGTGGAGATAGGAAGTTAAAGCCACTTGGAGTCAGATGTGACTGCAATACCTTATACTCCCCTGGGCTATGGTCAGACATAAGACCCAGGTCACAAGGTAGGAATCAACCCACAAAAGCTGACATAACCACTCCTCTTCTCCACCAGGAGCTCACTTCTGCCCCCTTAGGAACTTCCTTGAGGTGTTGTTTGGAGTTAGTTTGGTGGGTGATGGGAAATCACTGTTGATCTCACTTCTCCTGCTTTCCCTCCTCCCAGCCAAGCAGTAAAACCTGAAAGGTGGATGGATGTCTTGGGAGGAGTAGCCCTACCATCAGCACCTTTACTCAGAGCAGGCATTTCGCTCAGAGTGATGTGTGTTCTCCTGGAATGGTCCAACTTGGGGCCTGCCAGTAACCCAAGTAAACTTTACCATTTCCCACATGTGCAGATGACTTCGAGTCTAAATTCACGTTCCATTCTGTGGAAGAATTTCCCCCTCCGGATGAATATAAACCATGCCAGAAGATTTACCCCAGCAAGGTCCCCCGAAGTAAGTACCACCTTGACAAGACTCCTGGCTTTTCCCGACACTCCAAAAGTAGGTGCTCAGTCTTCATTGATTGACCAGAGACTGCCTGAAGGTCGACATCAATATTTTACCATCTTGCTGCAAGGATATAGTGTGTGCATACTTCTGGAAGTTTCAGAACATTTATTTGTCCTTGTACCTAAGAGTTCATTTGGAGGTTTCGTTTTTGTTTTTTTACCCAACACCAGTGTTTAACGGGCATCAGATTTGGATGCCTAAATTTACCACACATCCCTCTCCTCCCTGGGACTTTTGACTAGGGAACTAAACACCCCAAAATAACACTGAAATGGGATACAGGGACTTTACATGAATCACTGGGAAAGAAATAGAAACCCCTCAATTCAGAATTCTGACAAACCATGAAATGGAAAATATCCTTCAGCCAATGTTCTCAACCATGGCTCCCAATGGAATGACCTAGAAGCTTCTAAAAGTCCTGAACTCCAGGCTGCCTTTAATCAAAATATCCAGGGAGGGACCCAGATGTCACTATTTTTGAAAGCTGCTGGGTGATTCTGGTGTACAGTCAAGGTTGAGACTCAGCCAAGAGAAGGCTTCCTGCTGATTTAATAGTGTGGTCAGGCTCCAGGAGAGGCTTTAACTCAACTTACCTGTTCAGCCCTGGGAAGAGAGGAGGAGACTGCCAAAAAAGCAGGGAAGCAAGAGAAAAACAAGGGTGGGGGACTGACCACAGAGTTGCTGCACACTAGTTAAGTTTAGCCAATTCTCGTGTAGTGCTGGGCCAACTGGATTGGGCAAGAGGGAGTAAGAGGCGGCAGATTCAACAATATGGATGAGAGTTGGATGTGTTACCACCCTGCCCCCTAAGTAAGGACCACATCCCACTCACCTGAGCACCCTAATGAAAAGTCAACAGAGACCAGGGCTAGCTTGAGACCAGGAATCAGGGACCAGGTTCAGTGGCCCTGTCCTCTTAAAAGGGCCTTGGAGAGGTCCTTTCTGCAGAGGAGCAGAGGTGCTCCAGCCTGCTCTGCTCAGGGCAGAAAGGCTGTCAGCGTCAGCCTGGGCAGAGTTTCCTCTGCTGGCTGTGGCACATGAGAGAGAGGAGCTTTGTGTCCTCTTTTAATCACATGTAAATGCCACTTATCTGATTGGGGAGAAAGGGAGAGGATTGGTATAAAGACAAATGGGGGGAAGATCATGTCCCCTTAGAGTTTAAAAAGACTGAAGGGCCAGCAGTGGAAAGTAGCAGCTGCTGCATTGGTCTCATGTTCCTGCTCAGTTCAGCAAATGTGTCCACGCTGCCCTTGCACAGCAGGCACCCTGCAGGCACCAGAGGTTACGGAGTTAGAAGCAAGGTCCCCACAGCACCCTCCACCATGCACACTCCTGAGTGATGAGTGAGAAATTAGCTGCAACACATGAGAGTATTTTTTTTTTTTTGGTACCAGGGATTAACCCAGGGGCACTCGACCACCAAGCCATATCCCCACCGTGCCCTGCTCATGAGAGTTTCTTTTTTTTTAATATTTATTTTTTAGTTGTAGGTGACAGAATATCTTTATATTATTTTTATGTGGTGCTGAGGATTGAACCCAGTGCCTTACGCACACTAGGTGAGCACGCTACCACTGCGCCATAATCCCAGCCCATCATGAGAGTTTCTTAATGACTATTTGGAGTGCTGGGGGTGTGAGCAGGGCCACAACAGCTTAGGCCATACAAGCTGCCATAGGTGACAAGTTGAGGAGTGTCATCAAATAACACCCCTTTTCTCATCTTATGAAATAAGCACAATGATCTTGTGAAATAAGGTATCAGATGAAGACTTAGGGGTCTCTGTTCTCATTGGGCATGACTTAGGAAGTCGGTAATGGCAGACTGCCTACTCCCCACGGTGCCTGGGAATAGGACAGCTATGCTCCTTGGCCCCACCCAGCCTGCCCAGCAGGGCACAGTGGGCAGTCTATGCTGTATCCCCCATCTCAAGAGAAATGTTTGCATTAGTGCCCGCCTCACAAGTAATCCCTTGTTGCTCAGAAAGGAACAGGAAAAAAAAAAAAAGCCTGCTAAATGAACTGACATCCTACAGACGAGAAAGGTAAATTGCAATTTCAAAAATAAGGTAACTATTTTAGATTTGTGTGGCATCAGTGGACATGAAATACTTCTGTAGACTCCCTCAAAATTAAATGAGCATGTTCCCACTGTCCCTGTGAGCCTCAGGAGAGAGCCTTGTTAATGTTAGTGTGAGTGTGAGACAGCTGTGGGTTATGCCTATCTGATCACATTTCTCTGTACAGTTTTCCTCTTGCTCGCTCTTAAACTGGTTCCCCAAGATATTGGAGTGTTCATGGTCAGGGAGTCAGTTTTGTTTCTGTGAGGCACAGGGGTTCTCGTGCTCAGGGGTGATGGTACTTACTATCTCATCCTGTTTGTTTTCTCACTCTCTCTCCTTCCACTGTACACACACACACACGCACACACACACCAGAGTACACAAATACCCTAATACTTAGCTTTTCCAGTAGATGTATTCACTGTCTCTGCTCTGCAGTTAATGGCTAATTTTTTTCCATTGGTAAGATGATTTTGTCTAGTTATTTAAATATTTTAGTAACACATTAAGTTCTTCAATGATTTAAATATAAAATAACTATAAGACTGGTGTTAGTTTTCCTTTACCATAATACAGTAACCAAGATAATCAATTAAAGAGAGAAAACATTTATTCAGCTTACAATTTCACAGGTTTCAGTCCATAGTTGACTGGCCCAGTGCTTTTGGATTTGTGGTAAGGCAGCACCTTGTGGCAGGAAGCAGGTGGTAGAACAAAGCTATTCCTTTCATGGCAGCCAGGAATCAAAAGAGAAAGAGACCAGTGTTCATGATCCCCTTTAAGGGGGCACCCCCATGACCTAAGACTTCCCACTAGATTCCACCTCATAAAAGTCTCCACCAAACCCCAAGAGCACCATAGGCGGAGGACCAAGTCTTGAAGACATGGACCTTGGGGGGACTTTCCAGATCCAACCTATAGCATGACCCATCAATTCCTCTCCTGAGTAGACCCCAAAGAATTTTAAGCTAGTGTTCAAACAAAACACTATGTTATAAATGCTGTACATAAATATTCATAGCAACATAATCCACAATCACCAAAAGGTGCAGACAACTGCTGAATTGATAGACAATGCATGATCATCCTATAATGAGATACGATTCAGCAATCAAAAGGAATGAAGTACTGAGACATGCTACAACATGGATGACACTTGAAAACATTATGCTAAATTAAAGAAACCAAACATGACAACCACAATTGCAGGATTCCTGTTATGTCAAATGTCCAAACTAGACAAATCCATAGAGTCAGAAAGTTAGATTAGGCATTCCAGAGACTGGGGGATGGAAAATGGGGAGTGACTGCTAATGGGTATGGAGTTTCCTTCTGGGGCGGTGAAAATGTTCCAAACTCCAGAATGATTTTCATCTTGTAAAACCTAAACTCTACACCATGGAATAATGACTCCATGTTTCCCTCTCCCTGACCCATGGCAACCACCATTCTACTTTCTGTGTCCATGATTTGGAGTATTCTAAGTACTTCCTATAAGCACAATCATACACTATTGGCTTTTTTATATAAGCTGATTTCACTTAGCATGATGTCCTCAAAGTTCATCTATGTTGTAATTTATGTCGTAATGTTCTTCCTTTCTGAGGCAGAATAGTATTCCATTGTATATATATTATATATATATGATATATATACACACACACATATATGTATACACACACACACATACATACACACATACTACATTTTGTTTATACATTCATCCATTGCTGGGTTTTTCTACATTTTAGCTATTGAAAATATTTTGCTGCTATGAACAGAGGTATACAAATATCTCCTTAAGACTCTGATTTCAAATTCTTTTGGGCATATACCTCAAAGTAGAATTGCTGGGTTGTATGCTAATTTCTATTTTTAATTTGTTGAGGGACTGCCATACCAGTTCCCATAGCAGCTCCACCATTTTACATTTTCACCAAAAGTGCATAAGGGTTCCAATTTTTCCACATCCTCATCAACACTTGTTTTCAGTTTTAAATTTTAATTTATTTCATAGTAGACATTCTAGTGAGTGCAAAATGATATCTCACTGAAGTCCAACTCCTACTTTAAAAGAATTACTTTATGTTTAAAGTAAAACTTGGCCAACATTATTTCCAGGAGCAGTACAACTGCTCCTCTAGGCACTGCAATAACTTTAACAGTACAGGGTGGATCATGTCACAAAAATTAAAGGATTAGATATTCTGAGGCTGAGAGAATCCATAGAAAAAGCACACCTCAGGGGGAGAGTAATTATTTCTGCCTTTGTGGTGGGCAGTTCGGCAGGACGCTCTGCCCCAGCAAGCATTCTCAGCTATTTCTAAGAATTACTGTCAACCATATCCCTTCAATAAATTTGTCCCCAACATCCCACTCCTTCACCACTACTTCTGTCTTTCCTGGACATTTCTTTATTTCTCTGAACCTGCAAAGGTGCTACGATATCTATAAAATCTGTCCCTTGATCTGCCCCTGAGCCTTCTCTGCTCCTCTTTGAACCAGGACTGTTTCCACCTTCTCTCCTCCTGTTCTCTCTCCAGCCAGGTCCTCCCAGTCCTTCTCCCCTCCCTGCCACTGCAAGAGCTGCAATAAAGGCCACCAGCAGACCTACCCCTTGCCCAATCCCATGGTCAGAGGCAGCAGATGTAGTCTACAAACCCTTCTTCCAAAGCACTTCTCCCATTTAGGATTTTTCAATAGCTCTCCCTCTCCTTCTCTTTCCACGGAACTCTGATGGCTCCTCCAATTTTTTTATTTTTTATATATTTTTTCATATCAGAAACCTCAGAATCGCTTTCAACTTCTTTCTCTTCACCTACATTCAACTTATCAGTAAGCTCGAGGGCATCTTCCAGTGAAATATATCCAGAATCGGATCTCTCTCACCTCTTCTTCCACCCCTACCCTGGCCTAAGCCACTGGCATTTCTTTCCCAAATTACCACAGGAAAATGCTAACAGGTGTCCCTGTTTCCCACTGTAGCACAAATGATAGGTCTAAAGCCCAAGCCCAGCTAAGCTGCCCACTACCGCAGATCCTCCAGTAAAGTCCCATCTTGCTCCAAATCAATGATCAATTTTTAGCATGGCTCATAAGACCTACATGAACTATCCCTCTCCTCTTTCACCATTGTCCTCCTACCTTACTTTGCTCTAACACCACCTTAATTTCTAGAACACTCTAAGCACAATTCTGCCTCTAGATTCTTTGCATCTGCTTTCCCTTATGTATGAGACATTTTCCTCAGATAACCACAGACTCATTCTCTACTTCCTGTGGATCTTTAATCAAATGGTACCTGTCTTAATCAGCTCAGGCTGCCAAAACAAAATACCATAGACTGGCTGGCTTAGCAAATGTGTATTTTCTCGCAGTCTAGAAGCTGGAAAGATTAAGGTGCTGGCTGATTCAGTTTCTGGTGAGACTTCTCTTCCTGTTGTGTAGAGAGTCACCTTCTCACTGTACTCACATGGTAGAGAGGAAGAGCACACTTTCTAGTGTTTCTAGTATCTTGTCTTCTAAGGGCACTAATCCCACCATGGGGCCCACTCTCATGACCTTATCTAACCCTGATCACCTCCCAACGGCACATCTGCAAATAACCATCACAATGGGTGTTGAGATTTCAACATGACAATTTGGGGTAACACAGTTCAGTCCACAGCAGTACCTTATCAGACAATCCTTCCCTGATGTAAAATAGTAGCTTTCTCTGGCCCATCACTTTTTATTGTCTTCACACTGTTTTTTAATAGTCTTCAAGGTGTTTATCACCTCCTGACTCGTGATGTGTTTACCTGCCCCTTATCTGTCTTCCCAGTACAGGGTAAGACCTGAATGGCAGAGACAGCACCAATTTTTATGCACTGGTCCATCCATCTCCAGCTCTCAGAATGGAGTCAGGCATGCATGCACTCAGTAAATACTTGTTGAATAAAAAAGCTCACTCATATATACATTGCTCAACCATTTACAGAATAAAAAATATAAAAATATCACACATCTCCATCAATGGAGCTTTAAAAATTATAGCAGAGCCACAAGATGGGAAAACCATGAAACCATTAAAACAATGTTGTCAAATATTCAGCACATTGGAAAAACATTAACACCACCTTGTTGAATAAAATAATACCAAAAAAGTATACAAAAAATAGCCGGGCACGGTGACCAAAGCCTGTAATCCCAGCAACTCAGGAGGCTAAGGCAGAAGGATCGCAAGTTCAAAGCCAGCCTCAGCAAGGCAAGGTGCTAAACAACTCAGTGAGACCCTTATCTCTAAATAAAATACAAAATAGGGCTGGGGATGTGGCTCAGTGGTTGAGTACCCCTGAGTATAATCCCCGGTACCTCAAAAAAATTTTAAAAAAGATATACAAAAAATAAATATGAGGGCTGGGAGCGTGGCTTAATGGTAGAGCGCTTGCCTCGCATGCATGAGGCACTGGGTTCAATCTTCAGCACCACATAAAAATAAACATATAAAATAAAGATATTGTGTCCATCTACAACTGAAAAAAAAACATTTTAAAAATTTTAAAAAATAAATACGATCTAAAGTTTTTGTTTTTGTTTTTGTTTTGTATCAGGGATTGAACCCAGGGCCACTTAACCAGTGAGCCACATCCTCAGCCTTTTTAAACATTTTTCAAATTATTGAGACAGGGTCTCACTGAGTTGCTTAGCACCTCACTAAATTGCCGTAGCTTTGAACTTGTGATTCTCCTGCCTTAGCCTCCTGAGCCGCTGAAGTTACCAGCATGTGCCTCTGTGTCCTGCTTACAATCTAAATTTTTAAAAAATAAATTAACTTGTGTGTCTATGGAGGAAAAGAGAATTTTATCAAATAGAGAAAGACTAGAAATACACCAAAATACGAACCGTGATTGTCACTCAGTGGTTATCTATGTTGTCTAAATTCTGTTGATAAAGGAATATTGCTTTCAGTAATCATTAAAACATTTAAATTACAAGTTACTGGGAGAGAGAAGAGGATTAGCCCACCCACAGGTCCTCACACCTGTGGAGGAAGGGAAATGTGTGGCATGTAGGGTGACCTCTCTCAGTGTGGGCTCAGTCCAGAGGGGATGTGCTCAAAGAAGGGACGCTGGGTGTCCTGTGCCAGCCAGTTCTATGATAAGGGAAAAGGCCAGATGGAAGGAAGGGAATCTGTCGTTCCCTTCATGTAGAGATTACAAGGCCCTTTGGGGCCATCTGGCTTCATGTACAGCTGCAGAAACCAAGGCAGAAGTACAGTGGCCTGCCTCTGCTGCCTGGGGTCGGGGTTTGTTCAGGTCTCTCTTCCACGTCCAGTGCTCTTTGCATCTCGATGTGCTACCTCCTCACTTTTCCTGCCACAGTGGACTGCGGCTTGGGCACACCATTGGCCCTGTGCTGATCGTTAGGTCTGCTCCTCACAGGAGTCTGCCTTTCCCGGGCTCACCTTCCCAGCTCCCAGGAATTGCACTCCAAAGCTGGTAGAAGAATCTCCAGGAGGCCCTGCTTAAATGGCCAGCCACGTTTGTAAATCCTTTTCTGGACACTCTCCAAATCCTACATATCCATCCTCATGTCACTTGGCTACAAAATGGATTTTTTTGTTTCTAATATGAAAATGTGGCTATGCCTGGAGAAAGATAACAAGGCGCGCTTGGTTTTCACATGACAAAAAACAAGGCTGGAAGCCAGCCTGGCCCTGGGCCCTGCTCCTTCAGCCTCCGCACAGACCTTCCCCTTTCAGCCCCGCAGTGTAGAGGAGTCTCTCCCACCAGGGCTGCTCCTGTGTTCCTCCCAACACACTTGCATCCACAGCTGCCTCAGCAGGGAAGCAGAGCCATGGGTTTGCAGGAGATGGTAGCAAAGGCAGGAGCATTCATTCTGTGGGCTCTGCCAGTGCAGGAGGGGTTGGAGATGGGAAAGAAATGTGAACAGATCTCTTACTATGAGCTCCAGTACCAAAAGTTTGAAAACTGTAGTTTGGGTGAATATGAAATGCCTTTCCATGGGGAATAGCCAGTGTGATGGACAGTTTCAGCAGAATGGCCCCACTTGATGAATTCCAGAAGGTTCTAGTGGCATTTCATGAGGGGAAATCCCTTCAAAGTGATCTTGAAATCCAAAACACTCTGTCTAACCCTGACGACGTCCCGGTTATTAGAATTTCACTTCTAGCAGCAGTGAAATTTCTCTTGCATTAAGACTAGAGTTGTCCTTTCTGTTTTATGGAGAAACTAATTTTCCCTTAACCCCTCTTCTTGTTTCCAGGCATCTGTATGAAAACTAGGGAGAAATGCTTACCTGGGGAAGCCTGTTTTATTGCCCAGTGGTTTTCAAATGGGGAGATGTTGGTCCCTAGAGGCCCGTCAACCATGTCTAGAGTCAGGTTTGGGTTTACAACTGGGCATGGGCCTGGGGTAGGGGTGTTACTCGCACCTAGTACATAGAGACCAGTTATGCTGTTAAATGTCCTACAGCACACAGCACAGCCCCACAACAAAGAATTACAGAGCCCAGAATGTTAATAAAGTTTGGATTGTGAAACCCAGACCTAGAAGGCTTTTCTGTAGTGGACAGGAGTTTCCTAAATCTCAAAATAGTCATTTCTAAGGCTGTCTTCTCACAGGGAATTAGATCAAGGGCTGTCTTGTCAGTACTTTTTTACCTTTTACTCAAACGGGCTAAAATTCCGAGATTCCCTACATCATTTGCTCCAAAATATCTTTATTCTACAACCAGTGCACTCATTAATTTTAAAAACGTTTTAATGAAAGTTGCAGTGCCCATTTTATTAATGTTTTGTTAAGTTTCAGAGACCCTTCTGAGTGATAGTTCATTTTTAAAACTGTACCGTACAAGGTTGTCACAATGGTTTATATATGCTCATGGTAGAAAACTTCAGAAGTATTTATTCATAGGTATTTAAAAAAATAATAATTCTACTCAAGAGGAAACATTTCCATTTCTCATTTGTGTTTTTAGTGAATTTTAAAAATAATCAAGACTGTTCTATTCATACAGTTTAGTCCCTCCAAATCAAGACTTTGTAAAAAGACAGCTGCTTCGTACTCCATTATATGATACTGAACTCTAGAATACCTAGAACCCTTGGTTGAACACAGGTTATTATCAGTTTTTCAATATCATAAATAATTTTTGATAATTGTTTCTTCATTCCATGCTGCTTTTTAAATAGCACAGCAACCTGGACTGACCTAGGGGCTTTGGGACATGGGTTTAACTGACCCTGGCATGGTGGCTGGCACACTGCAGATGGATGTAGCTGGAGGTCATGGTGTGCCATGAGTCAGGAAGTGCTAACGGGCTGAAAGATGATGGGCCTTACAAGGTGTTCTCCTTGCAGCACATAGGACATGATGACCCTGTGTCTGTGGTCTGTGGCTTAGAGGGTGGGGCGGAAGCACAGAAGCCCAGTGGTCTCAGGTTTCCGGGCTCACATTGCCCTGGGTTTCTTTGCTGGTGTGGGAACGCTGGCTGCGTGGGTTTCTTGGTGGAGTGCACACCACCCTCCCTGGGCCAGTCAATGGTGAGATCTTCCTTATTTCTCTTAGGCCGCACACCTGGTCCCTGGCTCCAGACTGAGGCAACTGGACAGAGCCCAGATGACATCAAAGGCAGAAATGCTCAGGTAACAACACAGCCCAACAGCTCAACAGCTGGGCAGTTTTCCTCAGGCTAGTTTTCTTTGTGGAAAGCCATTTTGGAGTGCCTTTGTTTCAAGCCAGAATGGAACACTTAGAATTCAAGAACCGAAGGGTGGAAGGGGCCCCCAGAATCACCACCCCATGCAGAAGCAAGTTGCGTCATTCAGAACCCTTGGGACTCATTCTGCTGCCATTGCCCCATCGCTACTCATTCTTCCCTGAGTAGAATGGTTTGAGAAGCCTGTGAGAAGAAAACCCTATAGCATTTATAAAATCGAATTCAGTGTTCTCTCTCACCTATAGAATACATGGCTTCTTTTAGCACCCTTAGAGCTTTTTCCTCCATCAATATTATAATTGATTGATTTGGGCCAGATTTACTCACAAGCCCAAGTCCTGGTAGCTACAGGAAATTGACAGGGCCAGGGGGGAGACCACACCAGTGCTTGTGTGCTAAGGTAGTCTTGAAAGAAATACCCTTGCTCTCACCGCATGCAACTTAGAATTGTCTCCAAACCTGGGCAGAGGTGACATCTCTAACTGTATAAAATGGAGTCTCATGATTAAAAGTCCTATGTTTCTTTGAAAACATGTACAATCCTACTCTGGCCACCTTCTATGTCCGAGTTCTGTGTAACAGCCAACAGACTGGCTTGCTGTTACATTGGGCCATTCTACAGCTGTATGGAACATGAAGGAAAGTAACCTAAGAAGGAAGGTCCTCGATTCCCAAAGCCAGGGGAGACCCTGAGACTGGGGGTATTTCCTCTAGCAAACAAGCATTCACCTTTTCTAACCATTGCTAACCCAAGAATAGCAATATCCATTCACAGATGATCCCAGGTTCAAAACAGGCATACAACTGTAGTTAAAGAAGCATATGTACGTAAGAAAGAAAGAAAAGAAGAATATACACAGAATTGTTAATAGGTATAGAGGATTCTAGGATAATGAAAGGATAAGAAACACCAGGAATATATCCCCCGACCTAATTGCATGGGCAGAATCCATCTGATGGAGCTACATGGAACTCTGGGGTCTATTGAAGGCTTACAAGGTCCAGGGGATACTTGGAGAATAAATCAGAGTTGATTTTGGTCAATTTCAGCTTGTAAGTGTAGCCGCTGCCCATCCCCCACTCCAGCCCCACAGCAGGCAGCCATGCATGTGTTCTTGGAGTACCTTGCACACAGTCTGGGGTAGCCAAGAAGGGCAAAGAAAGACAAACAAAAAATAACCGCATCCTCCACATGTTGGTGATCTGGGCTTTGATCGCCCACTGCTGCTTCTGATAATACAAGTGCAGATAAAGAAATGGCGTCCACCACTGTGCCTCATCCCACTGCTGCTGGTCCCTCTCCTTCTGGCTGAAGCAACTTCCAGGAGAATTTTTTTTTGTCTTCTCTTCATTTTTCTCTGTTTCCACTTTTAGAGGCCAAACATTAAAGACCAAGACATTCGAAAGCAACTTCATATGTGGGAGAAATTAGGAAGTAACCATGTATGCTCAAGAGAAAAAGCACAGACTCCAGAAAGACCTGAGAAGACCTTAAGTTTACACTTTAAGCTGATTCTTGGCACAGAAATAACTTACAAAAATTAAGATAAAAAATAGAATAGAATAAAATTAAAATGATAACAAATATTCCTAGCAAGCCCTGGGGAAGGAGGATCTGCTTTTCAGTGTTATGACATTGTTTGATTCAAATGTATAGTTTCCAACAAAAAAATCTCAAATTACACAAAGAAATAGAAAATGGAGGCCCATTCAACAACAACAAAAAATCAACAAAAAATTATCTTTGAAAAAGGATTGATGGCAGATCTTTTAGACAGAGTTTAAAACAGCAGTATTAAAAATGTTCATACCAGGCATGGTGGCACATGCCTGTCTATAATCCCAACAACTTGGGAGGCTAAGATAGGAGGATAGCAAATTCATGGCCACCCTCGGCAACTTAGTGATGCTCTAATCAGTTTAGTGAAAACCTGTCTCAAAATAAAAAAATTTTAAAAGGGTTGGGGATGTAGCTCAGTGATAAAATGCCCCTGGATTCAATCCCCTCTATAGAAAAAAAAAAAGACAACTGTCTTAAAATTGCTCAAAAAAGTAAAGATGTGGACAAATTCAAGCAAATGATGTATTAAAAAATGGAAATATCAGTAAAGAGAAAGAAAACAAAGAAATTCTGAAGCTGAAAAATACAACTAAAATGAAAAATTCACTGGAGAAAATGAAAGGCAGATTTGAACGAGCAGAAAAAAGAATCAGTGAACTTGAAGAAAGGATAGTCAAAATAGTTAAGTCTGAAGAACAGAAGGAAAAACATTAAAAATGAACAGAGCCTGTCAGAGCTATGGGACTTCATCAGATGTTTCCAGGAAGAGGAGAGGGGTGTAGAAAGAATATTTGAAGAAATAATAGCTGAAACCTCACAAATTTGATTAGAGGCATGAATATAAACATCCAAGAAGCTCAATAAACTCTAAGTAAAATGAACACAAAGAGACTAACATCAAGACACACTAAAAGGGGTGAGTGGCTTTGTGGAGTGGAGGTGAGGTGCTTTATGGGTGGATCGAGGTGACTGGTGGTTGGTGGCTTTTTCACATTCGGTAACAAACAGGCCAAAACGCAGATCTTTGTGAAGACCTTGACCAGTAAGACCATCACCCTGGAGGTGGAGCCTGGTGATACCATTGAGAACATAAAGGTCAAGATCAGGATAAAGAAGGCAGAGGCTTCTGACCAGCAGAGGCTCATCTTTGCAGGCAAGCAGCTGAAAGATGGCCACACTCTTTGTGACTACAACATCCAGAAAGAGTTGACCCTGCACCTGGTCCTGTGCCTGAGGGGTGGCTGTGAATTCTGTCTGCACTCATGGTGCACAATGACTGTATTATGCTGCATATAGTCATTTGCCACAATTTAAGTTTAGAAATGACCAGTTTCAGTAATAGCTGAACTTGTCCAAAATGTCAATAAAATTTTGTTGCATGGTAGCAAAAAGAAAAAAGAAGACACACTATAATGGAATTTTTGAAGAAAAGAGAATCTCAAAAACAACAAGAGAATCGACTTGTCGCATACAAGGCATCCTCAGTAAGATTTCTCATCAGAACTTCAGAGGAGACAAGGTGGTGAGCTGATATATTGAAAGTATTAAAAGACAAAAAACTATCAACCAAGAATCCTATATTTGGCAAAACTGTCCTTTAGGAAGTGAGGAAGAAATTAAGACATTGACAGGTAACAGAAGCTGAGGGAGTTGTTCTCCCTCGCCTGTGCTGCTACCCTGGCTTTCAGCAATCTCGTCCCTTCCTTCTCAGATGACTTTCCTGCCTATTCCATGCAGCCCTGCAGAATGGTCCAGTGTAGACACTGCCCGTAGAAGATGATCACTGCTTTTTACTTTCTTTCTAGTGTACTTCTGTAATTTCCACAAGGAATATATTGCTCTTGTGATTAGCAAAATAGAATCATCATCATAATCATAGTCCCATATATTTACGTGGCTCTTTACAGTTTTTAGTTGGTTTGTGTATGTTATCTCATTTGATCCTTTTAACAACCCCATGATCAAATTGGAGAGACACTTTGAATGCCATTTTTTCTTTTTTCAGTGCTGGGAATTGAACCCAGGGCCTCACATATGCTAGGCAAGTGCTTTACCACTGAGCTACACTCCCAGCCCCAATGTCATTTTTATAAAAGAGAAAACTGTGCTCCAGACGCTGAGGGGCTTGCCCAAGGTCACATGACCAGACCTTCTGCCCTCACTCTGGTGCTCCTAACACTATGCATCACTGCTCTATACACTATACACTTACATTGTGGCATATTAGAAGAGCCTTCCTCACCATCACCATGGCAAGGCTAGGTGGAACATTAGGCAGGATCTGGACCCCAGACTCATGACAGGCACAAACCTAAATCACCCCAGAATAATGCTTTTTGTTTCTGCCTATGACAGTCCAGTGAAGGATGGATTAAAAGTCTCCTTTGGACATCCCACTGAGATCTCTTACGTCTCACTGGAGATCATCTTCATTCATTTTCACTTTGTTGATACACAAAGTAGTGCCCAGAGAAACCAGTGCTCTAGCCATCGAACAGTGCCCCGGAGAGTGCTCTCTACTTTATGGATGCTGGACTGCAAGTCTGAGGGTCTGAATTCCTTTCCCACTTTCCATTGCCCTGACCTGGTATCTCTAGCATGTTCTTGGCTTTTTCTGAACTTCCTGCACAGACAATTGCTGGTTCTTGGTTCTTATAAATGTTTATAAGTCAGCATTTTATTTTTTTTTTTTAATTTTTTTTAGTTGTTAATGGATCTTTATTTTATTCATTTATTATTTATATGTGGTGCTGAGAATCGAACCCAGTGCCTCGCACATGCTAGGCAAGCGCTCTACCACTGAGCCACAGCCCCAGCCCATAAGTCAGCATTTTAGATTGCCACACATCATCAATTTTATATCCCATTTTATCTCTTTGGCCACCATGACCCCTTGGGTAAAAAACTGCTCCCTACACACAATGGAACCATCTTTCCAGCCATAGTGGCCCTGTGTGAACAAGGAAAAGCTGTGTTGCCTACTCTTGGGTGCAGTGAGTCTTCTAACCCCACCTGGTAATCTTCTGTCATGTTTCCACAGTTATCTCTAAAGACACTCCGGTGAGAAGACGGATGAAGCCAAGGTCCAGGGGTTCCATGTCACAGGATGGCCACCCCAGGAGAATGTGTCAGGCCCCACCATACTCGAGCTATATTCAGTTGACATACAGGCTCTGAATGGAGCACTTATTTACTGTAAATACGTGGTTTGCACGGGCTTTAAAGCAGCATTTTAGTCAACGTCGAGTTGAGTAATACTTTTAAAGACAACCACCATTTCTCCATTACTTAAAATGTATCTTGGCATTTGTCTGTATAGACAGAGCCCTGCCCCACTCCATTATGTCTATCCTGTGACTGTAAATATGCTTGCGGGCCTGGCCCTTCCTAGATTCTGAACCATTTTTAGAGCATCCTTAGTTGGTAGGTGGTCCCAAAGTCCTAAGTAGTCTCAACAGCTTCTTATTGGCATGACTTTATATTCTCATTGCACCAACTGCAAAATCAAACCAAATAATGCCTTATAAATGATGCAGCTCAGAGGAAGTAGTGTGTGCCCACACCTTGATGGTGCCGCGCAGCCTCCGGTGAGTGAGATGTCACGTCTCACTTCCATTTTGCAGTACAGGGATGTCTTTTTGCTGCCTAATGTAAATATACCACAGTGTAAAGGCAGGAGTGGGCTCAGCCCCTCCAATGCCTTCCACAGGGCCCTTTTATAACTGAATTATCCTACAAGTAGCCAATGCTCTTACTGTTTACAGTGCTCCTAGTGCCCATGTCTCCATCACTTCCCTCCTGTCCCTCCAAATTCCCAGCCCCATCCTGGTAATCCAGGTAAGGTCAGCTTTACAAGATTTTGGTATTTTGTTTTTCTTTAGGAAAAAACATACACTAGTCCTGATTATCATGAACTGCTGATTCTATCCCAGAGGTTTCCCAACCTCGCAGCCAAGCAAAGATTTCCAGGGAAAATATGACATGAGAAAATTGTAGAACGAAATGTCTGGTGAAATATATGCCTCAAATACCTGGCCACAGTCCCACCCCAAAGAATCTGGGAACCACCCATAGGCCACACCCAGCTCCCTTCCCAACTGAGGGAGGATGTCATTGGCCCACAGCTTCTCCTTACCCTGTGATGGGCACCTGGGGGCAGGTGCACGTTCAGCTCCCTGATTATGCAGAGTCCAGCTGGGCTGGAGCTGCTCCTCAACTTCTCCATGAGCCAGCAAGGATATGGAAATGGGTTCTTGTTGACCCCACATGCTCCTTATCCTTGAGGCAGGGAATGCGGACACAGATGAAGAAGAGAGAATAGGAGGAAACAGATGGATCCCTGAGGAAATTGGGAAGGGAAAAGAAGAGATAGCAGAAAACAAGTTTGCTTTAGAACAACCCACTCATGCCCTCACACCTTTAGGATGCAGGACAGTGAGCAGGGTTTGGCCAACACGACTGCAGACGCCTCACCGTGGTCTGGAGTCAGTCAAGCTGGTGTCGTACATCAGTGTGTGCCTTCTCATTCCAGATGGAAGAAACTGAGTCAGCGTCAAGTTTGCCTCTCAGGGAGGACAACTCAGGCCAAATCGTAAGAGCTAAAATCAGTGGGAAAAAGTTTTCAAAGGCCTTTTGCATTATTGATTTGTTGTATTGATTCTGGAAGTTTTCTAAAATGTCAAGATCTCATTTGGGGGACAGTATCCATTCTGCCTTCCTTCTAGTTGCATAAAATACTTAAAAGAGCTTTAATTTGTGTGATGGAGAAGGCCCTAGACAGAGGCAGTTCCACTTTGGAGAGGACTGCCGGCCCTGGTGAGGCGTTCATAAGTTCTTCTGCACTGATTGGATAGAAGTGTAAAATAAAACCATTTAAGGACAGAGGGAAGGAAGGAGCAGAAACCAAAAATGGCAAATAGGGAGCAACCTCAGGAATGTGTCCTCAAGATCTGTCACTGAACACTCACCCTCTGAGCTTGGGCAGTGTACAGGCTGAGCCCCTTGACAGTGGATTCATCAGAGAGGCATCCCTGCCACCTCCCCTATCCTCACTGACCCTGTTGTCTGTGACTTCCCCTGTGTTTCACCTGTATTTTATATTTATTGATGCCTTCCTCTGCAGATTCATTTCTTTGTACCTAATAAACCAACTTTAATAAGTGGAAAAGCTTCTGAGATCATTTCCTAGTGAAAACCCATCTATGGTCACCAGTACTGATCTAAGCCAATTTTTAACAGTACATATTTATGGGATACTGTGTGATATTTTGATACATACAATGTGTGATGATCAAATTTAAGTACTAAGCCAAGTATTTTTGGGTGGAGGTACCGAGGATTAAACTCAGGGGTACTGAACCACTGAGCCACATCCTCAGCCCTGTTTTGTATTTTATTTAGAGACAGGGTCTCACTGAGTTGCTTAGCTTTTGCTGAGGCTGGCTTCGCGATCCTCCTACCTCAGTCTCCCGAGCCCCTGGGATTACAGGCATGCACCACCATGCCTGGCAAAACCAAACATTTTTAAGGATTAGAAGGGCTTCTGAGAAGGCCACAGCAAAATGGATGTTTACATAGATTTTTATGTGCTCGCTGTAACATACAGTGTTGGAAACACAGCCTTTCTTCTTTGAGTTGACTGATTTACTGAGTGTTTGGTTAAACCAAGCCCAGGGGTGGGGGTTACTTTTCAGATGTGTTTTTTAAAAGTAGATAACACTAGCCACGTGTGGTGGCACACACCTGTAATCTCAGCAACTGGGGAGGCTGAGGCAGAAGGATCACAAGTTTAAGGCCAGCCTCAGTAACTTAGGCTCTAAGCAACTCAGAAAGACTCTGTCTCAAATTTTAAAAATAAAAAGAGTTGGGGATATAGCTCAGTGGTAAAGTGCTCCTGGGTTCAATCCCCAGTACCAAATAACAATAACAACAACAACAATAATAATAAATTAGATAACACTATATTTATTCAGTTTTATTAATAATGGGCAGTGTATTGCTTATAAATTCTGCTAAATTGTATTAAAATGGAAAAAAACTTTCAGCCTAAAATGCACTTAGACCCCTGCTTCCCTGATTCAGTAAATCCCTCCAAAGAGCCTCCTGTGTGAAACAGAACCATCTTGGTCTCCATTAGAGTGTTTTAGGTGGACTCTGGAGCCTGCTACAGGGGAGATGGGGTTTATCTGCTAGGTGAGCTGACTCAGAATGAGAGCTTAGAAAACACACACAGATCTGAGTCTCTTCCATCTCTTTTGAGTTTGGGAAAGTAAACTACTTTAGTTTCATCATATGAAGACATGAATGTGTACCTGGGCATATAGAGGTGAAGTCACATGAGCAGGCCCTGACCCTTGGGTCACATCAGTCGGGTAAGGGCACAGCCCAACCTCTGAGGAGCCACCAGTTTTCATATTTCATGCTCAGTCATAAATAGGGCTCTGCTGGCTGCATCTCAGTCCCTCTTTTTAGTCACTGGCTGAGCTGCTGGGACCACGCTTCACTAGCTCTGTTGTGGTATAACAAAGCAGAAGGGGTAATTAAAATTCATAGATGTTCTGAAAATAAATCTCATCTAGAAACTAATTTGAAAGCTAGCTACTACATGCTTTGCATCTTAATGAGTTAAGGAGCTGAATTTTTTGTCTGCTGCCATATTGATGGAGGCACCACACCGGTAAGTTTTTTAATGACCAAAACAGCCAGTCTGAGTGGGGAAGAAGAGCAAGGGCCCAGGATAATCTGCAAAGTAGATGATGAATTCCAAAATCTAGGCAGGTGGTAAAGGAGCTCTACGTTGAAGGACCTCTACATAGAGGCACCTCTTAGGAAATTAAGAATGGGAAAGGTAGTTCCCAGCAAGGTGAGAAGAGCAACTTCATGAGAAGAGCTGTAGATTCCAGGAGTTCTTCCAGAAGTTCCAGCAGTTCCATACTCTGAGAATGTGTCCCAGGAGACTTGGCATCCTTCATGAACCCATTCTGTCATGGGTTGAATTATGTCCCCACAAAATTCATATGTAGAAGTCCTGACCTCCAGTATATTTCAGGATGGTACCTTATTTGGAAATAGGGTCACTGCAGATATAATTAGTTTAAATGAAGTCATACTGGAGTGGGCCCTAAATTCAATATGGCTGGTTTCCTTATAAAAAGGGAAAATTGGACATAGCTGTACACACAGGGATAATGTGATATAAGAGGAAAGCAGAGGTTGGGGTGATGCCAAAGATTTCCAGCAAAGCAACAGAAGCTGGTCAGGAGACATGGAACAGATTCCCTCTCACAGCCCTCAGATGGAACCAACCCTATAGACACTGCTATCTTGCACATCACATCTAGGCTCCAAAGCTATGGAACAATCAGTTTCTCCTGCTTACACCACCTAGTCTGTGGTACTTTGTTATAGCAACCCTAGCAAACTCATACATACTCTTGGAGTTTTTCAGGAGTGTGTTATGTTGATGAAACAAAAATAGGTGGGAATAAAATTTAAAGTAGCAGTTCCTTATGTCAATGGAGCAGTAGTCCTCTAATCTGACCTTGACACAGGTCATTTGTTGCAGGTGGCTTAGTCTTGTTTTCCTGAACAAGACAATCAATTGTGTTTTCCCTGCCATAAGAGCAGAGAGGACTTTTTTCTTAAGAGGCATCCTTGTGTCATGGAGCTGCTAAACCTTTAGAATAAGGAGCCTTTAGCATGAGTCATTCTGATGATCTAGACTCTAGACTTCCAATTCTAGTTCTTTTTTTTTTCTTTTTTAAAAAATTGTGGTTAAGTACACATAACATAAAATTTGCCATCTTAATTGTTTTTAGTGTCCAGTATAATTGAAGTGCATCTACACTGTTATGCAGCCACCAGCACCACCTGGCTCCAGAACTCTTCATCTTGTAGAGCTTTAGCTCTGTGCCCATCAAACAACAATCCCATTTCCTCCTCCTCCTAGCCAGTGGCAACCACTCTTCTACTTCCTTTAGATTTGACAACTCTAGGTACTTCACATAAATAGAATCATATACTGCCTCCTGTAACTTGTTCATTTTACTCAGCATAATGTCCTTAATGTTTATACATGTGGTAGCATGTGTCAGAATTTCCTTCCCTTTTTAAAAGCTGACGTAGCCAGGTGTGGTGGTGCACGTCTGTAATTCCAGCACTTTGGGAGGTTGAGACAGGAGAATCACGATTTCAAAGCCAGCCTCAGCAACGGTGAGGTGCTAAGCAACTCAGTGAGACCCTGTCTCTACATAAAACACAAAATAGGGCTGGGGATGTGGCTCAGTGGTCGAGTACCCCTGAGTTCAATCCCTGGTACCAAAAAAAAAAGCTGAAGAATATTCTATTGTATAGTTATACTACATTTTGTTTATCCATCCATACATCTATAGATACTTGCCTATACCTTTCAGCTATTGTGAATAATGCTACTATGAACCTGAATATAAAAATAATGATGAACCTGAATATAAAAATAATACTATGAACCTGAATGTAAAAATATCTCTTCTGGACCCTGCTTTCCATTTTTCTGTAAAAATACTTAGAAGTGGAATTGCTGTCCTTTAAACAAAATAATAATTTAGCAACCTCTGTACTATTTTGCAGTCCCATCAGTAGTATATAAAGGTTCCAGTGGCTTCACAACCTCATCAACACCTGTTACTTTGGTGTTTTTTGTTTTTTTTTTTAAGTTGCAATCCTGGTGAATGTGACTTGGTTTCTCACGGAAGTTTTGTGTTTATTTTTAAAGAGTGAATTTATCCACAGAATGGTACCTAATGCAGGAAATTGCTGAACTGATTGGTTTTTCTGAAGATTTCCAGCAGAAAACACATCCCCTTCCATACATTTCCTGTGTTGTGACTGATGCCGGCATTTGTTCATGAAACACAAGACAGAAGAGGCCACTGGACATTAACTTCAGTATTTTTTATTGTATGCTTGATGCATTTAGAGACAATCCCAAGGGCAAGCACTGGATAAAGGGATGTTACCTGGTTTGTAGATATTTGTACAAAAGACTGTTAAGACTACATGGTCAGTTCCACTGCAGGAAACAAAGACTCTTATTCCCTGCCAGTAGCATTTTCCAGCTAATACATTGAAACTCTCACAACATGATTGCAAACATGTATATATTGGTTCCCACAAGAATTCTGCATATGACATTTGAAGATGTTTGGCGTCAATCAGATAAAGCACATTTTGACACAAACCTAAGGAGAGCAGCAGGGACTTAGGACTGCTTGGAATGAAATGCCACAGCTACGGGAAGCATACAGTAGAACTGGGACAGCCGGGCATGTGACCTGCCACTCTTCCTCCTCCATGAGAGCGTGCCCAGTGAGGTGGGTCCCCTCGCTTTCTTCTCCCTGTGCTTCCTAAAGCTAGGAGCTCAGTTGAAGACCTCTCCAATAAAGGATGGGTGGGTCTCCAATGAGGAATGCAGTTAGAGAACTCATGACAGATACAGGGTCCCACCTGTCTTCCCTGCTGCCAGCCAGAGCTATGTGTCACCTGTATGGAAGGTGGGATGACATCTGTTAGGATGCACGGTCATTTGCCTGGTCAACAATTACTTTTTAGACATAATGACTCATCCAATAGTAAAGGAACTTCGCTGCTAAGATCTAAGAGGCATACACCTGCTCTGTTAGCTTGTAGGGTAGCTCCTAATAATAACACCAGGTCTTACGTTACAGGGCACTAATGAATCTCCATAATTTTGATTATGTCCTTATTCTACCTAAGGTTCAAGCCACCTCCAAAAAGGAAAGCACTATTATTTCTGCTTTGCTAATTTACTTTCACTGGAGCCTCTGCCCCTGATGGAGGGCTGTCTTCACCTATGGTAAATCCCATCTAATAGACAAGACTAACTAGCTTATGATAGGTTACAGGGGAGGTGGGGGAGAGATTCTGTCCTTTATGGCCATGACTTTTCTGCACAAAGCATGCACTGGCGCCCCCACCTGTCCTAATAGATATACAAATGGTATTTAGGAAGCTATTTACACACGGTGACCTTTAAATATTAGTTTCACGGTTCATCTTGAATATTCATTTTCCCTATATAGCTTTCAGAAAAGCAATCCCTGGAAAAGAAATTATCCATGTAATAAGTATTCTTCCAAAGCAAAATCTGTTAGGAGCATTTAAAAGCAAACATTCCCCCTACAACAACCTACTCAAAATTCAACAACGCATTTCTGACTGTTGTCATTAAACGTGAGTACAGACACCTCAGCAGGTTCCTTGCTCTCGTTGCCTTTCCCCACCCTTCCCAAATGCACAAAGAACCTGAGCACTGCTATTCAGGTTTGACTGTACACGGACCCCCTCCATTGCTTGCTGGAGGGCACCAGGCCCACTTGGAGGGCAGGCACGCTCTCTAGCGGTAAGACAGCGACATCACAGCTGTGATTGATGTACAGTTGGCCCTTCCCTGTAATGTCCAAAAACAGAAGTAGCCACTGTTTCCCACTGCACGACTGGCTGAGTAATGACATTGAGTTGCTAGGGTCATCTGTGACCTGGGCCATAGTAATAAAAGCAGGTCTTGGTGTAATTTATATGCACTTGACTTCTGGTCAAATCCTGTATCACCTTGAGTATCTCAGACAGGTCAGGTCTGATAAAATGTTTCCTAACGAGTGCAGGTGAGACCATGTATTCAAAGAGAGGCTTTCTGCAACACCTTGTTTTAAATAACCACTCCTCATGTAGACTTTGGAAGGGATGGGTACCTACATCATTCTTGAACTTCATCCTTTTCCCCCTTAGCAGATATAGACACTTCTAGAATGACCACTCCACCTAAGAGGAGATCCTCAATTCATCAGCAGTTTGAAAGCCCAGGTCAGACCTAGACTACAAGCTGCCACTACTGGCTGCCATAAATTTTATCAGTTGAAATAGTCTTCCCATCTGTAGTTAGTGATTTTATACAGAGAATTTAAAAAACTGCTGAATAGAAAGTTCATGGCAAACCGATACACACGCTTTTAAAGGAGAGTTGGTAGAAAGAAAATATTCATTCCCATAAAACTTCTGAGGCTGGGGACAAGGCTCAGTGGTAGAGAGTGTTTAAGAGTGCTTGTCTCATGTGCTCAGGGCTGCAGCTCCCATCCCCAGCACAACAACAACCAAAAGGAAAATAAAAACATGAAAAATCTCTGATCCTTGGTATTCCCATCTACATAATGAGTGGCTGTGTCACTTCCAGCCCTCGTGACCTGTGACACAGCTGCTGAGGAGTGACTACCTCTGAGCCATTTCCAAGGCTACTGATCCAATATTTCCACTTGCTAGAATCATGTCAAGGATGATGAAGCATTATTAGGCCCAAAAGGCACTCTTTTAACACACACTCCTATCAGTCATCTCTGCTGCTTTGCCATTTCAAGAGTTGGGGAAGAATTTCAATAGATGAAGGTAAGCCCCACCACCTCCTGCCCACTTCCACTACCAGTCTGGAAGCAGCTGTGGGGCATGAGGACTAAGATCCCAGCAGTCAGTTGCTTCAGACACCAACATGTGGGACCTGACAGGCTGGGCAGGAGTGGTGGAGTTGGACTGTGACCCTGCAGAGAAGTGCTCTTGTATCTGCCTGTCACCTTCTTGCCCTCTGAATACCCAGTATGGAGCCCATGTGGTCTTCCTAGCATGCTTTTCTCTGCTCTATTTGTCAAATCCTTCATGTGAATATGATGTTGGAGCAGATCAGCTCAACTCAAGTGTCTCTGCTGAGATAAAGTAGCAACTGCTCGGATTCCAGGGACTGCAATCTAAACAGTCAAGATTTTTTTTCCTTTCTTTCCCTCATTAGCTGAGAGAGTCACAGTTGTATGGGGTGGAACTATGCCACAGGGCCACTGAATGAATCCTAGATTAGATGTTGGTAACTAGACCAGGAGTCGTCCCTGTCCAAGGCCCCA
Source organism: Geosciurus inauris (assembly GCA_004024805.1). Lineage (NCBI taxonomy): Eukaryota > Metazoa > Chordata > Mammalia > Rodentia > Sciuridae > Geosciurus > Geosciurus inauris. Next base: position 87,316 of record PVHX01000810.1, on the reverse strand, counting down.
TCTACATGATGAGTGCACTGCTCCGTAGCGAGAGCAGCGTGTCTTTCAGGAGACCCATTTGGCGATCCTGGGAGGTCACTGGCACGGCTCCCTGAATCTCTAAGGCGGGTAGGTTCTGGCTAACAGGGCTGCCCAGCTCTCCCGCATATGAAGCAGGGTTAAGTCCACCACACACAAGTACAGCGCGTGGAAATCAGGTCCTTGGGGATCATGGGCACCAGGACAAAGCTGGGGCTGCTGAGAGGCCCCTTCATTCCCTCCCACCGGCTTTGCTCCCCAGGGAATACCTGTGAAAACTGCGGTGCACACAGGCATGCGCCCAGGTGAAGGGCAGCCGGGGAGGTCCCCCTCCACTCTACACACAGGAGCCTGTGTGCACGGACAAACGTCTTTTGTCAACCTGGAAGAAACGGGTACTGAAAGACTGAGACTTCAAAAGAGCTTGCTTTTCCCACCAACTCAGCACTGCGGAGCCTGCCTTTCAAGCTTCCATGAACTCTAGTCCCGCAAGAGGCTAATGTGTCCATTGTCACTGAAATACAAGAATAGCAGCTTCAGATCCACAATTTGTCACACAACTGAACGAGAGGCCAGGGGGATACATGTTACATAGCAAAGGAAGGGGACCTACACGGCTGAGAAGGGGACATTTAGAGACACAAGGTAAGAGTTGGATGTGGCTTCAGAAAAGGAGACCACCTGATAACTTTTCTCATTTTACTCAAACAGGAGAGTGGTTTGTTTTGCTGGTAATTTAGTCAGGTGGGAAGTTTTAAAGAAGAAGGGGAAAGGGAATGCTCACTTCACTTAAAGAACTTAATCTCCGTGTCAACACAGTCATAGAAAAGGTCCCCCACCTCGGCAGGGTCTGGAGGTTCAGGGCTGCTCAGGATTTCTTCCATGGCTTCCAGGCCTTGCTTCTCCAGCTCCAGCATGGTCTTCCTCAGCACGCGACCCTGCTCCTGAGAAAGGACACGGCCACTTCACAGTCAGCAAAACAGTGAGAACTGGGGCCATGGCCACTGAGCCCTGGGGTTTCAACTGGCTTCTTGCTCACAGTCCCATCCACCCACTCCCATCTGATCCCAAACCACTGCCATGAGGACCATTCTAGAATGCGGCTGTGTCACTGGCCTGCTCAGAAAACTTACACAACTCCTCAATGTCTTCAGGATAAAATCCAGATTCCTGAGTGGCATTCAAGGAAGGCCCTGATGAAATTCAAGGTCTTGTGGTCCTGACCTCTTGCCTCACCTCTTCCACTTCTCCAGCCAGACTGAATTAAGTGCACTCCTCTCTATCCCATGATACTTCTTCCCATTGTACAAGGGACCGTTCCCTCTGGTGTGTCCTTCCTTATGTAAGCACTCGGGCAACTTGTGCCCATCTTCAAATCTCCTTGGAAGGCCTTCCCTCTGGACCCCACTGGACAATGCCTCTACTCTGGCCATGGTTGCTATCTTCTGTCTTATGGTGGCTTGCCCATATGGCTATGTCCCCATTACATCATGATCTCCTAGGGAGCAGGAATTGGCTTAATGTTGCCATCCAATGGCTGGGACATAGTAGGTATATACTGCAAAGATGTTTGTTGAATGCTCAATGAATGTCTATCCCCTAGGCAATCTTTTTCTGAGATGGTAAGAGTTCTTCCTCTGAGAAGGACTTACTCATTTACAATGGGTGACAGTGAAAGCTTTCATTTACCCAATTAGTCCCAGAACTTAGAAGCCTTTCTCCTCACTCATCCACTACTTTTGGACTCAACCCAAGAGTCATTTCTAAATTTCAAAACCCAACAACCTAATGGGTCCATCTGAACACGCAGCCCTTCCTATCCCTACATTCTCATTGCTTGATACCCAAAGAACCAGACACCAGCAGGTGACATTTTGAGTCTATCTGCGGCTTTCTGTCATCCATCTAGAAAATAAACCCTGTCAGAAACTTAATTAATCCAGCTTCAATGATAGAAGGAGTTTCACTTTGAAAAAATACTCTTTAAAAAAAAAAAAACTGGGAACTTAGCCAGGCTTGGTCACATATGCCTGTAATCCCAGCGGCTTGGGAGGCTGTAGCAGGAGGATCACAGGTTCAAAGCCGGCCTCAGCCATTTAGTGAGGGCCTAACCAACTCAGCAAGATCCTGTCTCTAAATTTAAAAGTGGGAGGGGGTGGACGTGGCTGGGGATGCAGCTTAGTGGTTAAGCGCCCCTGAGTTCAATCCCTGGTACCAAAAAAAGAAAAGAAAAGAAAAGAAAAAACTGGGAATTTGAGAATCTTTTTTTCTAAATGATATCGGTAGTATGGAAAAATATGCCTAACATAAAATATAGTACATTCACATTGTTGTGCAACCACCACCACCATCCATCTCCAGAACACTTTTGGAGAATTACTTTTTGGAAATGGCATATGATCACATCTTTAAATAAAGCACCGTCAGTCAAGTATAGCTTCTTAGCCCTAAAAGTTTGCAAAGACTTTTTAGAAAGCACAGAAGCACTCTCCCTTCCAGAACTGCACATCTCTATTCCTCCTCATTCAACAGTAGTAAATGAGAGAGAGAATCTTAGCCTACTGAGTTCCAGCACAGCAAAAGTAGAGGTTTTGTTTTTCTTGGTTTCAGGAGACTGGCTAAGAAAATGAACACCAGCATTCTAGGAAGGCCTGGGGAACCTGGCTTTCCGGAAGGAGACTGGCCAAGAGAACAGGAGACTAATGGCCTCCCTGCTTCCTTCCTCACTGACCTTACCACCCTTCCTGGACCCTCACCCAGGCTCACCTGGTCACTCTCAATGACAGCACGTGCCCACTCGTGGGCCTTATACAGCTCGTGCCGGCGGTCTGGTTTCTCCTGGAACCGAGGCTCCTTTTTAGCAGGGTCATCGTCCCCAAAACAGGGAGATTGTGCTTTGGGAACGAGTTTTACATCATCAACAAAGATGAAAGGCTTGAATATGGACCTGGAGAGAAAGGAGAGCCAGACTGAGTACAGGGCGTGAGGATACCCAGAGACTGTCTTTTTATTCAGGAATCATTTCCAGAGCCAACTCGTGGTGGGTGGGTATGTGCCAAGAGAAACACACTGCATGTTTCAGTAGCTATTTTAATAAAACTAACAGCCATTTACAAGCTGCAAATTCTTCTATTTACATCGAAGAGACACCAAAACGAATTTTTTCTGTCCTGGAAAGAGCATTCGAGAAGACTCTCTAAGTTGTATAAAATGAGGCAAAAAAGACCCGGTGTTCTGGGAAAACGGTGGAATGGGCAGTCAATTTGAGATGAAAGGTCTGCCCCTTTCTCTCCTGGAAAGGAAGGGTCTTTGGGTTTTGAGATTCTCATTGGAAAATCTTTGTAAAAATCTCTCACAGCCTCAAGGAGGGGACAGATTAAGACAGATGAAGCAGAAGTTCCCAGAGACCCCAGAGGGGACACCTGCACAGAAGCAGAAGTCTGGTTGTGGGAAAGCAGGTGCTGGACATAGTAAGAGGCTGATGCCTCTTTATTCTTTGATCCAGCTCTTCTGGCAGGACTAATATCTTTCAGAGGAAATTGCTGTGTGCAGGCATGTGTATATCCTTGTGTGTGGCTTATACACGTCATCACACATATACACACACCAAGAGAGCCATGCGTGTCAAGAGCTGTGGCCTGTCATTCCAGGCCAGTGTCACAGCTGATTAACACTAAGAAGGAAACTTATTCTCCCTTCTCTACTTATTCTCCCTTCCAGAGAAAACACTGCTGGGCAGAGGGGCACGCCTGGTAGGCATGGGCACTGCTGGACCTGAGGGCAGCCCGATGTCAGCGGTGCCATAGGTCAGCGTCTGCAGTAATGATAGGAGAGAATGAGCCACACGCACATCCTATGTATGATCAATTTATCTACGCCTTGTCCCACTCCAAGGAGCCTCACAGGGTTAGAAGTGAGCTTGGATGTTGACTCCCTAAGCCTGGTGGTGTATGAGACAGGGGACAGCCAGAGCAACCTTGCCATTGTGTCCTGCAAATACTTTCATGTGCACCATGATCTGAAAAGGACTGGGGATCAGTCACCTTTGCTCCCCCAAATGTGTCCTTGGACTTACAGCATTAGCATCATTGCAGAACCTCTGCCCTGTCCGGTCCTATACTGCTGAAGCAGAATCTGCATTTTAAAAGATCCCTGGGGAGGGCTGGGGCTGTGGCTCAGTGGTAGAGGGCTCACCTAGCATATGTGAGGCACTGGGTTCGATTCTCAGCACCACATATAAATAAAATAAAGGTCTATTAACAACTATAAAAATATTTTAAAAAAAGGATCCCTGGGGAATGTTCAACTTCTCTAGTAATTAGAGAAATGCAAATCAAAACTACTCTAAGATTTCCTCTCATGCCAGTCAGAATGGCAGTTATCAAGAATACAAGCAGTAAGTATTGGTGAGGTTGTGGGGGAAAAGGCACGCTCATACATTGCTGGTGAGACTGCAAATTGGTACAACCAATCTGGAAAGCAGTATGAAGATTCCTTAGAAAACTTGGAATAGAACCACCATTTGACCCAGCTATCCCACTCCTCGGTCTATACCCAAAGGACTTAAAATCAGCATACTACAGTGATGCAGCCACTTCAATGTTTATAGCAGCTCAGTTCACAATAGCTAAACTGTGGAACCAACCTAGATGCCCTTCAATAGATGAATGGATAAAGAAACTGTGGTACATATACGCAATGGAATATTACCCAGCATTGAAAGAGAATAAAATCATGGCATTTGCAGGTACATGGATGGAGCTGGAGAACATCATGCTAAGCGAAGTAAGCCAAGCCCAAAAAACTGAAGACAGAATGTTCTCTCTGATAAGTGGATGCTGATCCATAATGGGGGAGGGGACATGGGAAGAATGGAGGAACTTTGGGCAAAGGGGAGGGAGGAGGCATGGGGGCAGGAAAGATGGTGGAATGATATGAACATCATTATGTATATGACTGTACATATGGTGCAACTCTACATCATGTACAACCAGAGAAATGAAAAGTTGTGCTCCATTTGTGTACAATGCGTCAAAATGCTTTCTGCTGTCATGTATACCTAATTATACTAAACAAACAAATAAACAAACAAACATCCAGGTATGAGGAGCACAGCCATAAAGAACAGTAGTGGGAAATATCTATATTATGGGGAGACCATGGGAAAGGGCTTGAGAGAGCACTGACGCTGGTGACAGCATCTAATTTAACCTGCATGTCAAAAGCAAAGAGAATTTGTACCCCAAGGTGATGGAGCGAGTGGTACTAGTTAAGGATGCGCGTCCGGGACTCTGCCATCCTCTATAGTTGATACGCATACATATTATACATATGGAAGACTGGTCTCCTCCTCAGCCCTACTTCTGGGGAACACAAAGTGTGCCAGCCTGGGCTGAATCAAGGTGTATTCCTCCCTAGCCACCATCAAAGGAAGTCGCCCAAGACACAGGGAAGATACACTTCCACCTTCTACAGCCTCTTGGAAACCGATTGTTCCTTTTCCCTTTTACTGATGATTGGAAATGAAAAATGAATTAATGCAAAACTTTAAACTGTCGAAATCAATTCTGATTACTTGGGAAGGGGGAGAGAAAGAGTGTGCCCAGCACAGAAGAGCATCCAGAACTGTCTCTGGGTTCCTCTGGTCTCCAACAACACAATTACATCACAATCAGCAAGAGTCCTATCCAGTCCTGCAGGACCAAACAGCACCAGAGGTGTTCTGAGAAGCCAGTGTACATCATATAGGAGTCAGCACACAATGGCCAGTGAGCTCCTTGGCTGGCATAGAGATCCTTCTGCAGACAGGGACCTGGAGGTCCTGTCCCAAGTCCACTCAGTCCACACCTACTGGGTCCCAGGGTGTGAGACTCTGTAGTGGGACTGGTGCAGGGCCCAGCACCAGCAGCCAAGGGAGCTGCATGCTCCAGCAAAGTCCACTGAACCTGGGCTAGAGAAGGGAGCCCTTGCAAAGGACACCCTTGTCTCCTTGCCCCAGGCCACCATGATTTTCACCTGTGAGATGCTACTTCATACAGGCCCGCACAGCCCCTTTGTTCTCTAGCACTTAAAGCTGGAATGGGAGTTTCCTTCTCGTTGGGAAAACTGCCTTCACATTTCTGGAACCTCAGTGCCTTGCTCACCATGGTCTCCTCTAACACAATAATCCCAAGGGAGAACACTGCCTGCCAAGGGGGCCAGAAGGAGGCATCTTGGCAGCACCTGCTAAGCTGAGCTGCCTTGCAACAGGTGGGGCAGAGAACAAAACTGTGACTGGGAATGGGGTATTCTCTCTGCCTCTGACCAGCTGGGGACTGGTGTTTTCCCTTTCCAGCACTCACTTGGACTAAAGTGATCCCTGTGGTCCCTTCCAGCTTCTAAAACTATCTTGCTGTTTCTATGTCTTTATCATGAGACCTATGAACTTGGGACTCCAATTTCAAGTTCATGCCACCCACAGTCATGGTCTTCTCCACCCAATATATATGATACTGGAAGTAAAGAATCAGAATGCTTTGTTTGATATAACTTCAAACTCAGTCCATGATCACTGGAATATGGAGATTAGTTTAATTAATGACAGTATCTAGCAGGTTTTCTAAAATAAGAGGTGCTGTATGTTCAACCCTCCCATCTATCGGTTTTATCTTAAAAATAAAAATATGAGCAGGTGCCCATAATATTTTAAGCAGCAAAAGCTTTCCAAAAACTTTTTTCATAGTCTATGAGGAAGTCAGCATCCTCAGCTGCTAAAAATACAAAGCATAAATTTGTCAAGGTGTTTAAAGGAACAATTTTTGAGCTTCAATAAATTATACAAATAATAAAATTTATAATAAAATTAGCACAGAATGAGGAATAAAATTATTGTTGATAATAAACTGCAATAATATTAATATTAATTTAAATGGGAATTTGGAAATTATATGTAATTCGGGTTTGATCATTTTTGCCTGTGTACTATATCCCCAAAAGGGGAACATGGCTAACTCAGTGGCTCCAAACTTTGTGACTTCTTAGCAATCCTCATTGAAAATCACACTAAAAATCCAAATTGATGGGCTGGGATTGTGGCTCAGTGGTGGAGCACATGCCTAGCGCATGTGAGGCACTGGGTTTGATCCTCAGCACCAAATTAAAAAATAAACAATTATAATAAAATTACTTAAAAAGAGACACCCTTAACAAATTTTTTTTAAAAATACAAATGGATAAGGAGCTCCTCTGACATGTTCCCATCCTTGAACCTCAGATAGCAGCCGCTTCAATACCACTTGAAGGAATGTATGGCAGTTGACAGCCCAGAAAGATGAAATGATTTGACCAAGGTCACTTATCCAACTAGTAATCAAAGCTGAAACTGAGTGGTGACCACTCCTCCCCACCACCTTTCCAAGAAGAGACCCACTTCATCATGTATGTGGAGGGACCCAGAGTGTGTCCTGCAGTTGGCTCTAACGTGGGACATAGCTGAGAAGGCTCCAGAAAGCTCACTGTGCTTCTGTCCCCAGGGCTGACTCTGAACATGATGTTCAGAAAGGTCACCTACTCAGGAACTCACCCTGCCATTCTGCTTCTCCATAGTATAGTTTGACATGAATATAAATCCAAAGGGAGATGCTCCCAATGGCCAAGGACATCACAGGACTGGTTTATGAGAAGATTTGAAGCCAAGGGAGCTACTCTTTTTTTTTTTTTTTTTTTTTTGGTACTAGGGATTGAACTCAGGGGCACTCGACCACTAAGCCACATCCCCAGCCCTATTTTGTGTTTTATGTAGAGACAGGGTCTCACTGAGTTGCTTAGCACCTCATTGTTGCTGAGGCTGGCTTTGAACTCGTGATTCTCCAAGGGAGCTACCTTAAAGAGACTCTAGTAAGGGATACTCTAGCCAACAAGACCATGAGCAACACTAAAGGGAACCATGCCCTTGCCACCTTCAGCTCTCAGTGAGACAGATCTAAGGTCTCAGGCACACACTCTTATGAGACACAGCACGGCAAGGTCTTCCGAGATCTGACTCAGAGATGTGCAGAAGTTTAGCTTTGAGTGACATGTTGAACACAGCCAAGAAACATCTCTAATGTTCTTTGCCTTATCTGCCTGTTTTCCCTTCCAAAACCTTCTGGTGGATGCACCAAACCAGTGTTTTTTTAAAAAAAAAAAAAATCTGTTTTCCCATAATTTGTTTTCTCATTTGGAAGAACAGCAAAATTAATATGAAAACTCCTAAAGTTTGATAGCACAGCACAATTTTCAATGTTTGCATTTGCATCTCACAGCTTTGCTCTTCACATGTTCATTCTTCATTAATTCAGCAAATACATGTTGGGTTCTGACTGAGTGCCAGACACAGGTATTAGGGATGCAGCAGCAAACACACAAGGCAAAAACTTCTGTCCCATTTTGCAGGTGAGGTGACTGAGGCTCATAGAAGCCTAGTACTTTGTCCAAAGTCACATTCCTAACCAACAGTGGTTCTGCAACTAGCTCAGACCATCTAAATCCAAGTCTGTTTCCCCACCACTTCCCACCCTTGTATCCTTCTATTGGTGTTTTTCATACACATTGTGCTACTGCAAAATATAGGCACTCTTTGTGTTCTGAGACTTGGGATTTTATTATCTGTGGCCAGTCAACCCTTCTAGCCACAAACATGGCCCTGTTCTTGCTGAAGATGTAGACACTCCAGGCTGAGAACAAAACCAGGCTGGTCTTATAACCTAGAATCCCTGCAAAGTCATTAGTCACTGAAAGAAAAACACAGGTCCCTGCTCAGACGAATCTACTACACCAGGAACCAATCTGACAGGCGTTTGTAATAACGGGTTTCCCTCAAAATGCAGGCATCCCTCTGAGTGGTTCGTCTATGGGCTATTCCAGCTCTAGTGTGACAATATGTCATTTGAATCATATTGTCAGAGTCATACCTGGCTGAGAGCAAAACTAGTCTGTGAAGAGGATTTTAGAGAATTTTTTTAAGCAGAAGACAACCCTTGGGGATGGTGAGCTGGATCTAGAAGGTTGGGAGGTTTGGAAAGTCAAAAATTTAGGGCGAAGAGAGAAGCAGCCTGGGAAGAGTTCAGAATGCAAGGAGGGGAGGGTGCCATTTGCGTTGGGCTCTCAGACACCCTCTGTTCACTTGCAGGCCGTGCCCCAAGTGGCTTCCCAGGCTGAACTAGGCCTCACAGTGTTTTCTTCAATAACAGAAAGGTCCCCCTTGCAGCTAACATTTGAAAGATCCAGATGATACAGTCTTAGCCAAACTAATTCAGCCTCTCAAGGTGAGTGTACTGGGAGAAGACAATGAAACAAAGAAAAGTCAGAGAGACAGAGAGGGACAGGAGACACCCACCAGAACCCAGCATCTGCCATCAGTTCAAGAAGATTAAATGACCTTCTCCAACGCTTTTGGTTTACCAATCCTATATCTTTGATTGTTATAAGGACCTCTCTGTGCTGGGCTGGTCTGACAACTGCATGTCTGAAAAAAAATAAGCCAAGATTTATGGTATTTGCTGAATTCCTTGGTAGAAATACTCCCTCGGTGGCCCATTTCAAGCTAACAGTGGCATCATGGAACATGGAGTTGAGCAGAGACACCCTGATCAGCTCTCCTTGCTCGAGTACACTCCAAGACTCACCATCTTACATGGTCTCAAAATGGCAAGGCACCACTCTGAGTACTTTTGCTCTCTCAATTCTTCATATCTACAAAGTTATGACAAGTACTGGCTTCCTATAAAATGGCTTCCAAAGGTCAATACACTAAAGCCTAACAGCGTCTAACAGTGTCACTGTATCAGTGTTCAAGGCACCAGCTGACCCAAGACAATATGAGAATATGATGGAATTTGCCTTCTCTATAAAGCTAATTAAATGACTTTTCCTGTCCCTCAATCATTCAAACTCTGAGTTTTGTATCTCTTTCCAACTTTCAAACTTGCAAGGTACTTGGTACATAATAAGCAGAAAGCAGAGCCAGGTGTGGTGACACACCCCTGTAATCCCAGTGGCTCGGGAGGCTGAGGCAGGAGGATTGTGAGTTCAAAGCAGCCTCAGCAACAGTGAGACACTAAGCAACTCAGTGAGACCCTGTCTCTCAATAAAATACAAAATAGGGCTCAGTGATTGAGTGCCAGTACCTCCTCCACCCACCCCCAAAGGAAAGAAGCAGAAATGGAGGAGGGGAAAAGTAGACATGGAAGCAAGTCATTTCAAGAAAAAGATGTATACTGTGAGCAAAGGACAGAGAAGTGTCCAAGGAGACAGAACGATAGAAGACCAGGGTCTTAACATCAAGTACAGTGTGCTCTTGATCTAATCTTTTGCAAGTTCACTAATCTGAAACTATCTCCAAAAAACATCTCTAACATTTTTAGCACTGGCAGGAGCCAGCTAAGACCTCAATGTTACTACCTAAAAACCTAGGAGTAAGTAATTATGCTTCCTACTGACAAAATGCACAATGTTGAACATGTCTAATTATAGAGAAACATCAAAATGTTGAATAGGGGAAAAAATAACCTATGACAGATCTACAGTCACAGTAGGAGACGCAGCCCATTTAACCAGCGAAGATAAAAATGAATGTCTTCCGGAACGGCTTTAATCTTCTACAAGGTTTTTTCAATTAATTTAACCATGAATAATTTTACTTTCAAATTACTTGAAATTTCCAATTTTAAATATCAGAAGGCTATTTCTCAGCCCATTTCTGTAATTAGATTAAGCCCTGTACTTCAGCCTGGGAAACAGAGGCATTCTGTTCATGCCCTGACAACACAAAGCCTTGGATCCTAAGTAGTAAAGCAAGTATCTAAGACATCAGAGACAAGAGGGTTAGTTCAGTCCAAACCACTCCTGTTTCCTAAAGAGTAATGTCCAAATACCTTAGCAGAACATTACAGATGCTTCAAAATAGAACCCAAATGCCCTTGTGTACCCCATAGACTAGGAGAGTCCTCACGCGATGCCTCTGAGACACCAGTGCTAGAGGAGAAAGTCCGCCAGGAGGGAGGAAGGCAGAAGGCACCAAGTTGTGGCTGGAAGGTGGGCCCATGGAACCAAGGATTCAGAACTGGGAGATCAACCCAAGAGAAAGCAGCTGGAATCAAAGAGGAGGAGCACCCAGAGAGATTGCCAGAACACCGCAGAGAGGTTGAGGCTTGCTATTAGAGGCCAACATAGGGACCATTTGGGGGTGGCTGGGCTTGTTTATGGAGGGTGGAAGGAGGAAGAGATGGAAACCTGATCGCCAGGCTCATCTACAAGAGGAAGCATGCTCAGCACCCTGTGTTACGCCCCTTCATGCCTCTGTGCCTTTGCATGTGCAGTTCTTCTACCCAGAATGCTATTCCTGCTCTTTGTACCTAATAAACTCTCACTTCTCCCACAGTGCTCACTGTTCCTTTGAGAAGTTCTTCCCTGCGCCACCACATCTGTGGCACCTTTTTCCTTGTACACATCTCATTCTTAGTACTGAACAAGCACAATATTTGGTATGCAGTAAGTGCTTAAGTTTTTGTTGAGCAAATGAAAAATTAAGAATAGTTTACACGAAATTCAATATTCTATGTTGTTAGAAGGTTTTACAGATATTGGCAATAGTTTAAAAAACGAGGCTAAAGGGTTAGGAGAGGTGCTTGGCTTTTCCTCTGAGTCATCTAAGACAGAGAAAGAGAGAAAGAAGGAAGGAAAGAGGGGAAAAAAAATTGAGTCCTTCACTAGACACAATCCTTGTCTTACATTCCTGAAACAAGAGAATCAATATTTTTCGCTACAAAAGGAATGAAATTTAACAGCTGCAGATTCTTTAGTAGTGAATTCAAAGGTTTAACAACTGATATTCAAAAAATGATAATGTTTTTTGGTCAGTGGAACACCCAAGAAACACCAGAGAACCAACTGATGTAGACAGTCTTCTAGGGTTTTTAATGCTGAGGATCAGACTTACCTGACAGATTCAAGGTCTACCCTGAAGATTCTGATACAGGAGGTTTGGGTCAGGCATCTTAACCCCAAAACTTCCTCCCAAGCTACTCTAATAGTGAATGGAGTTAGAAGGCACTGAATGGTCACTTCTAAGCTACTGATGGTGTGACCTGTGGTATACATGGCTGAATATTAAAGGGGATGGGGCTGCTGTCTGCTTGGTATGTCAAAGACAGGCTTCATAAATAATAGTGAAGCCTACCATGTACTTACCTGGATCATCTCATGTGATCCTCCCAACAAGCATGTAAAGGTAGAGGCTAGTATTATTCCCACTGCACAGCTATAGGAACAGGACCTTAGAAAGTCTTAAGTAGCTATCCAGCTACTCCGTGACAGAAGTGGGATTCAAAATCCTGACCAATTATTCTAGAGGTTGTGTTCTTAGCTATTGTACAATATTGCCTTTTTGCTGAAGTATTTGAAAAGAAAGCAACCCCCTAAAACACAATACCTTAATTAAAGTGGCTTCATCTTTATCAGCTCTGGTCCATTTTGTCCAAAAATTCACGGGAATTGCTTCTTTTGATAAATCTTAGGCATTCATATCTCTCTCTTTCTCTCTCTCTGTCTTTTGTTCATCTCTGTATCCCTCATCTATGGCACAATGTTTGGCCCATTACACATACTCAATAACTATTTGATGAATTTAGAACACAATTCTGCAACCGTAATAACTACTATGCGACTACAGCCAAGCACTTCACTTAATCAAAGCTCCTTGTGCTACGCTGCTGCCCACATTGAAACAGACTGAAAACCGTGACTTAGCTACCCATGGGGAGGACATGGCCCACATGGACACACGCTTTCTGACTCTGACTGTGTCTGGAACAAACCTGGAAGGATCTGGGGTCCCAGTGAAGTAGTGAATGCACGGCGAGCTTCTGTTCTGAGGCAGGACAGACACTATACTGGCTGTGGTAAGGAAAGATTCAGAGTCTATGCAGACTCCACTGGCTTTGTCCCGCAAGATGTCAATCATTGTCTGTACAGTGATGCTTTCTGAAAAAGAGAGAGATGGATAGCGGGGATTGTAACTATAGCAGGTTGTTAACCAAAACCCATTCACTCTTTTATTTTTTTAATTAATAAGCCCCTGACATTATAGCTGGGAACATAACTACTCAAAGACAGAATATATTTCCCAGCTTCCTTTGTCACTAGGTCTGGCCATGTGGTCAATTCTGACAAATGGGAGGTGAGTAGAAATGGTGTGTGCAACTTCCTGGTCACATCCACATCCTCGTCTTTCTCTCCCTTCCTGTTGGCTGGGAGATGCCAACAATCAGACCACAAATGGAAGTCCAGCCCTAGACTGTCCATATCCATCTGGACTATAACATGGGAAAGGAAGAACTTCTGTTTACTTTAGGCCACATTAATTTGGAATCTCTCTGTTACAGCACTTAGCTATGCCTCAACTAGTATAATAACTCAATACACATCCATAAGGAAGTAGATGCAGTCTGGAAACAGACCCCCAAGCTAGTGCTGTTTGGGGTCAATATTAAATTTGGAGAATAACTTCTCTACAGTCAGAAATACACACCCAGAGAGGCATTTAGAATATTTGGAGCCTTTAAGATTATTGTCTCTGAATTCAGATGGATGAATAAATAAATCCTTGAGCCAGGCGATGTGGTACACTCCTGTAATCCCAGCAGTTCAGGAGGCTGAGGCAGGAGAATCAGCTACTTAGCAAGGCCCTAAGCAACTTAGCAAGACCCTGTTTCTAAATAAAATACAAGAAAGGGGCTGGGGATGTAGCTTAGTAGTTAAGCACCCCTGGGTTCAATCCTCAGTACCAAAAAACAAACAAATCCTTGCGTATATGGGATCCCACATCTACAGGTCCCCCTCTGATTATAATTAATTAAAATACTATTTCAGTCTGTGTTCACAAAGATGGAATCAAAACAACACATAGGGAGAGAATTTGCTAGCCCAATGCATATCCTCTTTATAAATCTCTATTTATAACATGTCACAACTAAAAATATTTAAAATGTCTTTGAAATTTTTTTTTTTTACTATCCAATGTTCAAACTTTCTTACTTTCTCAAAAATTAGGTATTGATTTGGAGTTTTTCATTTGTTTGTTGGGGGGGTGCTGCAGGGCTGCAGATGGAACCTGGGGCCTTGAGAATGAATGTTAAGCATCGGCTCTACCACTATACTACATCTCTAGTCCTGGTGCAAGGTTTGAATCAGAATCCAACAGGTTGGCAATATCTCTTGAATATTTTAATCTCTGCCTCTTGATTTTTTCTTCTTGCTCCTTATTTGTCATGGAAATTGGGTCATTCTTCCTGCAGAGTTTCACACAGGCTTGACTTGTAGATGGCATCCCCCTGGTGTTAGTGAAGCTGTTCCTCTCTCCCTGGCATTTCCTATAACCTAGAGGGTTTCTATAACCAGAAGTTTCATCAGATTTAAGGATACTGTTTTGGTAAGAACTATTTAATAACTTTCTTAAGCTAGTTTTGATTTAATTAAAAATCTCTAGATTTTCTTCTTCAAATTCTCATTTTAAAATGAATACTTTCTTACCTTCCTATCCAGAATATATTACTTAAGTTTCACAGCAAAAGTCCTAAAATATTCTTCTAGATTAGAGAACACAGAACTTTTTCTTAAAGGACCAGGTAGAGATTATTTTAGACTTATGGACCATATGGTCTCATTTTAACATCCTGTTGCAATGGCTCAGATTCACCATTATAGCATGAAGCCATGTGTTGTTAATGTCTGTAAACAATACATAAATAATAGATGTGTGCTCTAATTTGGATTTTGAACATCCCCCAAAGGCCCTTGTGTTGAAGGCTTGGTTTCCAACCTGCAATGCTACTGGGAGGTGGTAGAAAGTTTAGGAGGCGGGGTCTAGTGGAAGGAAATCAGATCATCGAGGGCATGCCCTTGAAAAGGATATTGAGACCCTGGTCCCTCCCCTGACACCCCCACACACAAGCATTTCCTAGCTGCCATGAGGTGAGCAATGTCCTTGCCATGTGCTCTCATGTTGATGTGCTGACACACCACAGGCCCAAAAGCAATGGAGCCAACTGACCATGGACTGAAACCTCTATGAGCCAAAATAAATCTTTCCTCCTTATAAGTTGTTTGTCCCAGGTATTTTGTCACAGTGACGAAAAGATGACTAACAGAGTGTGTCTGTTCCAATTAAATTTTATTTACAAAACAAGCAGCTACTGCAGGACATAATTTGCTGACACTAGTTCTAATTGACCAAGAGTTTGATTTACAGCTGGGCGCGGTGGCACACACATGTAATCCCAGCGGCTCACGAGGTTGAGACAGGAGGACCCTGAGTTCAAAGCCAGCCTCAGCAAAAAGTGAGGTGCTAAGCAACTCAGTGAGACTCTGTCTCTAAATAAAATACAAAATAGGGCTAGGGATGTGGCTCAGTGGTTGAGTGCCCCTGAGTTCAATCCCCGGTACCCTCCCCCCAAAAAGTTTGACTTACAAAATACATGTACAATTAGCAAATAAAAAATGTGACCAATGTGGGTTTTTTGGAAAGGTTTCCTCTCTGGCACAAAAATGGTAAGCTATCTAATCAACATACTTCCCTAAATATAGATTCTGATTAAGTCAGTAACTGGGTGGCAAAGAGAGGGTTTATGAAGAGAATTCAAGACAATTCTACTCAACAGCAGTTAATGTAACAAAGGAGTAGGCAAGCATCACTAGAGGATCTTAAGATGAGTAAAAGATAACACCCCTGCCCTCAAGGTCCAGCAGACTAAGGGGCTGGGAAAGAGGAAAATCCAAGAAGAAAATAAGCCAAATATATACATACTAAGCTATAAGGAGTATACTTATCCTTGCAATAAGTATTACAAAAGACAACATGATGACATCAATGTTCAAAGGAGAAATAACATCAGTAAAAATAAAGGACCTCCGTGGGCAAGAAAGCATTGTGTAAAAATAAGCACAAATTGTCTCCTTGCCTATGTACCAGGGACTTTCGGTACAAGGTGGTCTCTACATCTAAAGTCTATTCTCTGCCCCTCCTCTTTGTTCACCATTCCAAATCCAGACCAGGGCTCTGCAGTAGCTACAAGAAAAATATGAGAAGGAGAATCTAAGGGACAGACCCACTCACCTTCTTGCTTTTCTAAGCTATCTTTGCCTGCACAGCAGTCTAGATGGTCATCACCTGGAGAAAAAATCTGGGAAAAATTGAACTCATCCTCTCCCGTCCACCAGCCTTGACTCTGAGCGTAAGTCCTGAGTTCAGGATGCTCCGCGTCCATCTTCGTGGTGAGGGAAAGCTGATTGCAGATGCACTTCACTCCCTCTGCAGAGTGCAAAGCAAATACACTTAGGAAGACTCAATCAGGAAATGGAAATTCATAGAAAATCCTTCCCTGGAACACTGACTTTACAAGAAGGAAGGAATTCAGATTTTGAAGTGAGAAACATGATCCTTGGTCCTCTTTCTAGTTCCACCAGTCTCGACCAGCATCATCACATTTTAAATGAGTAACAACTTTATTGCTCTTAAATTCACAATCAAAATGAAATACATAAGGCCCTTCATTCTAAATAAACCCAAGTGTGCTTTACCTACAAGAGAAGTGAAAGGTTCTTTGAAAACAGTAGTGCTAACAAGACTTAGAAATTTCTCCACAGAGATGCTCTGTAGCATCCACAGGATCCCCTTCCCTGATCTGACTCTTTTTCACCTGGAAGCACACTTTATACCACCCCACTCACCCAAATATGTGTGTGTGTGTGTGTGTGTGTAAAATACAAATCAGATACTTCTTTTTTTAATTCTTTTTTTTTAAAGATGAACACAATATCTTTATTTTATCTTTATGTGGTGCTGAGGATTGAACCCAGTGCCTCATACGTGTGAGGCAAGCGCTCTACCACTGAGCCACAACCCCAGCCCCAGATACTTCTTTATTAGACATTTTTTCAACATTTAGTAAAACATGTGGCAATGATAACGAATCGTTTCAAAACAAGGGAATGGCCGGATACAGTGATGCATTCCTATAATCCTAGCAGCTCAGAAGGCTGAGACAGGAGGATTGATTGCAGGTTCGAAGCCAACCTCAGCAACTTAGCAAGACTGTAAACAATCTAGCGAGACCCTGTCTCAAAAAACAAAAAACACCAAGAGAATGTAATGTAAATATATGTGTATCTGTGTGTCTGGGTGTGTATGTATGTGTGAAGAATCTATGGAAATTTTTTTCTCATAAATACATGTGTAGCTAAATGAATTCAGAATCAGAAAGTCCTGTCTTCTTGACTACACTCCCATTTAATGAATGAGGGTTAGGTAAGAAATCCTCTCAGCTGGCAGCCTGAGCTGCAAACACACAGAGAGCAACTTGACCTTTAAGCTTCAAGATGCTGTTCGGAGTGCAAACACTAAGCTATCTGGGGCCAAGGCCAAAGGCCTATTCATAGTTGCTGCTCCCAGGGAGCATGCCGAGCTTCCAAATTCTTGGACAACAAAGTGTGAGAAAGCAAGTCAGCCTAAACTATAAGCTGCTTTAGAGCCATTACTTCCTGAAACCCAGTCCCTAGAGGCAGGATCAGTGCTGAGCTGAGTGCTCCCATGATGTTTTGCTTCACTGATTTACACTTCCAAAATAAGCTCTCCTGGCTGATAGGCACTGGTCCTTTTCCATTTGTTTTTTTAAGAGAGTACCACAAAAGTCAAATTATAAATAATTTTAAATTTTTTTAATTGTTTTAGCCTAAATTGGTGATTTTGATATCATTCATATTAAGCTATTTTAAAAAAAGCTTTTGTAAACAGCTCCACAGATGTTACTTTCCTAGAAGGCTGATTTATAGTAGCTTTTAAGAATCACTATTTGGAGGACAGAATGCATTAATCCTACTGCTATTGATCACACTGCTGCTAGGATCAGAGGACATGAAATCGATGAGTCCAAGAAATGGTTGTGTTTTTGTAAATTTAAATGTTTAGTGGAAGACAACATTCATTTTGTGGAGATGGATTTTTTTTAAGCTATTTTTGAAGGGGCTCAGCTTTTGAAATGCAGTCATATATCAAAACGTCTTCAATTCTACTTAAAAGCAGTGTGATGGCTTTGAAGCACGGCTCACTAGCCTTCTCGATGGAACCTTTCAATAGGAAGACTTCATCTTAGGAGATTTCTCTGCCTCCATGGAGCAACTCTGCATGGGATTCAATGTCCCCACCATCCAGAGAAACCCTGATCACTGCACTTTGTGCTCAGCAAACAAGCCTGACTTCCAATGACTTCACCAGATCTGTTTCTAACTCAGGTCAGACCTAGCTCCAGTCACCCCTAAGGCAAGCATGGCAAACAGGTTTCACCCCAACACCATTTCTGATTAATTGGTAAATTAAGTTGAAAAAACACACAGGCCAGGGCTGGGGCTATAGCTCTGTTGGTAGAGTGCTTGTCTCACATGCAGAAGGCCTTGAGTTCAATCCCCAGCACCACACACACACACACACACACACACACACAAAACATAGACCAACTGTAGTTTCATTAAGAGAAGTGTAAGCCAGGAGTAGTGGCGCACACCTGAGGCAGGAGAATCACGGATTCAGGAGGATCATGGAGGCAGGAGGATCGAGAGTTCAAAGCCAGCCTAAGCAATGGCAAGCAACTCAGTGAGAACCTGTCCCCAGATAAAACACAAAATAGGACTGGGGCTGGGGCTCAGTTTCCAAGTGTCCCTGAGTTCAATTCTTGGTACCTCCTCCCCAAAATAATAAGAGAAGTGTGCAGGAATCTACTAGCCATGTCTTCATGGGAAAGTGGCAGTGCATATACCATGTATTTATCATTCTTTCCTAAGGAATGTAAGAGTATGTCACTGGCCAATTCTCAGAACTCTTGGGAGTTCTTTACCCCATTCTGGGATCCGTCCCATCTAGAACAGAAGAGTACTGGGGTGCTGATTCAAGCTCACCATTCCCACATCTAATGCCTCCTTCCCCACTGCTGTCTTAGAAGCCAGGGCCACAGAGCAGCAACTTTATGAACACTCAATCCTCCTGTGAGGATCACCAAGTTCTCTAGGAACACTGTCTCTCTGCCCTTCTAGGAACACTGTCTCACAGAGAAATGGCCTGGTTGGCCCAGAGTGGCAGTCAGTGATCCTCACACAGATCCAAACTCCTTTTAGAGGAACATTCCAAGCACAAACAGCTACAGGGCACTGTAGCTGCTTCAAACTTAGGTCAGCTCCCTGTTGAAGGCATTGGTTGACCACGCCTGAATGACCACCATCCCCTTGGTCAACAGAGTAATGGTTTGAGACATGGAGCAGCCGTTATTCAGAACTGGGTTCTGCCCAGAAAGCAAACAGAAAATAGGCAAGGTTAGGAATATGCTTTCCAATTGCCAGCATCCCTTCACTCCAGATTCAGGAGACTCTGGGCTCATCTCCAGAAACAGATGCCCAGAAATGAGAGGTGTGCCTAGGCACAAAAAGCCAGCACAGGCAGGGTCTCCAGAGAGAAATCATGGTGCCGTAGGTCCAGCCAACATCCATCTCAGTCTTTCATGTCCTCAAAACTCTTCACGACGCAAAGCCACTCACCTGTGATTCTCTCAGCAGCCCAGTACTTCCCTATGGTCTCAAGCACCCAGGCTTCTTCCTGATCCACAAGCAGATATGCACTTTGGAAACTATGGCAGGAGTTCGCATCTTCATAATAATTCCCACCTTGCCCATGTTCTTCCAACAAGGAGACGATGACATCTAAGGCTTCTTTAGCTGTTGTCCCTCTTTCTAAACCAAGCCTGAAGTAAGGAAACGAGAAGCGTGCCTCAGTCATTTCATACCCCATGATTATTATCATAGCAACCAAACACCAGGACAAAGCCCAGGCAGGAAGTGTGCCAACGTGTGTACATATGTTCAATTTGCAGACCAACATGCCAACCAATCAACTGCACTTTTTACTCAGAATACCTCTATCACACATTCAGTAACAAGTGGACAAAATATTCCCCTTCTGCACAGACAGAATCAGGAACCTGTAGAGAGCCGTTCTTGGGCTGTGTGTGGACCACCACGCAAGAGTCCCACATGGTACTAGAGATAGGGCTGACCTGCTGTAGCCCCTCTGAGATGGGTGTGACCTGCCAAGATGCCAATCAACCTGCTGACTGCAAGACTCCACCTTCTTCCTACCTTGGGAAGGAATGTTCAAGGGAAGGTCTTTGAAGTCCCCCCCTGATATAAACAAAGCACAATGGGGGTGGGGGGCATTTGCCTTTTTGCCATTTGACAGAAGCCAGAAGAATCATCTGGTCGTGGGTCTGTCCAACCCCTGCATTTTGAAACTATTTTCTATGTTCTGTGATTTTCTCACCGCCTTATTTCTTTTGGTCAGTCTTTTATCAGTCAGGGAATCTCGCCCTTACCATCCATGTGGGACGTGGTTGACACAAACCAGTGTCTTTTCCCTCTGGAAAGGAAAGCAGCCCCCTCTTTCTCCATGTTGACTCCATCTCCTGTGAATCTGTCTGGCTCAGCTCTACCCCTTAGCAAGGCCCCTTTTCTGTGCTTCCTCCTGACTCCTGCCTAGGCAAAAGGAACTCTCTCCCCAGCCTAGCTTTGCTCTCCATCATTCTACACCAGGTGTTTGAATTATTGCTGTGTTCTGTTTGTGTCCCTTCAAAATTCATATGTTAAAACTCTATCACCCAATATTATGATACTAGGCAATACAGCCTTTAGGAAGTGATTAAATCATGGAGGTGAGCTTATAAATGGATTAGTGCCTGTATGAAAGAGGCCTCAGAGAGCTGCCTTGCTCCCTCCACCATGTGAGGACACAGCAAGAAGACACCATAAGTCAGATATGAGCTCACACCAGACACCAAACATTGGCACCTTAAATTTGGACTTCCTAGCTCCCAAACCATGAGCAATAAGTTTCTGTTGTTTAAAACCATCCTATTTATAGTATTTTGTTATCCCAGTCTGAATGGGCTAAGATAATTAGTAATAAAAGTGTTTGATTACCAATCATTGTCCTTTATGAGTATCGTTTGCTCAGAGATCTTTTTAGAAATGGGTGTCTAGGAGGACATGCTCCATCCTTTTTCTGCATATTTCCTCCTACCTATTAGCCTACAGCTATTGGTGTGGCTTACAGCTTCAGTTACCAAAAAAAGTGAGACATCCATCCTGGCCCTTCCAATTAATAAACCTTTTAGAGAGAGTACAGATACTGCCCTCTGTGTGACCATAGGCAGTTTACATAATACATTTGAACTTCTGTTTTATGACATCTATAAAATCAGTTCCTATGTCATTGGGTTACAATGGAGATGGGTTTCCTGAATAATGAACATGAACACAGATGATCTGAGGCTGGGGATGTGGCTCAGTGGTAGAGCATTTGCCTGGCATGCATGAGGCCCTGGGTTCAATCCCCTACACTGCAAAAGAAAAAATTGAATGGCGCTAGTGCCTAGGACCAAATAAATGATGAGTTGATCTCAAAAGGCAGAACACTGTAGCAGAGAAATCTGCAATTCAGAGATAAAGAACTAACTCCTAGCTCTGGTTTAGCTACTCACTGGCAGTATGATCTTAAGTAACATCATCTTTTCAAACCTTTATTTTCTTATCGGTAAAGTTAAAACAGTCCTACCTGCCTCCTCAGGCTGGTGTGAAGGAAGATGGTACAGCATATGTATTCAGTTCATTTATTCATCTGATTATTCAAATTGTAATTCTGTTGGCAAGAACTCAGGTCTTAGAGCAAAGCTACTAAGATGGTGGTGCAAGCCTGTTCTTGGTGAATTTTCAACATGAGAAGTAGTAGCTATTAAAATTCACTTTATGCGGTGCTTTTGGAAGGAGCATTCCACTATACTGTCACGGAGAAGAAAAGATAATGTAGCCATAATTTATGGACTTATTCTTGTAACAGGCTTATTTTCCTAGTCAATTTATTACATACCAATTCATTTTAAATTTCTCATTCTCAGTTCATTTAAGCCAGCCTCAGCAATGGCGAGGTGCTAAACAACTCAGTGAGACCCTGTCTCCACATAAAACACACAATAGGGTTGGGGATGTGGCTCAGTGGTTGAGTACCCCTGAGTTCAATCCCTGGTACCAAAAAAAAAAAAAAGAAGAAGAAGAAGAAGACTTGGTTACAAAGCTCTGCTCTACAAAACTGAACCCTAAGGCCTTAGGAGAATGATAAAAAAATTTTTTTTTAAATAAACCTGATCCTTTTGTGGATCACCAGCATTGGGATTGGGTGTGCACACTGTTGTCTGAGATATGCTTCCCTCAAAACTTGTTACCACATTGGCACATAACCCCCCTGATGTGAAAAAAAAGAGCAAACTTATTGAAAGATAGATTAAGTAGAGTTTTCCCTGGTCAAGGTTGTCTTCTCCAAAGACACTCTCCAATCTTCCATCTTGAAGATCTGGAGCAAACCAGTGTGCTGTGAGACCTCCATCAACCAGAACTGCACCCTGGAGAGCTTCCTTCCTCCTTTCCAGGGTCCCTGGGCCCTGGTCACAATGCCTCCTACACACAGCAGATTCTGCTCCCAGGGCCTTCACAGGGCCCCAACTGACCCATGCAAATCTATGTAGGAACATATGAACACCTAACCATGCGCAGTAGCCCCATCTTTGGAGGCTGGGAGCTCTCTAACGCTCTTTGGATATTCGACATGTTTATATTCCACTGAAACCCGCAATGTGAGCACTTGCCTCCACCCTGACTTGGATGCCCTACATGCACAGCAGGACCTCAGCACCATCCCATAGACATAATTGTGGGTTCATCCTCTTACTCCTGAGACCAGGACCATGGGTGCTCCTTGGACCCACGTGGCCATCTCCAGCTGGTCTCCCAACCATGGAATGAGGACAGGACCACCAGCTCCTCAGTACAAAGCCATGAAGAACATCGGGGTTCTGTATTCTCCCCTTAAGACTGAGAGACGCAGGAGAATCCCATGTCACTGAGTATGGAGGGGATGCCATCGAGACCAGGTTTGTGGTAATCCTGGGACACACTCAACATCCAGAGGTCTATTTTCAACTGTTTTACCTCCTAGATGGAGTAGATTCATGTGGTTCCAGATAAGAACAACACTGTTCCAGCCCCAGTGCCTAATTTCACTTCTGCCACCACACATTTGCCCCAGGATGGG
This sequence comes from Geosciurus inauris, assembly GCA_004024805.1. Taxonomy (NCBI): domain Eukaryota; kingdom Metazoa; phylum Chordata; class Mammalia; order Rodentia; family Sciuridae; genus Geosciurus; species Geosciurus inauris. The sequence continues at coordinate 64,104 of PVHX01000810.1, read as the reverse complement.
GAAGGGAATAAAATTAAATGAGCCAAAGTTATAGCCTCATTCTGATATCTATTTTCAGTGCAACTCAAATCCTTCCAAACTGTGGGCTTTGTCCAGGTTGTTCTGGGTCTGAGAGTTAGCTGCTCCTAAATGCAATTCCTAGTTCTATGGGGAAATCTTTATTTGCAGCCCATAGCCTTCTCACAGATATGTCAAGCTAGCCCCGCCCAATCCTGACAGGCTTACACATCTCACTAAGGAAGAAGAGAAACACCTGCACTTTCTCTGCTTAAAGCCCCTTTAAGAACTCTGCATATCTTTTAAATATCTGTGCCTCTAGAAATAAGAGGGACCCTGTCCCTTTGTATGCCAAATAGGGTAAAACTAAGTTATAACTAGATATATTCACTGTGGATATATAATTGCTTCCCCAGGGAAAGTAATGAAAACAATTGATACCCCTCCCCTTAGCCTAGTGTTCTTAGAGGACTCTGCCAATTACCTTTCTTCTTCCCATAATCAACAAGTCTGCAAGTAACCTCCGGGGTTATAGCTGTTGTGGTTTAGATACAAGGTGTCCCCCAAAGCTCATGTGAGACAATGCAAGAAAGTTTAGAGGTGAAATGATTGGGTTGTGAGAGCCTTAACCTAATCAGTGTGTTAATGCTCTGATATGGATTAACTAGGTGGTAACTGTAGGCTAAAAGGGTGTTGTTGGAGGAGGTGGGTCACCAGGGGTGTGCCTTTGGGGTTTATATTCTGTCCCCGGTAAACGGAGCTTTTCTTTGCTTCTGGTGGCCATGTCCTGAGCTGCTTCTTCCATCACACCTTTCTGCAACGATGCTCTCTTCGATGCTCTCTTCGCCTGGGCCCAGAGAAATGGAGATCGGCTGTTTATGGACTGAGACCTCTGAAACCATGAGCCAAATAAACTTTTCCTTCTCTAATTGTTCTCCTCAGATCTTTTGATGACAGCAGATAAAAATCTGACCAAAACAATAGCCTTTTGGACCATGGAAAATTCCCAGCCTTCAGCCAGAGGGATGGAAGTAGGAAGGTAAGGTTGTGAACTAAATGTACATGTCTCCCCACCCCCAAAATTTGCATGTTGAAGCCTAACCCTTAATGTGGTATTTAGAGGTGCCTTTAGGAGGTGATTAGGTCATGAGGGTGGAGGCTTGTGATGAGATTAGGGCCCTTATGGAGGAGACACCAGATCTTGTTCTCTCTGCTGTCTGCCATGTGAGAACACGAAAGGCAGACAGGGTCTGCAAACCAGAAAATAGGTGCTCACCAGACACTGGATAGGCTGGCACTCTGATCTTGAACTTTCCAGGCTCCAAAAGAGAAATAAACAGCTGTTGTTTAAACTCCCCAGTCTATGGCACATTTATTATAGCAGCCCAAATCAACTAAGAAAGGTGACACATGGATGTTAAGTGCTGCATTGATGTGGGAATTTAAAATGGATAGAAACTCATACTTATGGGCTGCATTTCTGCACTAGGTTCCAACAGACCAGATCAGACCAAAAGGGAATCACTCATGCTAAATGCCCCACAATCAAACTGAAGCTCTGCTGGGCACCGCAGCACACGCCTGTAATCCCAGCAGCTAGGGAGGCTGAGGCAAGAGGATCACAAATTCAAGGCCAGCCTCAGGAATTTAGCAAGGCCCTAAACAACTTAGCATGACCCTGTCTCTAAATAAAATATCAAAAGGGCTGGGGATATGGCTCAGTAGTTAAGTGCCCCTGGGTTCAATCCCTGGTACCAAGGGGGTGGGGGGTGGGGGGGACTTAAGTTTTAAAGGAGCACAGAGAACACAAAATAATCTAGTTTTTTATTAGAACAATAGATTCCAGTCTGCCTGAGTCAGCATAACAAGCAAGTCCCTTCTGCTTTCACACTTACAGAAAAGTAACCTAAAATAACCTAATGTTAACCAATCCATTTATCCCCTGCTGTTCTGTTTCCTTGTTTCATTTCATAAAACCCACGGTTGTGCTGTGGCCTCATGGGAACTCTGTTTTGCAGAATGAAGGCTACCCTGATCCATGCTTCACAAATAAATGCCAACTAGACCTAAAACTAAATTGGCCATAACTTTGACTTTTGACAGAGGGCAAGGTGTGTGATCTTTGGACTCATCTCCACCTCTCAATGTACTGAGCTTCCTGTCTCATTAGAGGACTGTCATCTAATACAGAGAGGAGTGGTCCACCTGAGGTTAGCAGGGCCTGGTATCTCCGGCTCAGTGATCTTCTAGCCCTGGAGCCTTAGGCAAGTTCTTAGCTCCAGTTTTCTCATCTACCAAATGTAAGTAAACTGACCAACTTCAAGGGGTTGTTGTGAGAGCTGAATGGGATATAGGCAAACAAGTCTTCCTAGAGTGAGCAGGAACTAATGGCAGTTCTTCCCCCTGCAGATAGTGACTAGCCTCCCTCCAAATCACCTGTGAGTTTCCAAATTTATAAACAACCTAAAGATAAACTACAGGCCTCTCCAAATTTTTGCACTGGCTTCTTCCCAAGGACTTTTGTGTTTTTCAACATGCTGAGGGGCTGATGGGATGTGTCCAGAATTATAAGATGTTCTGAAATACTGAGATGGACTGGGTTTTTGTGCCAGTGTTAAACATGAATAAGAGACGCAAATGTCAGACTTCAGAAAAAGAAAAGAATAAAGCAGTTATGCAAAGGGAAGAAGAGACTTGGAGCACTGAAGGAATGGGTTGACCTGACCTGCCCAAACCAGCATATCAGTGTTACTAAGTAAAATGCTAAATAAATCCTTGACTTTCCCTTGCTCTTTTTTTTTTGTTTTGTTTTTGTTTTTGTTTTTTGGTACGAAGGGTTGAACTTGAACTCAGGGGCACTCAACCACTGAGCCACATCCCCAGCCCTATTTCGTCTTTTATTTAGAGACAGGATCTCACTGAGTTGCCTAGTGCCTTGCTTTTGCTGAGGCTGGCTTTGAACTCATGATCCTCCTGTCTCAGCCTCCCGAGCAGCTGGGATTTACAGGCATGTGCCACCGTACCTGGCTTCTCTTGCTCTTAATTGACTTAAAAAAAAAAAAAACAAACAAAAACAGTAATTTTGGAGGACATACAGCTGGGCAATAACATTATTAATCCCACACTGGCTTTGCTATAGATGACACCTGTGGGTTATGATGGCAACAGTTGTCTAAGGTTACCCTTAAGGGACCTGAGACCCACTTTTGCTGAGAGCACTGACTCTTCACTTAGGCCTACAGATGTCGGATGGACCACTGGGATGGGATGAGAAGGCTGGCATCTCTGTCTTCATACTGTGTCCCTCTCCTTTGTTGCCTCAACTTCTGAGCCTGATTCTACTTAGGCCTGCTGAGAACATTGGAGAAATGTTTTGTGCCAAGTATAATACAGGGTGGACTTAACCTGGACTTGCCTTGTCGCTCTCCATCTCCCCACTTCAAGGCCAAAGGCACCTACCAATACCATGACCAGAAATACCAGCTCGTGAAAGGAGTAAAAAGAAGGGTTATCTCAGCTCCTGGTACATCTCTGCCTATTCTCAAGAAAAGACAGAAATACTCCTTCCCTTCCTTAGCCTATCCCTCTCCCTCATGATTCCTTTCCTGTATCTGTAATCCCTCGACCCTGGAGTTGAGAAGCTGATTTGTGAGCAAAGCCCCCTCTTTTCCATTCTTTGGTCACTGAATAAAACCCTTCTTTCTCCCCAATACTCAACTCTCGGACATGATTCTTCCATGGGTCCAGCCTCCAAAGCAGTCCAGCTCAGAGAGCAGAGGGTTAAATTTCAAGGAATTTGAACCAATTGTTAAGCAATTGATAGCTTGAAATCTGTCCTGGTGGGAGCATTACACCACAGGAAGTAGAAAAGGCCACAAATTAGGGCTGCCCCTCCCCCCAGCTGATTATTAAACATTTCCCAGCATACAGTGGACTAATGGATCCTAAAAGCTTCCTAGTCCTCATAGGTGTTGAGGCCCAGATGCATTATCATGACAGACAGACCCTGGATTGTAAGAGACACCTTGACATTTGGAAAATAAATTCCCATCTTTATGTTAGCTCCTGTCAGCTGCTTGACACTCAGAACCAACCTCATAAAACATGCAGAAATGTCTGTGTCTTTTAGGGGTGGGGATAGGAATGGGGGAAACTAGTTGACAGAGTCTCACAGAGATCTGTGGATAGTAAAACTAAAAAACTAAACAAATAAAGGAAAAACAAAGCTTGGCTTTTAGCATCAGCATCAGTGGAGTATTGATGCTCTTGCCTAATGCTTACATTCCCACAAGCCTCTAAGAAACACATAACTTATTTTATTGTAACTTTATTTTATTGTAACTTTATTTTAAATCCAGTGCCTATGAGAATGCTACTGTGATTCATTTATGTCTCTTTGAACTGAGCTTGGCTTTGACATATGAATGGAAAACACAAAAGACCAGGATACCTATGGGAGAACTGCTGTATTTTTTTAATATTCCACCACAGTCTAGCAGATACTTGGAGTGTGAAATGTAAACAGCCTCCTCTCACAGGAGCTGTCCAGGAAAGAACTGACATTTGAACACAGAGGACAAGCAAGGACAGAGGAAGTAGGGGCACCTCATATAGCAATACCTCGGGTGATACTGAGTCTGACATTGAAAGGATGGAACCAACCCACAACAAGTCCCCCCTGCCGCAGGGCTTCTCTGCCTTTGTTGCCCATCAGACCCTTCTGGAAGGCTTGTTAAAACAGATTGCTGACCCCACCCCCAGATTCAGCAGAGGTCTAGCGGGGACTGATACTATCTAACAGGTTCCCAGGCCATGTTTGCTCACTGTTCACACTTTGAGAACCCGTGCTCTAAAGCCTGGCCACTCAAACTGTCCTTGGTGAATCCTCAGCATTTATATCTCCTAGAGATTCCCACAAAAGCACACAGGAGGACTTCTGGAGCAAGAGTCACTTCTAGAATTTAGTTGGTCTAAAAAGGTCCCTTAGAATCTTATCAGGCTTGGCTGAACTGATCCTAGCCAGTTTAAAGCTGAGACCAGACCCTGACCTCAAAGATTCATGCAAGGTGCAGATAACAGAGGCCCCACTCTGAAGAACCTGCCTGTCACAGGGTCCTCCTCATTCCTGTTTTTTTTTAAATATTTTCTTAGTTGTCAATGGACTTTATTTATATGTGATGCTGAGAATCAAACTCAGTGCCTTACACATGCTAGGCAAGTGCTCTACCACTGAGCCCCAGCCCCAGCCCCTCCTCACTCCTTTTTGATTGCAAAAGCTGCACGTGGCTAGCCAGGGCAAAAGTTAAAATGAAATGGCTAAAGTTTAGCTCTTACCCTGTCATCTACTCCTGACATATGCTATTATTCCAGACTTTGCTAGCTATCACAACACCAATTATGTGCCGAATTTATCCTCTGTCTATATCCCTCAGTCTTGCAGATAGATCCAAGTCAAACATACTTCCTCAAAACATTCCAAATGTGCCCAGTCTGTAACAGTATCTGAACATCCAGAACTTGCTGACCATCCACACTTCAAGAACCAGTGCTCTAGAACCTGTTTCAGTGCTTATACACTGGAATTCTGTGCCACTCACATGACATCAAATCCCAGATCTCCTTGAGTCACCTCTCTTACTGTCATCTCTTACATTGTTCATACAATTTGCATTGCTCAACTTCGTCTTCTCCCTGCAACCACATTAAAATCTCGTTGAAGTTGTGAGTTTCTTTATGCATTCAGAGTCAAGCACAAAGCAGATATCAGTAAACCACTGTTGCCCTATTGGCTGATAATCATGAAAAGATCAACCTGAAGAGTGCAAGAAAAAAGCATTCTCGAAATAATGGCATTTGCTGGTGAATGGATGGAAATGGAGACAACCACACTAAGTGAAAGAAGCTAGACTCAGAAAATCAAGGGTCGATGTTTGCTCTCATCTGTGGAAGCTAGAGCAAAATGAAAGAAAGAAGGCAGTTTAGTCACTCATTCAAAATTCAGTTGGTGATCACCCATTAGGTGCCAGGTCCACAGTTCCCACTGCTTATGGCATGGGACCAGCAGGAGAGGACAGGCAGAAGGCCACATGGACAAAGATCCCTACCCCATTCAGCTTCCACACCCAGTTCCTTCTGATGCATGCTGGCTGGGAGAGGAGAGTAAGAAAGAAAAGAGACAACTGAGAGGTAGAGGGTGAAGGAGGAAAGTCATCTCTGTTATATTTTTTTTGTTTATATTTTATGTGTTTCAAATATGTTTTCTTTGCTATTTTGTCACATATTTCAAATATGATCAAATATACCCATTTAAACTATATGATTCAGTCTATTCATAAAGTTGTGCAACTATTTTTATGATTCAAGTATAGAAAAGTTAAAATGAAGTATAGAAAAGTTAAAACATTTTCAAATGTCCCCCAAAGAAACCTCACACACTCTCCATTCCTCAGCCCCACCCCAACCCAGGCAACCACTAATCTACTTTCTGCCTCTATGGATTTGCCTCTTCTGTATATTTCATACAAAAGAAATCGTACAATATGTGACTTCTGTGTCTGGCGTCTTTCACTTGGTATAATGTTTTCAACATCATCATGTAGCAGATGATGGTACTTGATTCTTTTTTATTACTGAAAAATATTCCATTTTAACCTATTCTTTTTTTTCCCACTATCTGAAAGTTTCTATCAAAAGGCACACCTCATCTTTGGGAGTGTTATGTTACCAAATATGAGGTTCAAGGGGAAATAAATCCCATCCCCATTCCAGACTGTTCTGTTCTGTCTGGGCAGTTGTTTCAAAGAATCACCATGCAGTACCTGACCAGATCCATCCCCAGCAAGGCTTCTGTCTCAGCAGCTGGTTCTCTGGCGTTGATGGCTTCATTGGCTATGCACACGCCATGTTCATTGGCTCCCATTTCTGCCCCCCAAAGCCAGGCAGGTCTGCTTATCACTATGGCATGTGTCCTCGGAACTTGGTCAATTGAAATGTAAGTGCACTAAAAAACGAAAACAAGAAAGAAAGCACCATCACCTGTAGGGTACTACTTGGTTTCCACCTTGACCCACACAATGGACCATCACATCAATCGCAAACAGAGCCAAAAAATAAAAGGCCTTGTGAATGCCCAGCTTTAAAAGACACCTGGAGTCTCAATGCAGCTCACAAGTTTCCATGGAGAGTTCAGTCTGTTTGGTTTAAGCCAATCTATTTGTAATGCTTCCACATCTGTAATCATCTTGCACCAAGTATTCACCCAATCTCTGCCCTGAACACTCTGTGTCTGGCCATCTCCGTAGCCACAGATAACCACCAGCATTTCAAATAAACATAGCTATTCATTTTCATTTGCAAAAATCCTGATGGAGGGGCTGCAGTGGTGGCTCAGTGGTAGAGCACTTGCTTAGCACGTGTGAGGCACTGGGTTCACTCCCCAGCACCACATTAAAAATTTAAAAAACTAAATAAACAAAATAAAGATACTGTGTCCATCTACAACTAAAAACATTTTTTTTAAAAAAAATCATGATGGATCAGGAGTTTCTTAACTTTTTGAAGGTATTACAACTCTTTCTTCAAAAGAAGCCTCACCCAGAAGCCTGACACAGAAAGCAGCTCAAAGGGAAGATGCTTCCTCTGAAGAAAGGAAATACTCTGAGACCCCAACAATAATTCTTAAGAGTTTCCCAGAACACACTTTGACAACCTACATGATTGCAGTAATGGCAAAAAAAAAAAAAAAAAAAAGAGAAATGATGATGATATTGGCATGGAACTATGACATTACAAAATGTACCTCCTTACACACTGCTTTCCAGTCTATGCTACTGGATTCTCATTCTAAGGGAGGCAGGTGCTCAAGGAAACAGGCCACAGAGGTATGTTTCTAGCTGCTGGCAGAAACACAATACAAGCCACTGAGACTTGCATGTCTTAACCTTCTCCAGGCTGCCGTGTCTTTACCTGAGGGAGCTAATTTAGATCAAACTATCTCTTCCAAAGTATTTTTAACTGCAAAACACTTCCTTCATAAATACTCTTACACAGAAGCAGAAACACAATAATAAAACCAGTCAAAGTAAGCTGTGGCAAAAAGGTGGAGAGGTGTTGCGACCAGGTCAGGTGGGGAGATACTCAGTTTCTTGCTTGTTTCTTCTTCCTTCTCCTCCCTATCGTGTGGCCCACGAGGGGACTGGCCTGGGTCACTAGGCTCTCCAAGGTCCCTCAAAACTCTGGCATCCTATGAGCTTATGACACACTCTCTATGCGGCAGAGAGATGCAGTGTGGGCCACTAAATTGCAAAGAGCTCTTGAGCTCCCAGGGAATCATTTTATGAGCCACAGTGTCATTTACATTTTAAATGTGACAGCTAAAAGCCCTGGATTACTGAAGCCTTGGCTTTTTTTTTTTTTTTCCTTCAGTTCAAGACAGCTCTATTGACTGAATACAACCCAGAAAGATATTCTGTATTGATTTTCTGTAATCTCCGCTCCTCAGGTAAAAACTGAAATGCACATAGCACACACACTGGTTTGGTCAGGTGACATCTGTGTCTGCACAATCCATGTCACGGGTTGTGCTCTGCAGTAGGGGGATGTTATTTCACTTAATACATATTTGTTAAATGCAAGCTAATTAAGTCCAGGGGTTGCCAAGAAACCCTTGAGGTTTAGGTAGCAAATGGACAATAAAACATACTCTTGAAATGTTTTCCTCCATTCAGTTTCCAAAATTTATTTATGTTAATAAATGATTCATCTAGTAAGCAAAAGGCCAGCCAAAACAGAAATCATAACTATGCTCTCTGTGCTTTTCTAAGTGGAACTGAAGTTTCTATCTTAAAATAGCATTCCTCCATGTTAAAAAGAAAAAAAAAGAAAAAATAGTTCAGGCATTGCTATAGTTTGGAGGTTGAGTGACACTCAAAGGCCCATGTGTTAAATAAAGGCTTGATCCCCAGGGTGGTGCTACTGGGAGGTGATAGAACCTTTAAGAGGTGGGGCTAATAGGTGGTCTTTAGGTCATTGGAGGCGTGCCCTTGAAGAGGACTGTGGGACCCCAGCTTCCTACTCTTTCTCCTTTGCTCCCTGGCTCTCCAAGGAAGCCGTTTTCCTCTGTCACACCTTCCTGCCATGATGAGCTGCCTCATCCCAGGCCTAAAGCAACAGGGCAAACCAGTTGTGGGCTAGAGCCTCCAAAACCGTGAGCTCAAATAACCCTTTTCTCTGGATAAGTTCAGTGTCTCAAGTATCTGTTATTGAGATGAAAAGCTAAGGCAGGCATTGGCCAAGATTTCCCAAAGCCCCTGTCCCCACTGAGCACAAGTGACAAATTTTGTCTTGAAAAGAAAGAATTGGGAAGGAATCTCAGCTTCTTAAAGAGATTTATCATCATTTTTTTTAAAGCAGGAAAAAAGTAGAAATAGGAAATGGTTTTATTGATTCATTCTCAAATTCATTTTTACATATTTATACCCATTTTACCAATTATTTATAGAGCACCCACTACACTCAAAGTATTTTGTGCCAAGTGTTGCTGGCAGAAAATCAATGAGGATGGCCAGTTTCTGTCCCTTAGTTAGGAAAGAAGAAGGAACATACACACAAACTGTTTAACTGCCACAAGGACTCAAGTGTCACTGAGGCCTGTCCATTTCATACTCATGGCATCTTGCCCCTCCTTCTTATCAACCCTGCTTTGTTTTGTTTTGTTTTGTTTTTCATATTTTCCATTCCATTCATTCCACTTACCCGCTGGTAAAATATTACATAGCTGACGTAGGCTACCTCCCCCAGCTAGAATGTAAGCTACAGGAAAGAAGGAAGAAGTCTTTGGTGTTCAGTTCATTTACATATCAAGGCTGGTACACAGTGGACACCAATAAGCTTTATTTTTAATGCATGGATGGATGGATTGATTGTAATGACCTAAGGGAACATGATAAAGGTCCATAGGAAAGAGAGACCACATCTAAGTGGCCAGAGGTTTATCAAGTGGTGACATTTGAATTGATCTTGAAAAACATCCCAGACATCAAGATATTCCAGACATCCCATAATCCCAGCAACTCTGGAGGCTGAGGCAGGAGGATGGTAAGTTTCAAACCAGTCTTAGCAACTTAGCAAGGCCCTAAGCAACTTAGGAAGACCCTGTCTTAAAATAAAAAATAAAAAGGGCTGGGGATGTGGCTTGGTGGTAAAGCACCCCTGGGTTCAATCCCCATTACAAAAAAAAGAAAAAAAGATATATTCCAGACACAGCAAAGAGCTTAAGAAAAGATAGAAATAGGATGTCTGCAGTATATTCATGGTCCAGGGAGGTCCCCTCCGTGCTGCTGAGAGCAGCTACTCTGACGAAACTGAGGCACATAACTGCAAAGGCTTGACAACGAGTGATAAAAATGCTGCACATTGAATCAAAAAGACCAGATGGCCCTTCTGGGAGTTCAAACTGCATGCAGCCAACCTGACAATTTCCGGGCCAAATTGAGAATGATGAGGAAGGAAGGGGATCCCCAAATAGCCAGATGGGCCAGATCAGCCCCACATAAGCACTAGAACTGAAAGCCAATGTGGCCAAATCCCCCTTACATGCTGGGAACCTCAGGAAGCCTGTAACACATGCCCCTGGCGGCCTCTTTGTCATGGACCACAGAAGCCTGGGCCTAACAAGGGCCCTTCTGTGACAGTTTTTCATGCTCACTCCATTGTGTTTTAAATCTGGCTAATCACAGCCACCTCTGGGGAGCGGGGGCAGGGAGGGGAGGGATGAACACATTTTCCTCATATGCACGGATGACTTAAACTTCCAGGTTAGGACCAAAACTCACAATCCAGTGAAATTTACACCAGAGGTAATTAGCTAAACTTTGTAAAGCCAGCCATCTAGAACATAAACTCCACAGGCAGTCTTTCTTTTTTAAATAAAATTCACTGACCTTGGCAACTGCTACATTATTAATGAGGCAGACACAGAAGTGGGATTTGAGGTAGCAGAGGAGGTTTCGACAGGAGAAAATATCCATCCAGCACCTGAAATCTTTCGGAGTGGAAAAAAACAATTGAGCGTCCCAAGTCAAAATTCCTCACTAAATTTCTATTAGAAAAGAAAAGGAAAGCATTCAGCGCTTGGATGGATCTTTCGAGGTAGTTGCTGTCTCAGCTTCGGGTTATTAAGCCATTCAAGTGAACTGTGAAAAGGGATGAGCGATTTGTCCTGCTGCCCTATGGTTACTCCCCCCCTGCCTCTCATAAAACAAATCTGTCAGCCAGTGTGACTTTGGGATAGCAGAGCCTCATAGCAATATAAGAAAGCCCACAGTGGGGAGGGAGTGTGGAAAGGTGTACTTCCAAATGTCAATTCTACTTAATGTGAACCCTAGGATTTTAAAGGACCGTCCTGTCCCTTTTGGGTGACTGCAGGGGACACCTGCCATGTTGGATTGTAAAAAAGATAAGCCTTGAAATGGCCCTACAGACAAAGACAAAAACAATGATCCTGCAGAGCAAGCCCTTTATTGTTCTATAGGAGTGGGTCAAAAGCGAAAAGCAGGATCAGCTTCCTGCCGGGTGCCTACACTGCCCCACGTCCCAGCCACACTATTTGTGGACATCGCCCAGTGAAAGGGGGAGTAGATGCTCACACAATAGGCGGTTCAGCTAATGAAATGCAACCATTGTGCCTCTCTTACTGTACTCAGATGGTGAACACAACCCTGGCACCACCAGCGAAAACCATTATGGGATGCATTGATGAGTCAGCCAGACTTCTTATGGTAGAGGGAGAACAGACAGGGAAATGGGAAGCTTCAGAGAATTGGCTCTACTCTTAGGAAAACTGCAACTCTAACGTAGCATTGCTCATAGTCACTGAAGGTTGGTTGGTTGGTTTTTTCTTGTTTGTTTTTAAATTTTTCATCCCAGTGTGTGCCTACTATTTGACTGGTTGTGCATCATTGAAGTTCATAAGAGTCTAAATAAGTAGTCGACTAAAGAGAGTAGTGAGGTCAGAGGGCAATACCTTTGACCACACTTTAGAGATCTCTGGGGATGGGCCGTGCAGAGGCCTGGGGTCAGGAGTAGGTTTGGGAAGGGAGACTTGCTGCCGAGCCGTGTTCTCATAGAAACCAGGGCAATGCTTCTGGTTTCACGTAGCTGCTGGTCCAGGTGCTGAAGAGCAGAAAACAGACAGGAAGAACAGTGTCTAGTCTACCCATGAAGCTCTGCTAAGCTCACTCTGATACTAGAATGTCTTGTGCTTTCCCATTGCAAGAAACTACCTTCAGAATTGAAATTCAGGACTCTACCCAAAACACACACACTCACACACACACACACCACAAATACAGCCACCATCCTGACAATTTTTCTAACAATGCTCTCAAGCCATTGCTAATTCTAAATTTTCTATTCTTCTCATAAATATTTTCACTGTTGAAGAAAAGGGAAATGACCTACCAAAAGTGTACCCCCAATCATGAGAATATTGAGTCCACAGAGCACTCCATGTAGTGAAAAATAGATGTATATTAGAATTAATTTTCAAGGAATGGAAAACAATGAAGGAGGAAAATAATGGAAATGAGATTTAGTAACAAATAATAACAGACTCCTTCAAAAAAAATATTATGTGTCAAAACTAACCTTGCTACCAAGGGTTCTGTCTGTCTCCAAAAACTGGTATAATTAGCCTCTTAGGTACCACATGTAAAAAATGTAAACTTTAGCTGAAATCCATTGTTTTTTTGGACAATATTCTAATATTGGTGCAATGTTTTTCTAAATGGAAAGTTCAACCACGGAAGAATAGACCTATATTATCTGTGGGTGTGTATGCATGTATGTGTGCGCGCACACACACACGCGCGCGCGCACACACACACATAGAGCACATCATAACCCAGGAAGTTTTCATCTGTTTCCTCAACCTCCTCACATCCAGATAGAAGAGCTATAACTGAAGTAAGCTAAAGTGAGTTCTGCAATGCACGGTGGTACAGCATCCTCAGGAAGAAAAGACAGGCTTTCAAAGCTGGATAGAGTTATCCATCCTACTTGAAAGCCAAAGAGAAATTGTTAAAAAACAATCCACATGGGAAAGACTAAAGAATATAAAATTAAGACATTCCAATCTGCCAACTCTGCAACTGAACAAAAACACATGGTGTAATTTTAGAAACTGAGCAACTCTGTGCTAAAGGATCTTACTGCTTCTTCTTCCAGCCTCAAGCAAAGTGAACTTGACATATGGTATGTGGCGGGATTGACTGATGGGAGGATGAAGGGCGGGTGAGTAGTCAAGGTGGAAGGGAAGCCACCTAGAAGGATGAGCCAGCAGGAAGGACAAGTGGGTGGGTAAACAATCAGGATGACTTTTTGCACATGGTTATTCTCAGGATGTGAATTCCTGAGACCTCAACAGTCCAGTATTAGGTTTCTAGGGAATTCTCAGGATCTGTGTTTAGAGTGTCATGAAATTGACGAGGAATAGATGGGTTCTTATGGAAGTTCTTACTCCTCAGAGTTAAAAAAAAACAAAACTGTATGCTAGTGGTGCTTTTATGAAAGTTATATGACAATAACTGTGGCTCATATGCCCAAATATGGAAGGGAACTCATTATTTTGTCCTTGGGACAAGGACAGAATGGAGACAGGTGTAATTTTAAGAGAGTTGAATGGTAAGTGATTTGAAAAGCAGACTCAGAAGCACGTGCTAAAGATAGGAGTCTAGGCACTAACACCTGGAATCACAGAGTCTTTCAGCACTAGTCAATTATTAAAAAAAAAAAAGAAAGAAAGAAAAAAATTGCTTTCTTCACAATATTCTCCTCAAAGTTTACAAAGTGCTTTTATATGTCAGCTTACACGTCTCACAAAAACCCAACGCAGCAGAGCAGGTGTTATGACCCCCATCTGGCAAATGAGGAAACTGAGTCTCAGAAAAGCTCAAAGGCCCAAGACACAGGAAGAAGGAAAGCAGGACAGGAACCCAGGACCCCTGACTCTGGGTCAGAACTTATCCATCTCGTTTTGGGTCATGGTAAATTTCAATTGCTTTATAATGTTAAGACATGAATAACATGCTACCTGTTCACAGAGAGGTGGCAGGCTAGCAGGAGGGGGGTGTACAGGTGATGGGGCCTTGAAGGATACCTAAGAGTCTACCAAGTAGATGAAAGAGGAGAGGAAGGACTTTCTCAGCAAAGGATAGAAAGAGCAAAAGCACAGACAAATGCAAATATGCTGTTTGTTCAAAAAATGGCAAGCAGCTCAGCACAGTTGGGGCCTGGGTGCAAGCTGGAAGAGAGCAACTAAGAATGGAGATAGCAAAGTAAGCAGGAAATTATACAACCTTTATGGAGGTCAATTATTACAAAAGCTTTACAGTATGACCCAGCAATCCTGCATCTGGCTACACATGCACGTGTACAAGATGACTCATGTTCAAGGCTCTTCAGCTGCAATGCTAGGACTACAAAAATCTTGGATATAGTCCAAGTGTCCAGCAGGAAGGGACCAATAAGTGATACATCTCCACAATGGACTACTCTGCAGCTATGGGATAAGCCTGATCTTTCTTTAGAGATAGAACAATATCTTTAGAAAATGTTAAGTGGAAAAAAAGCAAATTGCAGAACTTTTCTATAAGTTTGAAATTATACGTTTAAAGAATCAAGTTTCAGCCAATCATGGTGGCACACACCTAAAATCACAGGAGCTCAAGAGGAAAATAAGTTCGAGGCCAGCCTTAGCAATTTAAAGAGGCCCTAAGCAACTTAGTGAGACCCTGTAGCTCAGCAGTTAACCAAGACCCTGCCTCGACATAAAAAATAAAACAGGCTAGGAATGTAGCTCAGTAGTCAAGTACTCCTAGTAAAATCCCCAGTACCAAAAAATTTAAAAATTAAGTTTCAGAATAGTGTATAGCATGTGCTACTTACATGAAAAAAAGGAAAAAAAATTAAGCTAAATACTCATAGTTTGGTTTGGTTTTTGCAAAAATAAAAAATAAAAAAATGGAAAGATGTGCAAAAAGTTAATAGAAAGGGTTATATCAGATGGGAATCCAAGGCTGGGGTACTGGCTCAGTGGTAGAGCACTTGCCTAGCATGTGGGTTCAGTCATGAACTCTGGGTTCAGTCCTTAGCACCACATAAAAAAATAAATAAATAAAGTTATTATGTCCAACCAAAATTAAAAATATTTTTTAAAAAAAGCAGATGAGAATTCAGGTAGATAGCAATGGGAAGGAGAGGAAGACTTCTCAGTGAGAACCTCTTAAATATCATTTATTCTTTGAACTGTAGTAGGGACAGACGAGGCAAGACACTGAAGACCACAGGAAGTTTTATTTGACTGCAGCTGATTCAAAGGATAAAGCTTTCACTGTAATCAATTAATCATCCTGAACCCCAAGTTCAGGCAGTTTCAGAACTTTATACCCAGCGTGTGATGGGAGGGGCTCAGAAGTTCACACAAAAACAGCTTTTTCTTTCACTATTCTAGGCAAGTTAACCCTTCAAGGACAGGGCCTGAGAGGGAGAGAGCTTCTTCTGCCCTGCTTCCTCCCCCTGCCAGCTGTTACCATGGAGCCCAATTAATAACATCTTCTCTTATCTTTGAAATGTAAACATCTCTGTGAAGCTCAGGCCCAAGGCCAGAGGCTTCAGTTAAAGAATCTGTCTTTCTTATCACACTTTGCATTTGCAAGCACATTTGTATAATTTATTATATTGTTACTATACTAGATAGTCCATAAATGTTTGTGGGGGAAAAAAAAAAAAAATAGTAAAGGAGCATTCAGCACTAGGAGTACTGATCTCTTTCACGCCAGTGGCCAGGTAAGATAGAGAGCAACATGAAACAGGAAGTTTAACTACATTGAACTCTTTTGTAGAGACTCTTGCTGATAGCCCTAAGATCAATTACGGTGCAGATTTCTGGAGAAGCTTAGTTAAGATTATCTGTGGAGGAGAGGGTGCCACTACAGAATCATGTGAAGATATTACCTATTCAAAATGTAAAATGACATTAAAGAATACCTTTAACCAAATGAATTGAAAAAGTATGTCTACACAAAAATTTGCACACAACTGCTTATAGCAGTTTTATTCATAATTACCAAACCTTAGAGGCAACCAAGACGTCCTTCAGTAGGTGAACGGATCAAGGATGGTATGACCAGACAATGGTATGCTATTCAGAAATAAAAAGATATGTGTCGTCATCCAGAAAAAGATGCGGAGGAAACTTCCATCTATAATGCCAAGCAAAAGAAGCCACGCTCAAGAGGTTACCTATCATACAATCCCAACTACATGTTTCTATGGAGACATTAGAAAGGCATTGCCAGAGGTTGGGGGAAAGTATGAACAGGTTAGGAGCACAGAAAGTTTCCAGGACTATGAGAGCATTCTCCATGACACCATAATGATGGGCACATGTCATCACATGTGTGTCAAAGCCCATAGAATATATGACACAAAGAGTAAATGATAGGCTTTAGTCAATAACAGTGCATCAATATTGGTTCATCAATCATAACAACTGTACCAGACCAGGGTACAGGGGAGACTGGGAGGCAGAGTGAAGGAGTATATGGAAACTCTCTGGTTTCTCTTCATAATCCTGTAAACACAAAAGTACCCTAAAAAAGAATTCTAAACAACAAACAAGAATCTTTTTCAATGAGAGAGGGGGAGAGCCATGTCCTGGAAAAAAAAAAAAATCTGGTAACTCTGCAGGGAAAAGGATCCAGGAGAAAAAGACATGAGGATGAACAAGATTATGTCAGAGGGCTGGGGTTGTGCTCAGTGGCAGAGCACTCATCTGGCATGTGTGAGGCACTGGGTTCGATCCTTAGTACCACATAAAAATAAATAAATAAAATAAAGGCATTCTGTCCATCTACAACTACAAAAAAATTAAATTCAAAAAATTTCTTAAAAAGTGATTATATCAGAAGGTGCAAGCTAGCTTGAAGAAGATGGGACCACAGGACAGGAAGCAATAGGGTTCCATGACAGCTGTCCCTATGCATCCAAGGACATGGGGAAACAAAGGCCAGCGTTTCCATATGGTAAACTGTGTGGATGACAAAGGTGCCTTTAGAACCACGGGGACAAAGGAGATGGAGAAAAGGATTTGGCTTTGACTTGGGAGGTTATTTTCCCCACTAAATGTATATGTGGAAATATACAAAGGCAGCTCAAGACACAGGTATGACGTTAGGAAAGGAGGTCAGGGCTGTCCCAGGACTCATTGTGGTATATACAAAATTGCACCTATTCACGTAAGAGAACAAGATTTAACCTAGAGCATACCTGAATGATAATATACCATGAATTAACAGGTAAAAGGAATTTAGTCTATTCCCAGAAATGACTGTAGCCAGGAGAGTAGAACTCAAGAAGTTATTTAGCCTATCCTCCCCCGCCAAAAAGAGCAAACTTTTCTGAAATACGTATTTCAGACACAATTATAAATGGCTTATCTATAATGTTGTAGATACTTAACAAATTATTCCACAGTTTAGTGGTATTAAACAACCATTTATTTATTTTTTTTTGGATTTGAACTTTTAATAAGAGTTTAGCACCAATACTGTCATACATTTAAAAAAATGATATCACTAAGGAGACATGATATTTTTCTAAAGTCAGCTATAAAACTAGGTTTGTACCTATGTGATTATAAAAGAATTAAAACATTTCACACTACTAATCAAAATTATACTATATTACTTAAACCATTTAAGTCTTTTTCCTGTCCAATAAATACCAAGCATGCCCCTATCCATACATTCTTTTTTTTTTTCCATATTGAAGATTTAATGTAAAAATACCTTTAAGATTAATCAAATATTTAAATGTAAAATATAAAACTATAAAAGCTATAAGAAAATACAGAAGGAACCTGCTAGGGGATAGTGAATGCAAGAGACTTTTTTCGCCTATAGACTCTTCCACATGTAATGAATGTAAACAACCATTTATTAAGCTCACAGATTAACGGGTCAGGAATGTGAACGGCTAACAGCAGGGATAGTGTGTCTCCACTCCAGAGTCTGGGGTCTGGAACCATCTGGAAGGTCTTTCATTGACATGTCCAGCAGCTGATTCAGGTTGTTGACTAGGGAACCTCAGCTCTTCTCCAGGTGGGCCCCTCCCTGTGGTCTCTGTATGTGGAAAAGTTTGGGTTCCTCCCAGCATGATAGATGACTGGGTTCTTAGGGTTACAGCCCAGAGATACAGATAGATAAAAGCTATGTCCTTTTACGACCCAGCCCTGAAAGGCACATAGCATTACTTTCCCATGCTCCACAGGTCAGAGCAATCACTAAGGTACGTGGTAGGGGTGAAAGATGTAGACATCTGCCTCTCTCCCTGGGAGGAGAGCCCCTCATACTGTAATAAGTGCACATACGGTAAGATCTGGTGCAGCCAATTTGGGGAAATTAAATCTGCCCATGCAGAACTCAAAGTTTGTTTATATGCTCTCTCAGGGGCAGAAATAGAATTATTCAAGGAAGACAGACAGGGAAGGTCAACAACAACTCAAGTCAACAAACTTTACCCACACAGAGTCTACTCTCTTCCAGGAAAAGAGAAATAGACTCAAATGACACAGACATTCATGCATAAATGAAAACCCATTGAACCTAAAATGCTCACTAAAGAACCTAGCACTCCTGTCCCACATCAAAGATTCCCTACAGTCTAGGGGCTTGGACTGAGTTAGTGGCTCAACACAACAGGCATGTAGTTCTGTGAAAGCCTTGTAGGACACAGTCCAACAGTGCTCCTTCCACAGACAGCCTATGCCTAGTCACGCTCAACTCTGTGTGTTCATTCCAGGGCCTTTGTCAAACTCGTCCAAAAAAAGCAGCTCTTCATAGAATTCTGTTGCTCTTTGGTGCTGATTTGTGCTTTCAAAGGATTAAAACAGAACCAGTGATTCAAGATTCAGAAAAGAAAACACTGTACACATTGATGCACTCATTTAAAACAAAACATGATGATCAGAAAAATCCATTTATTTTAAAAGCCATAGAACACTAAAGACAGGAAAGAGTTTATTCATTTACTAGTCCCAGTATTTTTCTCCAAGTTCTTCATCCTTAAAAAACAACGAACACTTTTTTGTTAATTGTGTGTGCATGCATACACACACACACACACACACACACACACACACTTAAATAAATATACCATAATCATGAAGGTTATTTCATGAATGCAAAAATGGCTCAATTTACCAGATGAATAGGACAAAAAAAAAAAAAAACTAGGTGATTATATTATTTCCATAATCATGAAAAGACCTTCAACAAAACTTAATACCTACTTCTGAGTAGTTGTTTTTAACACTCAAAATAGGAATTCATGTAGATTTTTTAAAAATATTTTTTAGTTGTCAATGGGTCTTTATTTTATTTATTTATACGTAGTGCTGAGAATCAAACCCAGTGCCCCACACATGCCAGGCAAGCTCTCCATCACTGAGCCACAACCCCAGCCCTCAAGTAGATCTTTTAACATGATAAAACAACATAAATCTTAGTCCGAAAGCCATCATCTTACTTAATAGGGAACCACTAGAGACAACCTCACTCTGGTCAGGAACAAAGGCAAAGATACTCAAAGATCTCCACTACTGCTTAACATGGAGTTTAAGATACAAGTCAAAGCAATCAGACAAGAAAAGAAAGAGAATCAAAGTATCATTATTTGGAGGTGATATAACAATATACCTGGAAATCCCAAGAGCATCTGTAATAAAAGAGAATACAACCAATAAAAGAATTTTGTAAAATAGTAAATTAATTAAGATAGCCATCATGAGAACTTGACAACACACTGGGAATAGGCAGAAACAGCACTGTCATATATTACTGGTGGAAATGAAAAATGGTAAACTACCTGAAGGAGGAAATTTGGCAATATTAACACAATTCCATATTTATTTATCTTGTAACCCAGTATTACCATTTCTAGGCATCTATCCCTAAGAAAGACTGGCAAAAAAAATATACTTGTTAAAGCACTCAAAACAGGAATTGATGAATAATTTTTAACATGACAAAAATAAATAAACCAAGACTAGATACGGTGGTAGATGCATATTCATTTCAGCACTCTTTATAATAGCAGAAGACTGAAAAACAACCCAAATGTCCAGCAGCAATATGGGGCTGATTAGACTATGGTTCATCCATAGAACAGAACATTATGCAGCTCTAAATAAGGAATGAAGAATACCTGTACATATTGTATGCCCTGATCCCCAAGACAGGATTTTAGTTGAAAAAACAAAATGGATAGAAGTGTATGTGGCATGCTACTGTTAACCTAAGAAAGGAGGACAGAGACCTGGAAACATACGCATGTGTATGTATGATTTTTACATATATGTAAATTTTTAATTGGATAGATAAACCAAAGAACTTCTAAAACACTGTAATGACTGTGTAATAACTGTAGATGAAAAAGAAAATAGACTAAAAGAGACAAGGATAGACATTACTCTTTGACTATACATTTTTTAAAGATGTAACTTTGGAGCCATGTAAAATTTATTTAATTGTAAAACAAGGACCATAGGGAACACAGAAGTCTCTACATACCCTTGTTTTAAGACTATGAGCAAACATGAATGAAAATGGGAATCAGAGGCTGGGATTGTGGCTCAGTGGTAGAGGCTTGCCTCGCATGGGTGAGGCACTAGGTTCAATCCTCAGCACCACATAAAAATAAATAAAATAAAGATATTGTATCCATCTACAACTAAAAAAAGGAAATGAGAATCAGCAAAAGTCACGTGACAATCTGACCAGTGAGCAGGCTTCCAAGAAAAAAGTTGGTGGCTGGAGGCAGAGTCAGACAACGACCATCAGCGAGGAGAGACCATGACATGCGCATGACTTACCTCGACCTTGCTCTCCGGTTCGTGATCAGTGGCGGGGAAATACACAACCTCCTGCACCTCATCTCTAGGCCGGGCTGAATTTTTCCCAAACACCACCAGACCATCCTTAGCACGAGGCGGGAAGGCCACGAAGCAGTAACTTGGAGGAGCTCCAGCCATCCTGAAAAGACAGCGCTGGTGAGAACGGGAGCGGACCTGCCAGGGAACCTTCCAAGGGTGAGTTCTGCAAACTCATTTCACAAGCAGGAACAGATTCACGGTGGAACTGTGCACAGTGAGCTCATGAAGAGATCCCAGCTGGCAATGAAGGTGGGGTGCCTGAAGTCGAACCACAGAGTCACAGAGACCAGATATTGTTTAGTACCCCATGGGATTAAATGAGCTCAGATTCGCAGCACACCATGTGGCAGCCAAAAGTGCAGTGGCGTGGGAGAAAGGAAAGGGGGTTATTGTTCCTGGCAGCGCAGGCGCGCAGCACGCACACACACGCACACACACAACACACACACACACACACATACACACTGCAATCTGTCACAGAAATAAATGAATTAACAAATACACAGTCGTCCCTTGGTATTCAAGGGGATTGGGTCCAGGACCCCTTACAGATAACTAAAATCCACAGCTGCTTAGGTCCCTTATATAAAATGATGTCTATTATCTGCATATAACCTACCCACATCCTCTTGCACAGTTTAAATCATTTCTAGATTATTTATAATATGTAATAAGATGTGGATGCTATGCAAATGGTTCGTATACTGTATTATTTAAGGAATAATAAGAAAAAAGTCTGTGTGTTTATTACAGATGCACAATCCACCAATGCTATATTTTGGATCCAGTTGCCTCACAGTTGGTCAAATCCACAGATGCGGGAACCTGCAGATCCAATGGGCTGATGGTACCCTGTAGAGGTGCACTCACTATCAGATCTAAAGATGCATGGCAACCGATTATCAGATTTGGGAGTATGATAAGGAAATGGATCTAAAGATAACCTGAAAGATAGCACCCACCCCTTTTAAAATACAGGATTACTCTATGTCAGTGACATAGTATTCAAGCACATTTTCCTTTCCCTCCTACCCCTCCAATGACCCTGGGCTGGCTAGGTCTCTTCTAAATGACCATTGTGCATCCTCACTTCTTGATCCTTCCTTCCTTGTTTAATGCTCTCCCCACTCCCAAGGGAAAATCCTTCCATGCCCTGAGCTTCCCTTGTCAATCATGCACCAATGAGCTACACAGTTCATTTCAGCTCAGTTCTCAATTTGAGCTCCCAACCCATAGACCCAACTGTCTTCCTGATATCCAAGGCTGATTTCATCCTCTTCCCCGAATGGGGGTCCTTTCCAAGCTGCCCTCTCAGAGGCCAGCTTCATCATCCATCCCATTAGAGTGTCTGGAATTCAGAAATCATCCCTGCCATCTGCTTCTTCCTTATCCAACATGTCACCAAGTCCTGTAGATTCAATCTCCTAAATCTCTATGGAAACTAGCTACTTCCCTCCATCCCTATTGCCACCACCACCCTACCATCATCTCCAGGATAGAATACACAGTAGCCTTTTAAGGGGTTGCTGCAAAACCTCTATTATTCCCCCTCCAAAACATTCTCCACATTGTAGACAAAGAGATCTTTGCAGAGGGAAGATTTGATCACGTATTTCTGCTTAAAATACTTCAGAGGCTGCCCACCACTCTTAGAATAAACATCAAAGTCACACCACTCACTCTACAACTCCAAAACACAGGCCTTTTTCCAGTTCCCCCAATACCCTCAGGGCCTTTGCACATGCTCCACACTTTTTCCTGAGAATTCTTTTCCATGCTTCCTTACACCAAAACCATTTGCCTAGCTTATTCTGCAGCTTCACATACCAGCTCAAATGTACTATAATTTATGTCACTATACCATACAGTCTCATAGAATACTGTTCTTTTCCTTTCCCTGAATTATTTGTCTAATTGTTTTATTACCAAAAATTAATATTTACTTTCTCCTTTCTCCCTCCAAAAAAAAACTAAGCAATACTTCAGGCTCATCTGTATATGTCCACCTAGGGCTGACAGCATTTCCTTCCTCTCACATTGCTTATGGAGGCCTCCTCCCCAAGGTGCAGAGAAATGGGAGAGTCCTTCCTCAACTCTAAAAACCATTCCCTCCTAGCTCAGAAAAGTAGCCCCTTCCCTTCTGTGACAAAGAAAAGCCAGGAAGATAAAAATCTTCTCTTAACCTTCCCCAGGTTCACAAAAACTGCTTCATTTGAGAAGTATAAGCCAAGAATCTGTATGTGCAAGAGAGATCTAGAATAACTATAAAATAAAATGTCTTTACAGAGGCTTCCTGGAGTATGGGTGTGGGAGGAACTGCTGGAGGGTGAAATGAGGTGGGCTGTGGGCCCCAGGCATTTGCCTTGCTTTAGGCTCTGAGTGTATCACAGAACTTTCCTTCCTCCCCTGTCTCTGCGCCATTTCAAAAGTGCTGGTGTCTCATCCAGGAACAGAACCTCATTTTATTCGATCCTGAAAAATGTTAGGAATCCACTGGTCTTGCATTTACAACATTCATCTGTCGAAAATAACCAAATCCCACAAGGTCTTTGACAAGCACCTATTCTTCAGCTGGCATCTGCTTGGTCAACAAGTCAGCTAGGTCACTCAACCGTGACAAGGACATAGGCAGCAGAGGCCCAGGAGTATGTAGGAATGCCAGGAGGAAGCAGAATTTCAAAGTCTGTGAGGGGGGAAAAAAGCCAGATAGGCAAGCTGTGTGTATCACAACCAGTCATAAACTAGTAGAGTCCAACAGTCTATTTGCTTTGGCTGAGTCCCCAATCTACTCACTGACCAACCTCAGTGATGACTTAGTGGGACTTCTTTTTGACCTTGTGGATTAGCACAACCCCAAAGAACTTTCGATAGTGATAGAAATGTCCGATTTTTGCTCTGAATATGGTGACCTGGAATATGGCCTGATGCGACTCTGAAAGTGTAATTAGTATGGATGAGGAACTGACTTTTCAATTTTATTCAAAACATTAATTAGTTTATATACTAAGTAGCCATATGGGGCTTGTAAGAATTCAACTGGGCAGGGCAGCAATACCATTTCTCACAGAAATTCAGAAATGAAGATTTCTGTGGAAAGGCTTTGGAAGATCCCAAAGAACTTATTTGTGAAATCTCCACTTTTTCACAAAATGTGCTATCATCCATAAAAATTAAATTAGCAAAGAGGAAGCAGGGCACTTCCGGAAGACTGGAGAAAATAAGGATTAGGGAGCAGCTACTGGACTCACCAAACTAACTGAGTTTACAGAAGCTCCTTCCTTCAAGAGCTAAAAATGGTAGCTCTTGATGCCAATTCCATTTCTCCTGATATGAGTCTCCTGATTCTAACTCTGAATCCACCATGAAAGTGGCCTTGATTTCCTCTTGGAAATCCTTTGTGTACCTGTCTGCTCAGTTCCTCTCTCTAGTTCCTAAATGATTTTGGATACCTTCACTTTTCTTCAAATCTCCCTCCATCTCCTCAAAGAAGGTATCTCCCTTCCTATTCCACAAATGAAAGATGGGTGAGGGGGTAGGAGACTGTTGCAGGGAGAGGATGTGCAGGCGGCCTGCAGTGTTATGGTGTAGGCCTGACACTGAATCCAGCTATCTCCAAGTCAGCATCTTCCAAACTGTGTATTGTAGCCTTCATGTAGGTTATGAAATCAACTGAGTGGTTAAGAAAAACATTTTTAGAAAGAATACAGGTATCTGCCGGGCGCAATGGCACACACCTCTGTAATCCCAACCACTCAGGAGGCTGGGGCAGGAGGATCACAAGTTCAAAGCTAGCCTCAGCAATTATCAAGACCCTAAGCAACCTAGTGAGACCCTGTCTCAAAATAAAAAATAAAAAGGGCTGGGGATGTGGCTCAGAGCTTAAGCGCCTCTGGGTTCAATCCTCAGTACCAAAAAATAAAAAAATAGAAGGTATATAGGTATCTCACAGAGTGAGAGCTAAGTGTTGGCATAAGCAACTCTATGTTGGGCTATATACATCTGCTTACATGAATGTGTGTATGCAATGGATAGAGGCTGAGCATTTTTCTCTTTTGCTGTGGGTCTCATGGAAAAAGTCTACTGCTTTTAGCAGTAGATTTAAAGGGCAGGCCTACTGAATCAGGCTGCTTTGTGGCAAATGCCAATTAGGATTCTTGCCAGGTTAGCAATAAACTAACAGTTCTAATTAATGAGACACTCCAATTTAACTTCCATCAATGCTTAAGCTGACAGGCATTTCCTAAGAAGTTCTCATTGAGCATGTTTGAAAGTACACTTCTCTGTAATCTGTACTGTATATTTATGTTCTTGAAGTTCCACAACTGAAATTTTTTTTCAGGTTGCATGCTGTTGGAGGAGAGGGGGAGATTAAAAGATGGGAAGTTGAGATGAGGATGCAAATTAGAAATACGAAAATGTCTTGTTGCTGCTATCATTTTTGTGGTGGACAAAAGAAGTCAGATAATTCATTAGCTGGCAGGGTATGAATAAAATACCTCCTAGTCCCCACCTCCAGTCAGTTCTCAGGGTAAGCCACCAGCTTTCTGCACTAGCACTTTCTGAAATACTGGAAATATTCTATCTGTGCCATCCAGTATGGTAGCCACTAGACACCTGTGTCTACTGAGAACTTAAAATGTGGCTGGTGCAACTGAAGTACTGAATTTCTTTCTCCATTTTTATGTATTTATTTTGCGGTGCTGAGGATTGAACCCAGGGCTTTCTGCATGTTGGGCAAGTACTCCACCACTGAGCAATAACCCCAGCCCAAGAACTGAATCTTCAATTAATTTAAAATAGGAGCTGGAGTGTAGCTCAGTGGTACCATGCATGCTTAGCATGTGCAAGGCCCTGAACTCAATACCCAACACTGCCAAAGGATAATAATAATTATATTAAATTAAATGGCTGCTACAATTTGGATCTTAAATGTCCCCCACAAAGGCCCATGTGTTAAAGGTTTAGTCTGTAGCTTGGGAAGTAGTGAAAACCTTAGGAGGCAGGACCTATTGGAAGGTTTTAGGTCATTGAAGTTATGCCCTCAAAGGTCCATGGGACCCTGGTCTCTTCCTCCCTCTCTTTGTCTTCCCAGTCAGGAAGTGAGTGGCTTTGCTCCATCCCATGTTCCCCACCATGTTGTCTTGCCTCACCACAGGCCCAAAAGCCACAGGGATGACCAAGCATGTACTGAAACCTCCTTAACTATGACCCAAAATAAACATTCTTTCTCTATAAGCTGATTATCTCAGGTACTTGTTAGACTAATGGAAAGCTGACTAACATAACAGCTGACATCATGCTGAGTTAAATAGGCCAGTCACAGTATAGCTTGAGTATCTCCTATCTAAAATGCCAGAAGGGTTTCCGATTTCAGATGTTTTCAGAGTTTGGGATATTTGCATTTCTACATTGGAGATATCTTGGGGATGACACCCAAGTCTAATACAAAGTTCACTCATGTTTATATATATGGCCTGACAGTAATTTTATACAGTGCTTTAGAGTGCCTGTGTTTTGGCTATAACCCATCATTTAAGGTTAGATGTGGAATTTTCCACTTGTGATTTTAGGGCAGGACTCAAAAAGTTTAAGATTTCAAATTTCTGATTTTTGTTGGCAGGGGGAAAGCACACACAACCTGTGCTATATGCTTTCATCCATAGAAGCCACCTAGAGGAGTCAAACATGTAGAAACAGAAAGCAGAGTGGCGTTAGCTAGGGTCTGGGAGAAGAAAGGAAGAGGGAGTTGTTGTGTAATGGATAGAGAGTTTTGGCTGAACAAGATGAAAAAGTTCTGGAGATTGCCTTTATGGCAGTATTAATATGTTTAACACTACTGCCAATTACTAATGCTAAGATGATCAACTTTATGTTATATGTATCTGACCACAATTAAAAAATTTAAAAAATTAAATAGTCACCTCTGACTAAGGGTTATGGTATTGTCACACTGCTGCACTGCGGTAGTATCTCCCTAAGCTCAGTCTCTAAGCACCATGGACTTCCCTGGGGATTCATGGCTTCCTCTGGGAACAAGGCATTGGCGCTCTCCTGGAGCTCACTGCAAAGCAGCTGCTGCTACCAACACTCACCCTGACTGGTGGCAAGAGGACTGCCTTCAGGCTTGTGGGACTGGAGTGCTATACTCCTGTAGCTAGGAGACCACTGGCAGAATGTCTAGACAAGGAGGGAGGAAGCCACAGGGGAGAAAAGGTCTTTGTCCTCAAGTTCAGTGAGGAGTTATTGAAGGCATGAATGCTCTGGGCATGGGCAGGGGTTTTCTTTGCATGACTGCCAAACTGCCCTGCCTCTTTATCTCAAGGAAGCTAGATTGACCCTCATCAGTCACCTTAGTCAGTAATAACAAAGCGCTGAGAAGCCAGAGAGGAAGAAAATGACTGTCTATGTGAGCTATGGCCTTGTTAACTGCCTTGCAATAACTGTGACAAACTGCCTTTCCCAACACAAAGAATGAACCCCCAGTCCCAAGCGAGGATTCCCTACTCTCCATCCTCACAGCTTTACTGAGTAAGTTTAAATTCATTGTCTATGAATTGCCACTTTCTGGAATAGCAAAGCAATGATTATCTCATTTATTGATAAATTCTTTTTGAAAACTATTGACATTCCTGCTGAACTGAAAATGAGACAAATGACACTCATTTATAAATTGATTTTTCTGTCATATAGCTTCAATTGAAATAGTAAGGAATAATGAAGTGTTTGGGAAAGATCTAACTAAAAATTGGGATATACATGCTAAGCAAAGCCAATCCCAAAAACACAAAGGCTGAATGTTCTCTCTGACAAGTGGATGCCGACCGTAATGGGGGAGGGGGCATGGGAAAAATGGAGGAACTCTGGCCAAAGGGGAGGGAGGAGAGAGGAGGGAGCATGGGGCAGGAAAGATGGTGGAATAAGATGGACATCATTGCCCTAGGTACGCGTATGACTGCACATATAGTGAGAGTCTATATCATATACAACCAGAGAAATGAAAAGTTGTGCTCCATTTGTGTACAATGAATCAAAATGCATGCTGCTGTCATGTATGCCTAATTAGAATAAATTCATTTAAAATTTGTGAAAAAAACAAAAAAATTGGGATCTAAATGCCAGCTGATGAAAACAATATACATAAATTAGCTCAGGCTCACAAAGCAGTGCCTAAGAGAAAGACAGATCTACTAAGTATTTCTTTGAAAGCTAAGATAGTAGAGCATAAAGTTTTAGGTCTCTACAGCCAGGGAATTCCAGCTCTGAACAGTCAATCCCTTGATTGAGGAACTATCGAGAGAGACCATATGAGGTATTGAGTAATGTTAGTTTTCTGACACTAACAAATACTTGGGATAATCAACTTTATAAAGAGAAAAGGTTTATCTGGCTCACAGTTTTGGAGGTTTCAGTCCATGATCTGTTGGCCCTGTTGCTTTTGGGGCAGTGGCGAGGCAGTGCATCATGGCAGGAGCACCTGACAGAGCAAAGCCTACTCACTTCATGGCTAGGCACCAAAAAAGAGGGATAGAAAGGGGCTGGATTCCCATTATCTCCTTAGAGGATAATGGGATAATTCCCACTATCCCCTCAGCTCATGATGACTCTACCACCTCCTCATAGTGCCAAGCTGGAGAATAAGCCTTTAAAGCACATGGGGTTTGGGGGAACATTCCATATGTAAGCCATTGCAATAAGCAGACGCTGGAGCCCACCTGGGTTCGAATCTCAGCCGTGTCCCTGCCCCAGGCCATTCATAAATGGGACAGTGAGACTGTGCACTCCTCCAAGGGTTTGCATGAAATCTAAATGGCATTTGCTAGTACCAACAAAGTGCTCCGAATACCACCCGGACACACAGTGAAAGTAAGTGAAGAATGTACGATGTACAGCCTGTTCCTATGTCAAAGTCCATTTGTTCAGACTTCAGAAATACTGTTTTTCCTGAAATATCTAAGTGCCTTTTCACCTCTGAATGTTTGCTTCATCCTCATCGGTGTCCTTGAACAGCTGCTCACCATTCCCCTCTCTAACGTCAAGGGCAGTAGCCACCTGATGGTTAGCTCCTGGGTCTTGAGTGCCAGACTTCAGCAGACACACTTGCCAGCAGCCTGGTATAGGATGAGGGGAAGAGGAAAGTTGTAAATTTGCTTGGCCCAAAGTGTCGCCCTAGATAGTACTTTTAAGAAACCTAAATTGGCAACTAATATTTTAAGATCTACAGATTTCCCAAAGAAATTCAGGTATTTGTCCTCTGCTGACAACTCAGAGATCTGGCAACACTGAGTCACATCCTGTGTGACAGTGAAGATGAGTTGGGTATTGGCTCCTCTCAACAGGGCCTGTATTCCTCGAGGCCCTCTCCACTCTCTGACACTGAGGCCAGAGGACCAAACCTTTGTGCAACTGCACTCATGTGTAGCCTGCCTGGCCTTGTAGCCCCTAGGAGCGAAAGAATGACAAGCTAAAGAGACACAGACCCTAACTCCCAACCTGACTCCACCCACTAATTCTGAGCCCGAGTTTCTTCATATGGAAATGGGACTGGCACCGTATATAATATAGCACTTGGGTTTATATGTGAGCGTACAGAAACACCCAGCACTGTGGCTGTATACAACAGGCACTCAAGAAGCACTTGCATTGCCCTCCTGCTCCTCACTGGTGAAGCATTTGCCAGGTCGGCACCAATCTCTACTACTACCCTTCCCCACTCTCACCAGTGGTTGGCCCCAAACTCCTCAGATGCACTCATATTCCCAAGTACAACTGAAATGCACTAAAAGGCTCAAATCTTTGGATCTAATTATCAACTATCAGAGACTACGGATGACACCCTGGGATGCTATCAACCAAATCAAGACTATGGGAAACTATAGAACAGAGCTGGCTTTTTCGACAGCAACAATAAAAAAGAAACTGCAGGGGAAGAAAAAAAGAGTAAGAGAACAAGTTACTTAAGAGATACACCAACCAATTGCAATGAATGGAGCATTTTTGGATCCTGATTTAAATAAACTGTACAAAAGTTTTACAAGGCAGCTAGGGCAATGTGAACATTGGTTTAGGTATTTGTTAGATGATTAATGTTTTAGATAGGAACATGATGTCCATGCATGAGCCCACATTTTGAAAAGACACACACTGAAATAGTTCCAGGAGGAAGACTATGATAAAAGTAATGCAAGGTAGGGTGACAGGGAATGGGTGCAGACCAAACAAGACTGGTTATGAATAAAAACTCTTAGAGTTGGGTGGTGGGTAGGTACACAGGGTTTACCTACTCGATTGTTCTCTTTACTTTTGTAGATGCTTGAAATTTTGCAGAATAGATAAATTTATGTAAAGCATATAAGATGTTTAAAATTATTTTAAGGTTGGAGATAGCACTGGATATTTTCTTACAATGTCTACTGACAGCTTATTTGTTGACTCAGATACTTGAAGGAAGGCAGGAGTAGGAAGGCTGGGTTGAGGTTCTGGTGGGGCTTGGAATGTTCATGCACTGAGAAAATAAGAGCCCCAGTTCTGTCTCTAGCTTCATTTTCTTTCTTTTCCTCAAGTTTTAGACATCAGACCACCAGCACCATGAGGCAAGGACCATGTAAATTCTTACTTCCCAGGCACCTCACACAGAGACTGTCACAGAACAAGACCTCACTTTATGTTTGTTGAGCAAATGAAAGAAAGAATGGTATCTATATTTCATCTTCAGTGAGAGAAAAAGATCAGCAGAATCTAGTTTGAACAAGGTGCTCCCAGACTGTGGTTCAGTTCATGGTATTC
Organism: Geosciurus inauris; assembly: GCA_004024805.1. NCBI lineage: Eukaryota > Metazoa > Chordata > Mammalia > Rodentia > Sciuridae > Geosciurus > Geosciurus inauris. The sequence goes on along the minus strand of PVHX01000810.1, from coordinate 33,335 downwards.
AGATCTGGCCAAGTGTCAAGTGGTCTGGGGAGCTTGTTAAAATGGCAGATTTCCTAGACACCTTTCCTCCAGATTCTGTTCAGCAAGTCCAAGCTAAGATCATATTTTCAACAAACCCAAGTGATTTTGAAGCAACCGATTCAAATTGGTGTGTAATATCCATGGATAGAGGTTTTTAACATCTTTGTCTCTCAAAAGTATTATTAATTTTTTTTCTGCTGGGTTCTTTTGTTCACTGTGGAAACTTTCAACACAACAAAACAGAGTAGTCCAATAAATCCTCTTGAGGCATCCACCAACCTCAAGGGCCATCAGCTTATTTTAAGGAAACCTTTTAATATTATCTGAATTTGGAAATAGTATTGGCAGCAATTCCCTCTGTCTTAGAGATTGAAGTGGCTGAAGCCCTGACCCAGGTTAATTTGAAAGAGAGAGGTTTGGGGTTTTTTCCCTCCACTGGTCTGACAGAATTGTTGGTGACTCTGCTTTCTCCATTTCTTTGCCTTGAGAATTGGAAAATCAAACTACATAATAATCAGGAAGACTTGGATTAACTGTTATTTGAATGTCTTACATTACTTTCTTCACTGCTTTAAAGAATCAAAATCCCTTTGTGTGTGTGCGTGTGTGTGTGTGTGCACGCACGCACACTGGAGATGGAACACAGGACTCTACACATGCAAAGAGCATGCTCTATGCTGAACTACACCCCAGCCCTCATTGAACTCTTTAAGAATGCCTTTTTGAGCTAGGCATGGTAGTGCATGCCTGTAAACCCAGTGGCTTTGGAGGGTGAGGCAGGAGGAGTGCAGGTTCAAAGCCAGCCTCAGCAATGGCGAGGAACTAAGCAACTCAGTGAAACTCGGTCTCTAAATAAAATACAAAATAGGGCTAGGGATGTGGCTCAGTGGTTGAGTGTCCCTGAGTTCAATCCTCAGTGTGCCCCCACAAAAAAAAAAAATCACAAATTAATTTGTTATTTAATTCCAAAAACACAATTTGAAGGATGGGGATATAGCTCAATGATAGAGTGTTTGCCTAGTGATTACAAGGCCCTGGGTTCAATTCCCAGGACAAAAAAAAAAAAAAATCATATAATTTAAATGATTAAAGATAGGAAAATCTTTCTATTGAAAGTCGAAAAACCCAAATCCCAGGAAATCAGTGACTACTGAACTTGATCATAACTTCTGATAATTCAATGGATCTCTTTTAGTATACCTCCATACTCTGCAAATAAGAATAAAAAATATATTTATAATGTGTAATTAGTTATTTATACATATTGTGGAAAGTTAGGAAATATATCAATACATGAGGGAAAGCTAATGAAATGAAAAGAGGTCACACAAATGTACATATGGTATCATTTAATTTATGCATGTTATCTATAAAGACACCACAGAAAATCATATCAAGATGCAACAAAAATATTAGGAATAGTAATAATAAGATCAGTGGATCATAGTTTTATAAACAATTTCTTAACCTCTATATATTCAAGCATTTTCAAATTTTCCACACACAAATAAAGAATCTATAATAAAAGTATTTTTAAAAACTCAGAAGATTTGCAATCAAAATAATCTGTTATTCAATTCACTTAAGCTAACAAGTATGGCCCTATAACAGGGAAGAGACTTAGGGGTGGAGGAAAATCCCATAGCTCAACCAGGGCACCTGAGCTACATTTACCTTTTAGCCACATCTGATTCGGCCTCATTTGCAAGATATGACCACAATGAGAAATCTAAGTTAAACAAAATATCTAATTTAATGTCTTGTTTCATGTGACAGACTGGTAACTAAGGAATGGAGTTTTCTATAATACAATGGAATGTTGTGCTTCAAAATCTATTATCTACTCATAAATAGTTAATACTTTACCAAAGTATTTTTCAAGTCCAATAAAATATTTTCGTAGCCAGGCGCGGTGGCACATGCTTGTAATCCCAGCACTTTGGGAGGCTGAGACAGGAGAATCGTGAGTTCAAAGCCAGCCTCAGCAACAGCAAGGTGCTAAGCAACTCAGTGAGACCCTGTCTCTACATAAAACACTAAATAGGGTTGATGTGGCTCAGTGGTCGAGTGCCCCTGAGTTCAATCCCTGGTACCACCCAAAAAATATTTTTGTATGATGTTTCCCAACTTTTCAATGTCAAAATTTTTTCATGATCAAAATAGATTCTACTGTCATGTATAACTAAAAAGAACAAATAAAAATTTTTTCATAATGTCATTGCAGTTTGCTAGGGAAAATATGTAATGAGTATGTCATGAATTTAGTAACATTTTCAATGGATTTGTATGTACTCAACATACAAATACATACATACAACAGAATCTCTATATACTTGAAAAAATGTGTCTCATTATTCTGTGTATATCCAATATTGGAGCACACCTGAGTTCAAGGATCACCTACAAAAACTCCACCACCTCCTATGCCTCCTCTACCCACTCTCCGGTGCACTTAAAATATGATTTCATTTTTAACAAGGCAAGCTGCATGAAAGCAAGGGCTCTTTGAGAAATTCTGAAGTAAAGGAAATAGAAGAGATCAACTGAATGACATTCATTCCTCATGGATACGATTATTTTTTAAATGCAGGAAGTAGACAACTTAAGTAGGATTCATTTTTCACTCAAGCCAGCCAAATTGGAAAAATATGGTCAGATCATTGCACGTTCATGCTTTCCTGCATATGACAAGTTGGAAGACAGTTTTTCCATCTTTCACAGGAAAATGAAGGAATGAAAGAACAAAGGAATGAAGGAAGAGGGAAGAAAGAACACCTGTAGCGCATTAGGATACAGGTTAGCCATATACGGTGAGGATAATTACTCTAAGAAACTACATGAAGGCTAAGAAAGTCAGGGAGATACACATTATGGGCGCTATTCCTTCACCTACTAAGTTCTTCATCTGTAAAATGGGGCTAGGATGTCAACCATGCATAAGTTAGGGAGGTTAAATGATATAATATGTAAAGAACATAGGAAATAAAGGTACACTCAAGAAAAGTTTGTTCCTTGATCTTGTTCTTAAAGAGCAGAGTTCTGGAAATAAAGAAAGAAGATGTGTGTTTATAATAGGCAGGCCTAGCTGGATTACACGCCTGTAATCCCAGCACTTAGGGAGGCTGAGACAGGAGAATTGTGAGTTCAAGGCCAGCCTCAGCAACGGTGAGGCGCTAAGCAACTCAGTGAGACCCTGTCTCTACATAAAACACAAAATAGGGCTGGGGATGTGGCTCAGTGGTCGAGTGCCCCTGAGTTCATTCCCTGGTACAAAAATAAAATAAAATAAAATAGGCAGGCCTGTGGTTAGCTGCCAAAAGCATTCTCAGCGGGAAATCTTTGGGAACTACTAAGGGAGCCGCATCTAGGGTCCTTTCATTTCCCTCTGTTCTCATTTCTGACGTTGTTGCCATTGTGTCCACTAATCTGGCAAGGGTGCTTTGAATTATGACCTTTCTCTCCCCACCATCTGTTTTCCTCTCCCATCTAAACAGCACATTGTCTATTCTGATCTCTTTCCTTTAATGTGATTTGATATGTACCTGTTAACTCTGTGAAATGGGATTTTAAAACAATTTTCCCTTTTGTTCTTAAAATGGAAGTTGACCATTTAACTCTCTGTTGCTGTAAAAAGTACAGCTTAAACATCCACTCCCCACAAAAGAAATAAAGTAATAAAATATAAATCCTGCTGGTATAAAACCAGAGGATTACTTCATGTTTAGTAGAATGAAAATAAAAACCACTTTGTAAAGATCCATTAATGCTCGAGCTATTTGCTGTGTTTTACCATGAGCAAATGGATCCCATTGTATTATCAAAATGGACTCCATATACATACATATGAATACATTAGCATATATGCGTGTACATGTAATTTATGTAACTATACAATGTATAGGTAGGTTGACAGAAAAAATTTAAAGTATTAGCATCTAATTGAGAGTTGGGAGTGGGAGTGAGGGTGAGGATATAGAAATAGAAACTTTAAATTTCACTTTATCTGGTTACATAATTTAAAAAATTTTACAGCAAGGTCACATTACTTTATTGGCTTTTTAATTATTTTTTAATCTGATAATTTTAGTGACTGAGAAGAACACTTTAAGACATTCCATTAATTCTTTCAGGTCACTAGGGCACTACTAAGTACAATAAAAAGTATGCTAAGGCTTCACAGAGAGAAAACAAGGCTATTCAGGAGAGCTTTTGATTACTACATAATTTTAATTAGGATTTCTAAGAGGTCAGATGAATTACCAACATGTATTTTGAGCCTCTAACCATGTACAAGCACTGTGATCAATGCAAGGGAAAATGGGCTGTTTTCAAGGTTGTCAGGAAGAGGTGGTACTCATCTACACAACCAAGGGAGAAAGGAGTCAACTGACTTAAAACATTGTTAAGAAATGTCTGGGGACTGGGGTTGTGGCTCAGTGGTAGAGTCCTTGCCTACCATGTGTGAGGCCCTGGGTTCAATCCTCAGTACCACATAAAGATAAATAAAATTAAGGTATTGTGCCCACCTACAACTACAAAAATAAATAAATAAATAAAAAGAGATGTCTGTGGGAGCTCTCAAGATACCTTGCTCACCTCAGGAGAGTAGATTAGGTACTGGGAGATGTAAGTTAGATATATAATCAGTAAGAACACAGGAGGGGCCCTGAACCATCATCCCCCCGGCTTCAGGTGAGGCTGGAACTGGGCACCCCCTTCCCCATCTCCTCCCTTTCCTGGCATCCTGCCATTCCATCCAGTCACTTCAGCCCCTGGGTGATGATGTGGGGAGCTTCTGAGTAAGGGAGAACAGGCTGATGTGACTAACACACACATGTCACTTCATAACCACGCCTAAGAGCTGCTGAGAAAAACCCTGCACAGAAGGCTCAGACACATTGGTGGTGGAAGAAAAGGTTCCAACACCACTGGGCACAAGCTAGGCGGGAGTGCTAGGGGCTGTGGCTGTTCAATCTTGGATGCAAAGCTGCCTCACTCCAATGACTCTTTGCTATGTTTCCTGGCTCTTCCATTGGTTTTTTTCCCAAGCCAGATTTTTTTGTATGTGTGTGGGCTGAGGATTAAACTCAGGGCCTCAGCACGTGCTAGGTAAGTGCACTGCCACTGAGCTAGAAGCCCAGCCCAAACTTCTCTTTAAATTGTCCAAGTATTTCCACAGATCCTCTGGACCTGTGAGTGGAATTAAGATTGAATGTATAGATTCATTTGATGGGAGTAACTAACATAACCATAATCATACAATCTAAAATTTTACCTTAGAACATTAAGCATTCACTATGTATTTAATGATGTTATACTGCTAAACAATATGTATAAATAAATGTGCACAATCTTCACAATAACTCCATTACGCAGGTGGTATTTCCACTTCACAGATGAGAACATTGAGGTTAAGAAGGGTGAAGTAACTTGTCCTGGCTGTATAACAAGAAAGGGTTACAGAGGAAATTCAGACTCCAAAATGCCCTTAACAAGGCTGTTGAAACTCTATCCAGCCAAGAGCAGGAAGTGTTTTTACCCTAGTGTAAGTTTTCCTTGAGTCCATCATTAGAGTTCTGTACTTCTCTTTACAAAGATTCTTCCCATTTTATGATTAATTTATTGGAGAGATGCCCAGATCCTCAATGAAGAAAACTAAGGCTTTATGGGGATGGGGAAGATCTGAATGGTAGGGAAATGTTCCTGTTCTTTGCTGGAAAGAACCAGTTACACAGAAGTGTGTCTTCCTTAAATTAATCAACAAAGTTAAAATGGCAGCAATCAACATACAAATAGAGCTTTTGGAGAAAATATGTCAAAAGTGATCTTGAGGGCTAGAGTATAACTCAGTGGTAATGGACATGCTTAGCATGTTCAAGACCTTGAGTTCAATCCTCAGCATTACTAAAAAGAAAAAAAAAAGTTCATCTGCAAAAGATATGTGGGATTAGCCAACAAGCTTCAGAAATAAAACTGAATAAAAAATGATTAGCCCCACATGGCATTAAACTACATTGCAAAGTTTCAGAATTTCAGTATTAAGATAGTTTGATACTGCAGGCAAAAATAGATTAACAAAGTAGAAATGCCAAAAATATAGCTACAAAACATAGAAAATTAGTATACAGTGAAGACCAAATTTAAGGTGAAAGGTGTATTAAAGAATATGATGCTAGAATAATTGTGGGAAAGAAGAGAAGAGATTTGTCCCAGTCACAAACTCACTCCCATCAAAACTGTTACTCTAATTTAAAATTTTTAATTTTCACAAAATAAAGCTATAAAATGTAAAACATCTGGATAAATTTGAAAACTGCTATTAGAAAGGGGAAAACCTATGTAAGCAAGCAAAAAAAAATCAACTCACAAAGGAAAATATTAAAGACGTACTTATAAAATAGTTTAAACTTCTTAAGGAACAAAACTTTTTAAATAAAATACTGTGAAATGCATTTGTAACATTCATCAAAAAGAAATACTTTCCTTCATATATAAAGAGTTCTTTTAAATCAATAAGAAAAAGATCACCCCAAAGGAAAAATATACAAAGTACAGAAACACTACCAGGCAGTGATATACACCCAGTGAATGAGGAGACTGAAGCAGAAGTACCACAAGTTTCAAGCCAGCCTTAGCAACTTACCAAGACCCTGTCTCAAAATAAAAAGAGTTGAGAATGTAGTTGAGTGGTAGTGTGCCCTTGGATTCATTCCCCAGTACTGCACAAACCCAAACCCACACACAATTTCTAGCTCTGCTTTCACAGATCTGGGGTTACTGATTCATGACTCAGAAAATTCAAATTATAAGAATTCAAATTACAGAAAAACTGACTTCAGTACAGCTTCGAAGTTATTTAAAAAAATAGGCTTATTACTTATTTTTACTTAAAATTAAATATTCAAAAAATTAGATAAATGGCCTATTTCAGTTTTTTTTTTCAGAAACAAGTTAGCTTAATGATTCTCCACAAACACAAACAGCTAATTTTTAATCAAAGAATGCCCTTTTTACCTTAAAGATTTTGGTTAAAAATAGGTTTTGATTCTTAACTACAGATGCAGGCTCATCACTAGAAAAGGTGAATGTGACTTAGACAGCTCAAGAATTTAAATGGGCTTGAATTAAGAAACTAAGGTATAGTCCCTTTACCTATGAGTTTTAAAATTCAGGTTACAGTTTGGTTCCCCATTGCTCTGTGTTTGGCATCCTAATAATGACAAATGTGCCCTTTCCCTCTCAGGCTTTAAAAGGTGGCATGTGGAACTCTAAACCAAGAGCAACAGGACCTGGATTTGGGTCCTCATGGTCAGCTGCCAACCTGCTCTATGGCCTTGGTGGTCCATCTGCCTTCTTTAGCTTCCCTACTTTGAAAAGGGGGTTCACAACAAGTTTGCTCAGGATGCTTCCAGCTCTGCTACTCCTGACCTTCAGGCTCCTCTTCCCACTTGCATCCTCACCTCTTCCTTCCTAAAAGATAAGATGGCTGGCAGCACAGCAATGAAAAAGGAAAGGAAAGCTGCTTTAAAAAAAGAAAAGAAAAGAAAAATCCTAAAATGAGTCACCTTTCAAGAATTCATCATTCTCCAGTGCCTGGGTGCTTGCTCATGATGCTATATCAGCTGTTCCAATGAAACTTGCTATTTGCATTTGTTGCCTGTACTGTTCTTGGATTATGTTTACACTACACATCCATTTCTTTCAAGAGCAGCTTGTAGGTACAAAACATCCAAGTTGTGCATCAAACAGACATCAGCAATCACACAGTTGTCTTTAGTTAAGCCTGAAGAAAATCAGATCAAAATCTTAACTTCAATTAGGTTTAGTACCAGCTTTTGACAAGTTAGGGGAAATAATTGCAGCTCCTCAACTTCGCACTTACTCTCCAAGACCACGCCACACACTAAAATCTAACCAGTTCCATGAAGCCCCTACTCTCTGATACCCAAGAGAGCCTTCCCTCTCGTTGATTCCCTCACCAAGGCTTAAGTCACGGGGCAGCTGCTGTTGGCTGTGGTCTGTGCTGCTTCTCTGCCTGGCCTGATTTTTCATGCTGCCATTTTGAATTAACATAGGTTTCATCTGCAAGTAATGCGTCTTCAAGTCAGGCGTGGATCCCAGTAGACTCCCAGTAGACACTCACCACCACCGCGAAACTGAACACAAGCCTAATTCAAAGCACCTGCAAGCTAATACTCATCAGAAAAGCCATATCATTTAACAGAATCCTACCGAGTCAGTTTTGAGTCACGGTAAATAAGTTTCCTTAGATGCAAATGGGTGTAACGGGCATTTTTATGCCTAAATACGAATTCTCGCCAATTCTCTAAAATTCAATTACCTCTTCTGCTTTGCAGACCTCACGAGTGAGTGATGGGCCCGGACAGAAAAGCGAACCGAAGAGGCAAAGATAAACTGAAGTGGACCATCGTCTCAGAAACACACCAGTGCCTTTTACCTGTAGGCGCTCTGAGGCCAGCACGTTAGCCTGCCCTGACCCCTCTCCCACTCCAGGAACGCCCGGGTGCGGCTCGCGGGGAAGTTGAGTCAAGCCCTGCGCGCGGCCAGCCTGGACAAGAGCAACAGCGCGCGCAGGCCCTGAACGCAAGGGCAGACCCCAGACACCCTCAGGCTGTAGCCCACAGGATGGACGCAGGGGGCAGAGCTAGGCCAAGGGCAGCAGCCCCGCCACGCAACCGTGTTCGCAGCCAGCTTGCCGGCGCGGCAGATAGGTTAGCTCTTAGAAGGTGCCAGGCTCGCTCCTCCACCCACGCTGCGTCGGAGCGAGCCCGGAACCCCGAATCCCGCCAGCGGCCCGAAGGGTGGAGGAATGAGGGGAGTGCAGTCACACATTCAGGAGGCGGCAACTTGCCTGCCAGGAAAGAAAACACGAAAAGCAGACGAGAGATGTAATGAGTTAAAGGCAGGTGGAGGGAAGGACAGGGTTGGGTGCGGAGGACCGGGTGGGGGCAGGTTCCAAACAGGCTGCAGTGCCTGCACCCTGGGGTGGGGCGTCCCTCTCCTTCGTCCCCGCATCCCCCAAGCCCAAGTCACTCCCGACCCTCAGCCAGGGCCACCTCTCTTCCGATCCCCGAGATTCCCCAGCCTGTCTGATCCAACACTGTAGGGCAAAAGCCCCTGGGTAGCACTACTCGCAGGCTTGGAGGGACAGCGACAGGCGACCAGACGCTGGGGACTGCGATGGCGGATGGGAATGAAACTCGCCCGGGGAAGCGGCGCTGCAAAGGCCCGGAGCTCCCAGTCGTGGCCCGCCGCAGCTCTCACCTGCGGGGCTGCGGGATCCGGTCTCGGCCCTGTGTTGCGATGCTGTCACCGGTGAGGATGAAAGTGCGCAGCGGCTGGATTACTGCGGCGACATCGGGGGCTGCAGCTGCAATGTCTAAGGCCGCCGCCGAATGCGTCTCCCTTCTTAGACTCCGGGCTCTCAGCCCCGCCGCCCCCTGCTAAACAGCTGGCCGGGATCACGTGACCGCGGGGCCCACCCTCCACGTCTCAACGCTCTGGGCCCTGGGGCCCCGCGGCACCCGCCCCGTCTGGTTGCGGGGGCTGAAGCACCGAGCTCCACTTGGGAGGGGAGAGGAGGGGGTCAAGGGGAGGAGCGGCCGAGGGGCCAGATAATGCCGCAGAAAGTGACTTTCTCTTTGCTTGATTTTTATTTCTTGGTCGTAACTCTATCGAAAGGAAGAACCTGGGCTTTAAGAAGACAGCTTCCTCCCGGCGCTGCTCCCTGACCCTGCGGTTTGGTTGCTACTTCCCATCTTCAGCGCCTAAGCAAGATTTTCCAGTGGAGGAATGTGTTCTGCAACCTCTTGACTAGACCGAGTCGACTCCCTGGTTTTAAAGAATCATGTTGATACGACAGACTTTATTAAGCCTGGCACTTGGACACTGTGGCCCAAAGAGTTTAAGTTGTGCATTTACTCCATCCAAGGAAACTGCAACCCTCCAAGTGTAAATAATCAGCATTAGAAATTTGTAATGGGCTTATTCCTAGGGCCTGGCCCAGATGTCCTAAATTCAAGGTCTCTAGGGCTGGAGTCAGATAATTTGCGTTTTTTCAAGCTCTTCAGTTGCTTCTCTTGCTCAGCTTAAAAGCACGCCATAAATCACCATCACTATAAAAGCAAATGCAATTCTATGCCTTTCTGTGTTCATTGGGTGTCACTTCTCATGTAAAGGACAGCACTTGCACATCATGCTGTCTTTTGGTGGCAATGATGACCTTGGGACACACACAGTGGAGTTGGCCAACCTACCTGCTTCCCTGAAATCTTTAAAACCTGTTGGTATGTCCCCATGTGTCTATAGAGGCTGGGGCTGGGAGAAGATAAGACAGAGGCACCTATGTTCCCCAGGCTCAGCACCAAAAGGCTTATTACGTGGTATTATTAACATTTATTAAGCAACAGCAATAGCTTTTCCTTGGCTTTGAATAGGAGACATAGACCCTGCTGTCATTCAAGGCACACAAATAGAGATAAGGGAACAGAACAGTCCAAAAACTATGAAGAACATTAAGAAATATTAGGTAGGACTTTAATGACTGGCTTTTATCAATGATGTGAGGTTTAGGTGCAGGGAGATTATGAGGTTTTGTGAGCTAGCTTGCAAGGAAAATAGTTGTATTCAGTAACATGCAATTGTTACACAGTCATTTATATTCCATCTAGCCATGTTCAAAAACTTAAGAGCTAATACATAAAATTACACCAGATTTTCTTTTTTTTATTTCCACACAAGTAGGCAAGTATTTCTCTTTTCTACAGATAGGATAGAGATTTCAGCATATATGCATTTCTATATAGGGGTACTCATAGAATCTCCCTTTGGGAAAAAACTACAGAAACATCCTGGATTTATTTACAAACAGTAAAATGAAAATAATATTACTGGAAAAAGCTAAAATATTTAATCCTGACAGATTTGAAAAGTCTCAGAACTGTATGTCTTCATATATCCTCCCTCTTCCCATTTTGGATCCCTGTCAAGAATTTACATAGCCAGGTGCATGCCTATAAGGCGACTCTGGAGTCTGAGGCAGGAGGATTGCAAGTCTGAGGCCAGCCTCAGCAACTTAGTGAGACCCTAAGCAGCTAGTAAGACCCTAAGAGCCTGGCTCAAGTTTAAAAACAAGAAGAACTGGGATATAGCTCAGTGGTAGAGTATCTCTGCTTTTTTTTTTTTTTTTTTTTTTTTTTTTGGTATACCCAATACCAAAAACAAAACAAAACAAAACAAAACAAAAACCCTAGAAAATGGAAGAAAATGCCCTGACACCAATGGAAAGTGGTTATACTAAAAGGTTTTCATAAATACCATTTATCATGGTATGCTGCTTTGCTGAGAAACGTATTTTGATTTTTTTTCTGTATGTTTATCCCTCTTAGAGTTCACTGAGGTTCTTGGATCTACAGGTTTATAATTTTCATCAATTATTTGGCCATTGTTTTTTCAAATATTTTATCCATTGCACCATCTCCTACCAATTTCAGGGATTCCAACTACATATATTTGATATTTTCCCATAGATCACTGAGTTCTGTTCTGCCTTTTTTTCCCCCCAGTCTTTTTCTCTCTCTACTTCCTTTTGAATAATTTCTCTTGGTATTTATTCAAGTTTAGTTATTTTTTCTTCTGTAGTGTCTTATCTGCCATAAATATCATCAGTGAGATTTTTGATAGAAATATATTTTTCATCTCCTGAGGCTCTATTTGGTTTTAAAGTCCTTATATGCTAATTTTATAAGGTCTATCAATTTTTTTTAAATGTTTTTAGTTGTAGATGGACACAATACTTTTATTTTGTTTATTAATTTTTTTTAATGTGGTACCAAGGATCAAACTCAGTGCCTCATATGTGCTAGGCAAGCTTTCTACCACAACCCCAGCCCCAGGTCTATCAATTTTTAATCTGTTTTATTCCCTCACTCATGTTGTAATTTAGATGCCAGACTTAGTGATTTTTGTGTTGTAAATGATAGATTTTTTAAAAAATTATTTTAGTCAGGCACAGTGGTGCCTGCCTGTAATCCCAGCACTTTGGGAGGCTGAGACAGGAGAATTGCGAGTTCAAAGCCAGCCTCAGCAAGGGCAAGGCACTAAGCAACTCAGTGAGATCTTGTCTCTACATAAAACACAAAATAGGGCTGGGGATGTGGCTCAGTGGTCGAGTGTCCCTGAGTTCAATCCCCAGTAACAAAAAAAAAAAAAAAATTATTTTAAAGAGTGTTGGAAATTTTTCTAGTGTCAATTATTTAACAATCAGTTGGATCCATTTGAAGCTTGTTTATAAACTATTTAGGACAGCTATAGGATAACTTTAACTGTATGGCTACTTTAGTCCTATTACTAAAGTATGACACTCTTAGGGTCTCTAATGAATGTTCCACATAAGCAGTAAGGTGATTCTGGCTGTCATAAGTCTAAACATTTCCCAGTTTTGTGTGAGCTCCAGGAATTGTTTGGTTTCTAACTGCCAATAATTATTCTCTACTCAGAAATTGTTCTTTGGCCAGCCTGTGGAGTTTCACCATATGCACCCACAGGTTCCTACTATGTCGGTGACTCCACAAAACCCTTATGCAACTTTCCCAAGTTTTTTTTTTTTTTGTACTGGAGATTGAACTCGACTACTGAGCCACATCCCCGGCCCTATTTTGTGTTTTGTTTAGAGAGGGTCTCACTGAGTTCCTTAGCACCTCGCCCTTGCTGAGGCTGGCTTTGAACTCGCAATTCTCCTGTCTCAGCCTCCCAAAGTGCTGGGATTACAGGCTTGCGCCACCACGCCCAGCTCCAAGTTCTTTCTCTGTTTAGTTTTCTCTTCTCCTGGCTCCTGCCCACAAATTCTAGCTACCCTGGCCTCCCTGAACTCTTATCCATTTCTTCCACTCAGCCAAACAACAGGGCTCTGTCTTGTTTCCCTTCCTTTTGTTTGTCTGGGGTGCTTTGTTATGGCATTTGTGTGTTTTGAGACAACCTCTCACTATGTTGCACAGGCTAGTCTCAAATTCTTAAGCTCAAGAGATCCTTCTGCCTCAGTCTCCTAAGTAGTTGGGACTACAGGTGTGCACGACCATACCCAGCTTGTTTCCCTTGGTTTTGCCTCCAGCTGGGGTAATTGTTGGCCTTAACTCATTTGCTTTTTCTCATAGGAATCACAATCCTGCTTTGCCTGTTGTCCAACATCTGACAACAATAGATTCATATATTTTGCCCGACTTTCTGATTGTTCATAATAGCTAGTCCCATGACTACTTTTCCTTCATAGCCAGATGTGAAAGTATAGGAACACTGAAATTTTTTTTAAAAATTAAAAATTTTTAAAAATTAAATTAAATTTAATTTAAAAATTTTAAAAAATTATTTAGTGCATTATAACTATGCATAATATTGGACTTCATTTTGGCATAATTATACATGTATGAAATTTAATTTGCTCCAATTCAGTCCCTAGTACTTTCCCTTTTCCTCCCTTCCTTCCTCCCCCTATTCCCTTTCCTATATTCTACTTGTCTTTCTTCTATTTATTTACAAATTTTTTTCAATTAGTGCATTACAAATATACATAAAGGTGAAATTCACTGTGATATATATTCATATATGTACATAGATAGGATAGTTTGGCTAGTTTCATTCCACTGTTTAGCAACAACAATCTTAATGCCTTAAATGGAAGCAAATGGTTCTGATATAGATTCAGATCCATTATTTCAATAATTACAAATGCATCATCTACTTGTGGAACTTCCTTAACATGCTAATTTAATAAGAAATGTTTATCCAACACTTAGACCAGGAATTGCACTATTGCTGCAAGGATTTCAAAAACCATACCATAGCCCTTCCTCTCAAGAAGTCAGAGATAAGTCAGGAAATTAATTAAGGTAATATGGCCATCTCTCAGTATTCATGGGCAACTGTTTCAGGACAACCCACAGATGTCAACATCTACATATTCTAAAATTCCTTATTTAAAATGGCATAGTATTTCTTCTTGGTCTTTTGGCTAAGATCGAGTGTAGTGTTTGTTCTTATTAGTTTAATATCTGATACAACCTGTACTCGAGGACAACATATTAAATGGATCTTTGGAGCATGGAGATGGAATAGGAGCTTTGTCTGTGTCCTTGCATTCACCTGGTATTTCAGTACCTCCAGGAATGGTGCACCCCAGCCCACTATCGTGTTGTTTTCTTTCTTTCTTTTCTTTTTTTTTGGTACTGGGGATTGAACTCAGGGGTACTCGACCACTGAGCCCCATCCCCAGCCCTATTTTGTGTTTTATTTAGAGACAGGGTCTCACTGAGTTGCTTAACACCTTGCCCTTACTGAGGCTGGCTTTGAACTTGCAATCCTCCTGCCTCAGCCTCCTAAAGTGCTGGGATTACAGACCTGTGCCACCATGCCCAGCTCATTCTCCTCTTCTTGTGATCCTTTTTCCACTTCAAGCTGACGGGGTTTACAAATGGTTTGTCAGTAGGAGAGGATTCAAAAAATAAAATGGCATAGGGTTTGCTGTACACATCCTCCTCAATACTTTATTTTTCTAAATCTTTATTTATTTATTTTACGTGGTGCTGAGGAGCTAACCCAGTGTCTCCCATGTGCTAGGCAAGTGCACTACCACTAAGCCACAAACCCAGCCCCTCTCCTATACTTTAAATTAGATCTAGACTATATATTTAATACAACATACATGCTATGTAAATAGTTGTCATACTCCATTGTTGAAGGAATAATGGCAAGAAAAGATTTGTATATGCTCAGGACAGAGTTTTAAAAAGCAATTTCCATCTTCAGTTGGTTGAAACCAAAGATGCAGAACCCAAGGATGCAGAGGACCAACTGCGTATGCATATATTTTTTATGTATTGCTATCAGAGTAACACAAGGGTTATGCATAGATAAATATATTGATCTAAAATATTGGGAAATGTAAACATGCTTAAAAGAAGATTGTAAATAAAGATTACCCAAACCCAGACCATTTAAAAAATTAAGGATAATTTTACCTTTTCTTCTAATGAGTATTATTGATCATCTAAAGAACTCTATGCATTGATTTTGAGGAGCTTGAAATACATATGTGTAACTGAGAAATGCCTTTAGCACATTGCATAAAGAGATGTTTTTCCACTTAATGCTTCTTTTAGCATATACTCGCAGGGGGAAGAAAAAAAGATCTGTCATTGGGCAAATCTCCTGGGGATAAACTAGACAATGTTATGTGAAGGAGACACTTATGCATGGGTAAGAAAGCCTCCTAATTGCCTGTGAGTAATCTTATGAGAATCAAAAGAAGGAGCTGACAGTAAAGCCATGGAAAGATGAGAAAGAAAAGCACTAGTCAAGATTAGTCAGCCACCTGTCTTCATCCTTTGACAACCATGTTTAAGAGGTTCGTTTTTCTGAATTTGGTTACCATAGTAACAGACCTTTAAAATGCCCTCAAATCAATTTACAGAATTACTGCACATATTGAGTATAGGCAACACAAAGAGATTATTAAGTTGTTAAAATCTATTTTTAAATTATTATATAATTTAAATGATCCATCAAGCTTTTGGATATATAATTTAGACAACCATGAATTGCATTTAGGCAAAAGGAATTTTAAAATCCTATCCATTATTATTTGATAATGGGTTTGGAAGTTCAATTATTAAAATATGTCATTTCAATGAATGACTTCTAATTAATTTAAAATAACATAGAGTTCATGAACGTTCTGGACCTCGTTTTAAAAACGTATTTATTATTATGCTTCACACTCATTGGTGCACTATTGGGAGTCATTCATGGCTTTGGCTAATTGTACAGATAATTTGAAAGGGAATTGCTGAGATTTGGTCTTGTGATCATCAAAGAGTAGACTAAATGGTCTTTGATGGCTTGGGAGTTTCAACTGAACTTCTTTGCCGATTATACCTATACCTATATTTATATCTATATTTATATCCATATCTGTATCCATATATACATATATATGATTTTTTTCTTGGCATTGATAGGTATTGAACCCAGAGCAACATTCATGCTAGGCAAGTACTGCATTACCAGCCCTGATTTTTAAAAAAATGTTTACACATGTGGAAAAGGTCTGCCTCATGCTATATACAGTTGTAATATAGGACTTGTTTTTAAAAATTTAAAAATTTTAGTGACATCTGAGGCTGTTGATTTTTATTTTTTTTAAATTGTTTAAATTTAACTTTTTTTGGTACTGGGGATTGAACCCAGGGGCGCTTTACCACTGAGCTATATCCCCAGTCCTTCTTATTTTTCATTTTGAAATGGCATCTGGCCAAGTTGCCAAGGCTCGCCTTGACCTTGCAATCTGCCTCAGCCTCCCAAGTTCCCAGGGCATTACAGATATGTGCCAATCACATGTCTGGCTGTCATTTTTAGCAAACGGAAGTTTATCAAAAATTGTACAAGTCGGGCTGGGATTGTAGCTCAGCAGTAGAGCGCTTGCCTTGCATGCGTGGGGCCCTGGGTTCGATCCTCAGCACCACATACAAAGCAATAAAAAAATAAAGACATTGTGTCCATCTACAACTAAAAAAATATTAAAAAAAAAAAAAAAAAGAATTGTACAAGTCGATGAGCCCAGCGCGGTGGCACACGCCTGTAATCCCAGCACTTTGGGAGGCTGAGACAGGAGAATAGCAAGTTCAAAGCCAGCCTCAGCAACAGGGAGGCGCTAAGCAACTCAGTGAGACCCTATCTCTACATAAAACACAAAATAGGGCTGGGGATGTGGCTCAGTGGTCAAGTACCCCTGAATTCAATGCCCAGTACCAAAACAAAACAAGAATTGTACAAGTTGAACTTCTTTTACAGGCAATTTCAATATCACTGCTCACTTAAGATAGTTCTTTAAAGAACTAAATGAAGTCTGACTAAATTGGTGTAGGAATTTGGGGTTCATTTAAAGGAAAACTTCTCTCATGCTTTGAGTGATTGATTAAACAATGCTCCCACCTATTCAGAGAATTATGAAATTTTTCTGACTCTAGGAAAAGAGTATTTTGTTTTGAACACTCTTTCATTTCCCATAAACCACCAAACAACTGGTATTATTTTATTTGAATTACCTGACTGAGAATTTGGAGTAACGTAGATATATAGAAATATTTTATTTTTGAAGTTCCTTATTTTTCCTTTCTTTCATTTCCATTGACTTTCTACCTTTAATCATAAACCTAGCCTTGGGTTGTTACTATTCATATTATATCCCTTGTACATTGGTTCTAGTGCTTATGTGTGCAAAGCATTTGACTTAAAATATGTAAAGTGATTTATTCCTTAAAGCTGAAATCCATGCCTAGTTCACTTTGAATTTCAAATAGTACTGCCATATTAAAATAAAAACTAAAAGTAAAATTATTTTACTGTTAAATGAATTTATTGGATAATCTATTTATTTTTACCCCTAATACAAAGAAAGTGTTCAAGTTGTACAAGTTGAACTTTAAGAATTATTAGAATATACCCAAAACAGGCAAATCCATGAAAAACGTGGTTTCTTAACACAAGGATTTTGTGAAAGTGAGGAGTAGCTGCTAATGCAGATGGGGATTTCATTTTGACGTGATGAAAGTGTTATAATTAATTGTGGTGAAACATTAAATTTTATCAAACCATAAACATCATTGTTCTGCTTATTAACTTTAAAAAAATAAAATAAATCCATTCCCCACAAAAGAAATATTAGAAAACCATTAAACATATTCAGCCCAGAGGAAATTGGTGAGTGGCAGAGTTAATAGTCTTGAAGATGTTAATGCTGTAGTAATAAAGTATTAGAAAAAAGGTGCAAGGAGCAGAGTTGATTTCCTTTTTTTTTTTTTTTCTTTTGATACTGGAGATTGAACTCAGGGACACTCGACCCCTGAGCCACATCCCCTGTCCTATTTGTCCTATTTTGTGTTTTATGTAGAGACAGGGTCTCAGTGAGTTGCTTAGCGCTTCGCCATTGTTGAAGCTGGCTTTGAACTCGCGATTCTCCTGTCTCAGCCTCCCATAGTGCTGGGATTACAGGCTTGCGCCACCACACCCCGCTGCTGCTCAGTCTTAATGTAAGAATCAATTCACTTGAGTAGGCTGCTTAATTTCATTTAAAGATTATGATACAAAACAGAAAATCTTAACTACTATTGCATGTGGCAAAGGAAAAAAAAATACATGATATCCCATGAGAGACTACATACCTTATAAAATGTAGCCAAAATTGGAAAAAAACAAACAAACAAACAAACTTAAGTAAATACTTTCAAGGAATCACTGAGATAAGGACAACAGGAGAGAAAATGATTCTTCGGAGAAAATTGGCAATTTTTTTTTTCTTTTTTTTTTTAATTTTTTTTTGGTTGATGGATCTTTATTTTATTCATTTATTATTTGTATGTTGTGCTGAGGATCGAACCCAGTGCCTCACACATGCTAGGCAAGCACTCTACCACTGAGCCACAGCCCCAGTCCCGAAAATTGGCAATTTCAATTGCAAATTTTATTGCAAGATCTTTTAAAAGTTTTTCTCTATTTTTCTGTAAGTAAAATGGTGCCTTATGTAAAGGCAAATCTCTCTGTATTTGTTCTCTGTTTAAATTTAAAACATTTTCTCTTGGTTTTAAAACTGTTTCTCTTGGTTACTCTACATAAATTTGTTTACTGATTTAATTAAATTTAGCTACTACAGAACCCCCTTTAAAATCAGAAATGTCTTAAACAGAACGTCTTCTGAAGAAAATAGCTGTGCAACAATTCTAAGAGAAACCACAATGAGAAAGAACCACCAATATGTGGTTATAATGTCCTGCTCTCCTTATCAAATATAAAATATGGGTGATGTAAATTAACATAACATGCACTCTGGCAGAGTAAGTACAATAAATAAATGAGAAAATGCTATATAAGAAATTGGCACTAAGCCCCAAAGGGTCTCTTGACCCTTACTTCATTCTTTATAATAATGAAAACTGTCCCTCAATACCTCAATTTATGTTATGCATGCATCTATTTTTACTGCAACTGTTTACCAGAAAAGAAATTATCTTTATTCTACTGCAGGGTAGAATTTTAAATTAATGAAATGACTTGAAAATTCCTAGAAATCCCCAAGTGGGATATAATTTAGCTGCTACTAGAGACCAAGGGGACACCATTTACTTTATGCACGAGTTTAGAGAAAACCCTCAGCAAATATCTCATGTCACTTGTTTTTAGATCATCATAAAACAAAATTGATGTTAGTCCAACCTGCAGGCACTTCAATTGGTTTTACAGATGACAGGCTGACTCATACTCATGAGCGTCATCTTTTTTATTCCAGAGGCTTATTAAGCAGTTCAGGAACACACACACACACACACACACACACACGCACACACACACAAACTGGTCAACAAATGAATCCAGGTGTACATACTGCTTGTCTGCCAGAATATTCTGTTTTTATCCCTTTCCTTAGCATTAATCTGATAATATCAAATGAGCCATTTAATTTCTTCAGTGAAACTCAAGCTAAGGCAGGGGCATGGGTGTTGTTGGTTTTACATGAAGAACTACCTGTACTAGGAAATTCTACTTATAAGTGAAACAGAAATGTGAGCTAAGTATAGAATAAGAGACTCCAAAGGGATACAAGGAATTTTAACTGCATGGTAAAGACAAGTTTTCAGAGAGGGAAATTATGTACTAAAAAAAGTATTTCAATTACTGTCTTTGGTACCAAACTACATATACATAGTATATGCTGTAGGTTGAATATGCCTTATCCAAAATGCTTGAGACTAGAAGTATGCCAGGATCTTAGTTTTTTGGGGATTGCAGAATATTTATATAGATTTTCTGGTTAAGCAACCCTAATCTAAAAATCCCAAATCCCAATGCACCAAAATCCTAAACTGAGCATTGTTTTTCCCTCTCTCTCTCTCTCATACCTTATCATTCTCATAAATTTGACTGAACAGAGGGCTAGATTATAGATAATTCTGAAAAATAGTGAAGAATAATTTGGGGGAACATCCAGTGTTCTTTTCTCTCTTCTAGTAGGGAAGACATCCACAAAAATAAACTTACTGACCATCTAAGTTTTCACTGTATGAATTTAGTCATAAAAAAATTCTTACTCTGGACCACGTGTGGTGGTGCCTGCCTGTAATCCCAGCAGCTCAAGAGGCTAAGGCAGTAGGATCCTGAGTTCCAAGCCAGTCTCAGCAAAAGCAAGCCTTAGCAAGTTGCTAAGCAACTCAGTGAGAACCCTGTCTCCAAAAAAAATACAAAAAGGGTTGGGGATGTGGTTCAGTGGTCAAGTGCCCCAAGTTCAATCCCTGGTTCAGTCCCCCAAATTTCTTACTCTGGGAAAATAGTATCTCCACACAATTTATCTTTTTGACTGTATATTCATTTTTAGGTACAATTCATTGCACAATGCTTTTTCAATGAAAGAATGTTCATAGAAGAGAAAAATAAAGGAAACTATATTCAAGGGCAGGAAACCACTAGTTATCTCTCAAATGCTTTTTGGATCAGCTGCATCAGGATCAACTAGCAAGCGGGTTAGACGCAAATTCATGGGCCAGATCCAAGAATTAATCAGAATCTCTGGAGAAGGAGGTTCAGCAATCTGCATTTTTCACATCCCCTATGTGACCCTGGTATAGCCTAAATTGAAAATCACTGTTACATTACTGCCATCTCAGGAACCAAGGCATACCTTTCCTTGGATTTGAGGACTGAGCTGTGAAACAAATGTTTGCTAAGGTCTCTTGCCACAGTCACCCTGAAGTAAAGAACTAGAGGTGGCAGAATCAAAGATGAAAAAGACCAAAATCATATTTTATTTTATTGCAGTGCTGGGGATCAAATGACAAGTGCTAGGCAAGCATTCTACCCCTGAGCTACACCCCCAAAGCAGAGACAAAATAATTTCTCTTTAAGTAAGACTCCAAATTCATATGTAAGAACGTGTGGATTATCATGTACAACTACAAGAATAGGAAGTTATACTCCATGTATGTAGCATATGTCAAAATACATTCTACTGTCACGTGTAACTAAAAAGAACAAATAAAAATTATTAAAAAAAAAGAATGTGTGCGGGCTGGGATTGTGGCTCAGTGGTGGAGCGCTTGCCTTGCATGCGTGAGGCCCTGGGTTCGATCCTCAGCACCACATACAAAGCAATAAAATAAAGACATTGTGTCCATCTACAACTAAAAAAAGTTTAAAAAAAAAAAAAAAAGAATGTGTGGATTTTTGTACTAAAGGGAACAGAAAAATCCTAAAAATAAGAATACTACAGCTAGAAAGAGACAAAAGTACTATGACACTAATATTTTCAAATGAGCATATGAATTTATAATCATGTTTGACATTTTAGATTTTGATTTGAATTAAAGTGAATGAGAAACAAAAACAAAACAAAATTAAAAACTTGTGCTCAAGTGCTCTACATCTCCAAGAAAAAAAGTAGTTCTTTTAAATTTTTTTCCAGGTCATTATGACAATGCTAATTTGCTTTTTTAATAAAAAGGTGAAAGAAGTATTTTTTTCCCCTTAACAAGACATTAAATTCCTTCTCTTTTTTGCAATTTCCAATCACTAAGAAGTCACCCACACACTCAATTCAGAGGAGGAGGACAGCATGCAGATATCAAAATAGCATTATGGATGTAAGCAATATCCCGCATCATGAATAAGAAGGAAAGTACAAATGCATTTACACATGAAAAGATCCACATGGCTGATTGCTTCATCTGAACCAGATCTTTTTTTTCATTTTATGGCAATCCAGCATTTCAGTGAATCATGTAAGACATTTTATAGCACTAACTTACTCACTAGGCATAAATCATCATAATGCCTAGGTTATATATACAATAAAATCTCAAACCAAAACAACCACCATCTTCTCCTCTCCCCAAAAACCTCTCCCATGCTAAAAATTCACTCAACTATCACCCTTAATGCTCAAGGTTTAATGCTAATTTCAAAACAACTTAAACCATGGCTGACAAATATACCTAAGCAAAGTAGATAATCAGAAGCACACTCTATCACTGTACCCGTCTCCTCCTCCTACCTGTCCATCTTCCTCACTTACTTTAGACATAAACCTCAGAATGACAACTAAGAGGGAATGGGGGTGTAGCTCAGTGATATAGAATGTGCTTAGCATGAGCAAGGTCCTGGGTTCAATTCCCAGCACCAAGAGAAAAAAAAGGAAAAAAGGAAAAAGAAAATTAATTAAGCTGCTGAAGAGATTGGTTCTTTAAGAATTTTTCATGCCTGATATGGTGGCCTATACCTGTAATCCCAGCAACTCAAGAGGCTAAAACAGAAAGATCACAAGTTTGAGGCCAGCCTGGGCAATTCAGTGAGACTCTGTCTCAAAACAAAATTACAAAAGAAAACTGCTATGGATGTAGCTCAGTGGTAGAGCATTTGCCTAGCATGCACAAGGCCTAGTACTGCAAAGGAAAAAAAAATCCTGTAAAACAAAAACCAAGAATTTTCAACTTTATTTTGAAAAATACTACAACATAGTCATATAAATGTAAATATGGCACACAGAACAGTATTGGTGAGTCAAATTATATACACATGAAGTCACAGTTCCTGTCTGATCATTCCCACTAATGGAAGGGTACAAGGGTATAGCTAAACCAAAAATGCAGACTACTTAAACACAACCACAATCTATGTATAAGTTTTCATTTCACACTCGTGTCCAAATGTTTAGATGAGACTTGATAAAAATTCACACCAGATTAAAAAAATATGCTTCCCAAAATATCAAAATTCATTTTACTTTTCTTGCTCTTACATAGATGGCATCAGTAATGTCTATACAAACTAGCACTGCAGGAGAAGCTACTTTCCTTCCTCCTTGATTCAACATAATGCTTTCTGTGTCTTGACTTATAACCTCTCCATGTGCCGGGAAACATTGATGACTTAATAATTTTCAAGACAGAGTTATTTATTCAGGGAAAGGTGTTGCAGTATATAGTCTTCTAAAAATTCCATGTGATATTGAGAAAAATGTCTATACCTAATCAGTGAAAGCAGTATATATATGATGTAATTGTTCTTAATTCTTTTAAAAAGTGGAAGTAAATAGGAATGAAAAAACTAAGGCAACATACACTTGGAATCTCTCACTGGGGTATGAGAGGCAATTCAGAGCTAACCCCAAGATTATTCTATGATGTCAGACCCATTCCTGAATCATGGGGACAATTTAAAAAAAAAATTTTTTTAGTCGTCAATAGACTCAGTACTTTTATTTATTTGTATCTTATGTGGTGCTGATGATTGAACCCAGTGCCTCACATGTGCCAGGCAAGCACTATACCACTAAGCCACAACCCCAGCCCCTCATGGGGACAATTCTTATGCTCCAGACACAACCAGGGAACCTGTTTCAAAGGATAAGGACCTAAAGACAAACAACAGACAAGTAAACTTAGGAGAATTAGGTCCAATGGAGTCAAATCAACTTTCCACTTTTTCATTAGTAGAAGGCAGCAGAAAGACTGAACTTGGGGACTGAAAACTGGTTCTACAGGTTCACTATTGACTTTGGACATAATAATCTCTTGGAATGACAATTTTCTTATGTCTAAAGTAGAAACTATAAGATCCACCAGGCTTTTTCATAGACTTCAGAGCAACAAGAATCAAAGACAAGCCAGGCGCGGTGGCTCATGCCTGTAATCTTAGCACTTTGGGAGGCCGAGACAGGAGAATCGCAAGTTCAAAGCCAGCCTCAGCAACAGCGAGGCACTATGCAACTCAGTGAGACCCTGTCTCTACATAACACACAAAATAGGGCTGGGGATGTGGCTCAGTGGTTGAGTGCCCCTGAGTTCAATTCCCAGTAGCAAAAAAAAAAAAAAAAAAAGAATCAAAGACAACATAATGCATTTGAGGAAAGAGGAGTAAAGAGAGAGCCTGCCTCGCATGTGCAACGCCCTGGGTTCTACACCCAGCACCACACACACAAACTAATAATAATAATTCACTTGATGATTCTGTAAACTATAAAGGATTATTCCTAGTAAATGGAGTTCTGGGGACTTCTTTCTTAAATATTAAGGATAAAAGTCAATTTCAAATAATATAAAAACATCACTTTTTAAACCCAGGACAGGTGTCTATTCAATAGTAGCTGCTATAGGTCTGCCTCATTTTTTGATGAGGCAGAAATGGGAAAAATTTGGTTGGCTTATTAATTTCTCTCATAATGCAATGTTATTATAGTACAGTATACTAGCTGTAAAGTGTATTCATTAAAGAACCAGGAGAGTAATCTGCTAGCCTTAAAAAGTAAACATTGGATACAATACAAACTTATTACCACAACTACAGTATTCTGAAACATTTTATTACAAATAAACAAACATATAAATGACTTGTCCATTTATCTCAATAGGCCATTAGTCACGAGGAACCCAACTTTATGGAGCCTAAGTCCTAGGCAGCCTATTCCTAGGTTATTAATTCTTACTCACTTCAGCATTGCACACTTCCTTAATAAAACAGTAGCTGTTAACAAATAAAAGTCCACCATTTTCATTCTGTCCTCAAGCAGAGACTCAGAGGCAGTTAAAGACAAACTATTTCATTATAACCTCTAAACAGCAAGCCTTGGCTATTGCTTTTCAGATATGTCAGTATCTAACTTTGAGAAAACAGAGGGAAGCAAAAATAAAAGGGTGCTGATTTGTGCTAGAGCCTGGTCTCTTGCTGTGCCACAATCCCAGCTGCAATATTTTTGAAATTGCAACTAAGCAAGTAAAAGAAGGCTTCATATGTGAAAGTGGAAAATGGCCCAGAAGTCTTCTATTCAAAGACAAATTAATTGTTTCTTCCCAATAACTTACTCCCAAGAAATGGGTACTTGGAAACCCTGAGGGGTTCCTTAAATCATAGCCAGAAAAATAATATAAAAATAAAAAAAGAACACAGTATTGTTAAAAAATAAACCTTTAAGGACAACAGCCTTCTCTTTAAAGATGGATGTTATACAACATTGGCTGACACATTTCTATAACTCATCATGTTTATATGTAAATTCTCTGGCAGATATAAATCCATCTTTGTCTTCATCTTCTTTATCAAAAATATCCTCCACCAAAACATCATGATGACTTTCATTCACCACTGCACCATGCTTCTCAAACTCCTTCTTCAAATACTCTTTAACCTACAAAATAACAGATCTCGTTAGCAACTTTGATTCAGAAGATAACACGCTGTGCTAATCAGTATCACAGACATTGGCTGGTAGTTAATTTAAATATATGAATATATATTCCTTTATGCTTTATTTATTGCACTAATAAAAGAACTGTAAGAAATTTTTCCCCTTAACAATTGTTGTTATACTATCATAGTAGAGACACAAAATATTGCTCGGAGGCAAAGATAAAGCTTATACATACAAACTTTACATCAAATAGAAGGTTTTTATTATCTCAAACACACACCATGAAGACATATTACTTGCTTTTTTGTTTGTTTGTGTCAAACTGGAGAACTCACTTTTATTTTTTTAATTTTACACTAGACAGTTGACATTTAATTTCATAATCCACAGTTAGTGACTAATTTGTAAACATTTTTTTATTTGTTGTTTTTATATATACTTCACAGCAGAAGCACATTTTGACATATTATACATATATGGAGTACAACCCATTCCAATTACAATCCCATTCCTGTGGTTGTACATAATGTGGAGTTACATTGGTCGTGTATTCATATATGAAAGGAAAGTTATGTCCCATTCATTCTACTGTCTTTCCTATTCCCATGCCCCCTCCCTTCCTTTCATTCCCTTCTATCTAATCCAGTGAACTTCTATTCTTCCCTCCTTACCCTCCCTTGTTGTGGGTTAGAATCTACATAACAGAACATTTGGGCTTTAGTTTTTTGGGACTGGCTTATTTTATTTAGCATGGTAGTCTCCAGTTCCATCCATTTACCAGCAAATGCCAGAATTTTATTTGTCTTTATGGCTGAGTAATATTCTTTGTAAACATTTTTAATCCTTAAATTATACATTAAGATTCTATGACCCCCAACTTTATCACTCATCTTCAAGTCCGAAGAAAATTATTAATTTGTTAAGTTCCACACACAACACAGTCCCAACTGACATACATTTAGTACTGAAGTCCTACACTCACAGTATAATTAAGAATCATTAGTATCAAACTAGCCTGAAACCTGATTGTGTTCCTGGCTCAGGGTACCTGCAATAAATCTGTAAATCCACACTAAGACACAAAATTAAACTAGGGTATATATAACTTATTAAAAATATTTCAAAGAAGAGTAAAAATTAATATTAAAATTGGATTAAATTTTGGGGGTTGGGGATGTAGTTCAGTGGTAGCAAACTTGCTTAACATATAGAAGGCCTTGGATTTGATCCACAAAAGGAAAAAAAATATTAAATTTCAGTCTTATAACATTTTAATTATTAAGCTTTCAAAATACCTGGATTGGGAAGAATAACAGGTAGTATTTTTTTGTCTATTATTTAAAAATGATTATGAAATTACCATTACTTTTTAAATGTCAAAGTATGCTATAGATATTTTACTTTTCTGCTAGACTTGGCTAATACAGTCTATATTATTAGTCTATATTATTCAACCACAACTGTTGAATAAAATATACTTTTAACTCAACAGGTACTTGATAAACTTCCCTGAATTTATGAACATCATTACCAAAATCTTCCAGGATTTTTTTGTTTATTTTTTGTTTAGGGGGATTAAACCCAGAGCCCCACAAATGTGCTAAGCAAGTGCTCTACCACTGACCTACATTCCCCAGCTCTCTTTCAGAAATTTTTAAGATTTGGTTCCATAACTATAGTTCTAGTTCACAAAACTGTAGTTTTATAGTTTAACTTATGAAGAGGAAAAAAATGTGCTCATATGTTAAGTTCCATATATAACACAGTCCCACAGTCCCACCGTCTTGTCTTTTATTGGTTCTTCAATAACCAAAGAAAATTTTAAATAAATTATGCTACACATTTCCTGACTTAATAAAAAGCTACACTTTTCATTATCCAAACTAACAAATATTATAGAAATCAAAAGTTATTCATTCTGAAGTGTCCATATATGTCTGTCGGCAAGTCCTCTTAGAGCCTTTCAAAATTTTTATAATCAAGAGATTTTAATCAAATGTGTACTAGAATCAAATTAAATAAGAAAAAACTTATTTTGCAAAAATAGGGCTGGGTGTGTAATTCAGTGGTAGAGCACTTGCTGAGTATGCATGAAGCCCTGGGTTGAATGCCCAGCACTGAAAAATAAAAATTAATTAATTAAATTAAACCACTTCCCAATATGTTTGACAAAAACAAGCTGTTCATTTCCATTTGTGCTCCACTGAAGATACTACTGAAATTTGTCCAATGTTTGTTTTCTATGTGGTCCACCATGGAATTCTTTGGAATAACTGGAATGTGTATTTGCTACTCTTATTTATTTGTGCATTTTTTTTTGTTTGTTTTAGTGCTAGGGATTGAACCCAGGGCCTTTTACATGCTAAACACATGCTCTGCCCCTAAGCTCTGCCCCCAGCCCCAGATTTTTTTTTTGTGGGGATGTGTGTGCGTGGTACTAGGGATTTAACCCAGGGCCTTGCACGATGCTAGACAAGCTTTCTACCACTGAACTACATTCCTAGCCCTTTTTATTTTTTATTTGATACAGGGTATCTCTAAGTTGCCCAGGCTGGCCCTAAGTTTGAGATCTTCCTGTCTCAAATTCAAGATCCTTCTGCCTCAGCCTCCTGAGTAGCTGAGATTACAAATAAATACCATGACACTTGGCTCCCAGAATGTTTTGAGATTGGCTATGGCTAGAGTTATGACTTCTATTTGGACCCTGCTCTCATTTACTGTTTGGAAGTAGTTTGGGTATCAACAACTCACTAAGAATAGTTGCCTAATTGCCAGTTCTTTTCTCTCATCAAATTCTTCCACTGTCATATGGCTTTAAAATAATCCCAATTAGCCAGGTGCAGTGGCACATGCCTGTAATCCCAGCAACTCTGGAGACTGAGGCAGGAGGATCACAAGCACAAGGCCAGCCTGGGCAACTTAATAAGAAACTGTTTCAAAATAAAAGGGGTTAGGATGAAGCTCAGTGGTAGAACACCCCTGGTTTCATTCCCCAGTACCACAAAAAAATAAATAAATAACCCTACTATTTCCAAAATCTTCTCCATATCCACAGAAAACTTAACAAACCATTGTCTGGTATCATTTTGCTGTATAACACTGGCTACATGTATGTAAGCTAAAGCTATCATGAAAGGAGGCCCAGTAGGCAAGGATTCATTATGTAGGCATTGCTCACTATCCTCCATGCAAAGGGGGGCAACCTGTTTTCTTGGCCCATGTCCTGCATACTGGAGCGAGGGTCTCTAAGGTTGATACACAACAAGAATAATCCATTGGGGAAAAAAAAAAAAGAATAATCCATAGGGCCTGTAATTCCTATGGCTCAGGAAGCTGAGGCAAAAGGATTGCAAGTTCAAAGCTAGCCTAAGCAATTTAGCGAGGCCCTAAGGAACTTAGTGAGGCCTTGTCTCAAAAACAAAAAAAAAAGGGCTGGGGGGCTGGGGCTGTAGCTCAGTGGTAGAGCGCTTGCCTAGCACGCATGAGGCACTGGGTTCGATCCTCTGCATCACATATAAAATAATAAATGAATACAATAAAGATCCATCAACAACTAAAAAATATTTTTAAAAAAAGTTTAAAAAAAAAGGGCTGGGAATGTAGCTCAATGGTGGAGCATCCTTCAGTTCAATACAAAAGAAAAAGAAAAGAAAAGAAAAATCCACTGGTTCTAAAAGAGAATTTACATCAAATGTATGATTCATTTTGTAAAGAGATTCCTTTGGAAAGGCATATGAAAATCTGATTTTTAATTTAATTTTTAGAAGTAGCAGCAAAAATCAATCTTATGTGTAAGACTACTCCAAATTACTTTTGGTGCCAAAAACACACATATAGGAGACTTTAATACAGGATCTACACTTTTTAAAAAATACATTTTTAGTTTAGATGAACACAATACCTTTATTTTATTTATTTATTTATTTTTATGTGGGGCTAAGGATTGAACCCAGTGCCTCACACATGGTAAGCAAGTGCTCTACCACTGACCCACAACCTCAGTCCCAGGATGTATACTTTTTAAAGAATATCTGGCACAGAACCTCTTGAAATACAGCATGGCAGTGGTGATAACTTGTTTTCTTAATTTAAAATATTCACCTAATACTTGCATAACATGTGTAAAAAATATATGTAATTTCCAATATCCTCTGAGAGAAACTTAAAGACCTTTTTGCATTCCTTCAACAGATGGTGTTTATCCAAAATCCACTGCAAAAACAGGAGCTCTGCTAAAAGGCACCTGCCGAGGAGTGGCCTGCAGAGTAACCATAGACACAGCCTGTCCAGAAATGCTTCTTTACCAGCTTGGCTTGGTGACCAATCCATATTGCCTGTTCATAATCTGAATCTAAATAAAGCTGAGCATTTGGAAGACAGCTGTCTTTCGATCCAATAAATTAACTAGATCTTCTTTTCTATCAAGAATCAGAAGTTCAGACATTCCTCCTAAAATCAGATTAATTGTGGCTTTTTTTTACTTGAATAAGTAAGTGTCTAAGAATAGAAGGAACTGTGGGCCTTACTGATCATGCAATACTGACTGAGCCTAATCATGTTATTCCAGTCCCAAAAATTAGAGCAAAGTCCAAACTGGTAAGTGCCTAGACTATAATTTTTCATTTTCATTAAGATGTTTAAAAATATAAACAAAACACTGCTCCCCATTCCCCACTAGATTCACCATAATGCAATTCAACCTGTATTTTCATTTTTAATAATATACACTCTGCATATTTAGACCATCAGTTTCAACTCCTTCTCCCCCTACCCGCAACATGCAAACATATGTTTCGTGTTTAAGTGGTTTAAAGCAGTTTAAAAAAAAAGAAAAAAGGATGATGAGACACTATGAATTAATGTCAACTCTATCTCCAGAATATATTGTATGAATAAAGCAAGTTGTTAAACAGTGTGTATAATGTGTTACCTCTGATGTAAGAAAGAGGAAAATAAGAATTAAAGAAACACTGGAATGAATGAAACCAATGAAACTGGGTGTTGGGGGGAATCATAGGGAAGAAGAGGACATAGGTAGGGAAAGATTTCTTATTAAATATTTTATATTGGGTTGATTTTTGAACCATGTGAATGTGTTGTATATTCAAAATTTTTAATGAAAAGGAATTATAATGTATCTTGGACAGAAAAAAGGGCATATGAATGGTAATACTATGAGTGTGATAAACTTAGTGGCTGCGGATCATGATCCAAGGGTTTACAAAAATTTGACTTATTTGAGACTTAATCATTTCCTAGCCATTAGAATAAAATTGACCAAAGCATTAAAAAAGACTTAATATCTGACCAGCCAGGCCATCATGGAGAGTGTAAGTAGGTAAAAAACAAAAACAAAAACAAACATAGGGACAAATATCTACCTCTACTTCTTCCACAGAGGCCAGGCTAAGACAGGTATGTGCAGTGATGACTGCAAAAGCCTGAGGTACAGGGAGAAGCCACTTCCTCCTACCCAAATACTGGAACTGGTTGTAGCTGAGGAAGGTCCCCTGCTGGGGAGAACCCAGTTCCTTTCTCCAGGTGCGAAGGTAAACAGAACTAGACATACAAATTGCTTGCTGCTAATCTCAAGGAAATTACTACAAAATGCATTTAACAGCCAGTCTGCAGTATTAAACAGAAACTGTCCACACAAGATACTTTTCAAAACATCTGTTTCTTATGCAGTCATTCCAAATGGGAACTGTGTTATCAACTTTCAAAGACTCAAGGTGAGAACAAGACACAGTTAATTCCAAGCACTAGGGAGAAAGAAAAAAGCAAAAGACTGAATGTCATTTATTTTCTTTTGGCAGGAGTGGGGACGGAACCTGGGTCCTCCAGCCTCTACCCCTGAACTACATCCCTAGTCCTGAACGGTGCTTTTTAAGTCTCAATATATTTCTTCCAAAAAAAAAAAAGATTTTCCATGAAAAAGCCAACTTTCACAGCATGAGTATTTTAAGAAAACTTATAAATAGAATTTTACCTGAATAAAAATAGATTTTGTTTAAAAATGTATTCACAAAAAACCTGAATCACCAAAACAAAACAAAGCAAACAAACAAAAAAGTAGAAGTATAGGCAGAAGGAAGGGTCACCTCATGTTTAGAGAGTTTCCAGTCATCATTGAGATCCATCTCTTGGAATGATTCATGTGATCTTGGTCCATTTCGAATCTCTAAGAGATCGATGTTGAATATTAATGTACTCTCTGGGGGAATTTTACCTGATATTAGGAAAGAGGTGGGAAGATTTTATTTAAAATATACAAAAGTTTTAATAACAGAAAACTTATGGTACTGGTCAAAATATTTTTTTAACTGAATTAAATGAAAAGCCTATCTAAGATTATCACATATAATGAAGATAACTTGTATACTAGTTAGATTTCATTCAGACAAATAGAATATAGTAAGGAAGAAATAATCAAAACAAGTACAGCAAAAGCATCTTATTTTTGGCTTAGCAATTAAAAGGAAAAAAACATATATATGTACATATATGCACATGTACATATATATGTACATATATGCACATGTGCCCAATAGCCTGGATACTAAATTTAAAACATAACTAAGATATTATGTATTATATGTCAAGAATGACTTAAAGGGTCTTAGATAATTCAGAGTTAATTATATTACAATTGATTTACTAACTTTCAGGTAAGAAAGTCCTGACATACAAGTTCACACTATGGTTTATCATTTCTACCACTGGTAGACAGTTTAAAATTGAGTGAGCTCGGGACTGTCTGGAATTGAAGTTTACATCAGCACATCTCTAAACCTCAGTTCTTGTACCCGTAAAATACAGATGATAATATCATCTACCTTAGAAGTCTGCTGGGAGGATGAAGGGAGAAAATCCATACAATAAAATAAAATACTCAGCATTATGCTTGATAAATAGTAAGTTCTCAATGTATGTTACTGAGATATAATTTTCTAACAGCCTTTACAAAGAATGCAGGAAGGTTCAAAATTTTCAAAAAGTTAAGAAACACCTCCTCTGATGTAGAACATCATACATAAGTTGCAGATATGTTGAAGAAATTAAAATGAACTTCTGAGAAGGGAGATAACAGATCTTTAAAAGAGTTTTGTTGAAGTCCCAGGGTACTGAAAAGCAAATTAAACTCTTTTGGGAAGCAGGGATAATTCATTTTTGAAACTTATTTACTTTTAAATATATTTATCATAAAGGTTTGGGTCAACTTGTTGCAAGTTTTGTAGTTGTCCCCCCACCCCAACCCTTGAATTTCCATAAAAGAGCATTTGCAAGTTTTAAAGAGACAACACTTATACTGTTATCATTCCAGCTTACCTTTCCAGTTGGAGACAGAGAAGGGACATGCACTACTAGATCGCTGAGAAAACTGGGATCTTTCCAAGGAAGCATGCAAGCATGTACTAAAAGACTAAAAATTAGTGTTAAACACATATTAGGGGAATTAGTTTCATGGCACTCAGTTGAAGGAGATGACTCAGATTTAGATCTCTACATGTTATGAAGCAACGTGAGTTAAATACAGTATGGAGAAAGAGTAATAGACTAATTCTACATATATAAATATTAAAGTTGAGAAAATAAAGACACAGGATAGTGAAAGAATACTTTTAAGCTTTAGAGAAACATTTCCTAGATACTTGACTTTCTTTTCCAAAGAGAACTATAATTAAAATAAGAACTGAGTTTGGCTAGTAAATCCTACCACATGAGTTCAACTTTCATTTTAGAATATGTCATGATTCATGTAAAGCACCTAAGTTTCCTTCTCAGGACACTGGGGATAGGAACCCTAATTCCTACTTTGTCAATGGTTAAGCTTAGACCTAAAGGTACTCTGAAATCTATATCATATCAGAGTGGTTCTCTATCTGGTTCTGAGATCTATATAACTTTTTTCTTTATTATATAGCTAATACTTGTCCATTGTAGAGAACTTGGAAGAGAGAATCAGAAGTAAATATAATTCCCAGTATCACAGTCCATTGTTAATATTTTAATTTATTTCCTTATAATTCTCTTTCTATGTATACATAGTTTTTCCTTATTATACTTATTATCA
>PVHX01000809.1:214901-251864 GCA_004024805.1 Geosciurus inauris | reverse complement strand
ACCGGGGATTGAACTCAGGGACACTCGACCCCTCAGCCACATCCCCAGCCCTATTTTGTGTTTTATGTAGAGACAGGGTCTCACGGAGTTGCTTAGTGCCTCTGCCTCGCCATTGCTGAGGCTGGCTTTGAACTCGCAATTCTCCTGTCTCAGCCTCCCTAAGTGCTGGGATTACAAGCGTGAGCCACCGCGCCCGGCTACTAAGAACATTTTTATATATCCTTTGGTGGATCTAAATACTCTTTTTTGCTGGGCATATACTTGTGAGTGGATCGCTGGCTCTTGAGGTGTACATGCATATTAAACTATACTGCAGAAAGAGTCAAACACTTTCCCAAATTGGTTGTAGAAACTCCCACAAGCAATTTATAAGGCCAGTACGCCCTCTCCATGCTCACACTTGGCATTTTAATTTTAGCCAGCCATCTGGGAAATGCTGCTATGTCCTCATGGCTTCATTTGCATTCTGTGATAGCTATTGATGTTGAGCACCTTTCATAAGCTTACATGTTAATAGTTCTTTATTTTTTTTGTTTTTGGTACTGGGGATTGAACTCAGGGGCACTTGACCACTGAGCCACATCCCCAGCCCTATTTTGTGTTTTATGTAGAGACAGGGTCTCACTGAGTTGCTCAGTGCTTCGTGGTAGCTAAGGCTGGCTTTGAACTTGAAGTCCTCTTGTCTCAGCCTCCCTAAGTGCTGGGATTACAGGCATGTGCCACCGCACCTGGCTTTAGTTATTTATTTTATGTATATAAAACTTTATAATTTAAAATTTATTTTATAAATTAAAATTTATTTTATGTTTATAAACCATTCAAATCTTTTGTCTATTCAAAAAATTGGATTGCCTTTTTTTTTTTTTTTTTGTGGTGCCAGGATTAAACCAGGGCCTTTCACAATCTAGGCAAAAGCTCTACCACCAAACAATTCCCCCAGCCCTCCTGTCTTTTTTCTAGCATAGGTGTTCTTTTTTCCTCTCACATTTTTTTAATTGGTGCATTATAGTTGTACATAATGATGGGATTTGTTGTTACATATTTGTTAATGCACACAATACCCAATAATATAATTTAGTCAATATACCTTCCCAGCAACATAGATGGTCTTGATAAATTCTGGGTATACATCCTTTGTTAGACATTAAGTATTGAAAAAATATATATATATATTTTTGGTACTGGAGATTGAACTCAGGGGCACTCGACCACTGAGCCATCCCCAGCCCTATTTTGTGTTTTATGTAGAGACAGGGTCTCACTGAGTTGCTTAGTGCCTCACCATTGCTGAGGCTGGCTTTGAACTCATGATTCTCCTGTCTCAGCCTCCCTAAGTGCTGGGATTACAGGCTTGCGCCACTGCGCCCGGCTTTGAAAATATTTTAGCCCAGGTTCAGGTCTGAGCGAACAGATGCTCCTAATTTTAATAAACTTCAATTTAATAATTTTCTTTTATGGGCTATACTTTATGTGCTTTTTTGGGGGCAGGGGATACCAAAGATTAAATCCAGGGGTGCCTAACTACTGAGGAACACTGACAGCCCTTTTTTATATTTTATTTAAAGTCAGGGTCTTGCTAAGTTGCTTAGGGCCTCACTAAGTTGCTGAGACTGGCTTTGAACTTGCAATCCTTCTGCCTCAGCCTCCCAGGCTGCTGGGATTACATGTGAGTGCTACCACTCCTGGCTACTTTTTCTTTCTTTCTTTTTATGGTACCAGGGATTGAACCTAGGGGCACTTAACCACTGAGCCACATCCCCAGCCCTTTTTATTTTTTATTTTGAGATGGGGTTTCAGTAAGTTGCTGAGGCTGGCTTTAAAATCACAATCCTCCTGTCTCAGCCTCCCCAGTCACTGGGATTACAGACAGGCATGCACCACTATGCCCAGCTGTACTTTTTCTTAAAGAAGAGTTTAAGAAAGGGCTTGGGGTATAGCTCAGTTGGTAGAGTGCTTGCCTTACATGCACAAAGCCCTGGGGTCAATCCCCAGCACCATACCAAAAAAAAAAAAGTTAAGAGTTTAAGAGATTTTTGCTTACTTCAAGCCCATGAAAATATTCTCCCATGCTTCCTTCAAGAAGTTTTATTGTTTGCTTTTCACATTTGGGTCTCTGATCCATTCTAAACTATTTTCATGAATGGTATAAAGGCAGGGTTAAGGCTCAGTTCTGCCCATGTGGATATGCAGCTGACTGAGAACCATGTATTCAAAAGACCATCCTTAAAAAAGAAAGACCATCCTTTCCCTACTTATGTGCAGTGACATTTGCAATAAATGGCATGATGGCCATATATGTGTGGGTCTCTCACTTTTATTTTAAATGCATATGTAAAGGTTTGAATCAAATAATAAGGTTGGTTATAATTGCTATGTAGTGTATTTTAATTATTTTTCTTTTTACTATTTTCTGTACCAAATATACTGTTATTTTAATATGTAAGACAAAATACATGAAATGTTTTGCTGAAATATTACAGGAGTAGAAACTCTTAAGGTTGCAGGTTCTTGGCGGAGGGAGGTTTTAGGCTGTATAGCAAGTGACAGCGCTTCCTTAGTTAAAGGAAAAATACAGGTTAATGGATGGGAGAAGAAAATTCAGGGCCTGGCCAACCGAGGCCTTAGTTCCCTGGAGAGAATGGTGCTAGAAGGCTGGTGGCCAGAGGAAAATACAAATGGCCATTGTCAAAAATGCTCTGTGGTAAGTGCACACTGCTAGCAATTTTTAAAACACTTTCAGGTCCATAGCCCTGATTTATACCTTGTTATAATGCCACCTTTTTTTTTTTTTGTACTGGGGATTGATCCCATGGGCACTTTACCACTGAGCTACATCCCCTGTCCTTTTTGTTTTTTATTTTGAGACAGGGTCTTGTGTCCAGGCTGGCTTCAAACTTTTGAACCTCCTGTCTCAGTCTCCAGAATTGCTGGGACTACAGGTGTGTGTTCCGCAACCTCATTTTCTCTTTCCAATGCACACTGAACAAAAATGGAACCCTGTTATAACAGCTATCTGTAATTTGCTCTTCCTCACTTAGTGTATATATATATATATGTGTGTGTGTGTATGTATGTATGTATAAACATATGTTATTTGAATACACACATATTTATTTTTTTCCTGGTGTTGGGACTGAACCCAGGGCCTGGGGAATGCTAAGAACACACTCTACTACTGAACTATATCCCCAGCCCACTTAATATAACCAATAAATACAAACCTACATAAAAAGTTTAATGACTGTGTATTTTTCTTTTTTGGAGGGTGGGGGGATTCCAAGGATTGAACTCAGGGGCACTCAACCACTGAGCCACATCCCCAGCCCTATTTTGTGTTTTATGTAGAGACAGGGTCTCACTGAGTTGCTTAGCATCTGGCCATTGCTGAGGCTGGCTTTGAACTCGCAATTTTCCTGTGTCAGCCTCCCTAAGTGCTGGGATTACAGGCTTGAGCCACTGCGCCCGGTTTATATTTCAATTTTTAAAATTGCCTGTTTATTTTCTTTCATTTTTGTTTTGGAGTATTTGGCTTTTTCTTATCAACTCAGAAGATAACTTTATATATTGTGATGGAAACTATTTTTCAGTCCTTTTGTTTTTAGATCATACTTTGTCTTTCTGAAGTTTGCTTAGAAGGATAGTTTAGTCATAACAGCAAAAACATTCCAATAGGAAGAGTAATTATGAGCCATGTGCCCTCATAGACATAAAATGTGATATAAAGCTACCACCGTTGAAGCACTGTGGACTTGGCATAGGAACACACAGAAAAATGCATGGATACAATTCAGAAATCGATTCAAGTACATACAAGAGTTCAACAGGTAATGACCTGAAATCAGTGAAGAAAAGTGAATGATTATTGACAAGAGTTGTTAGATTTCTTGGCTCTCTGCAAAACGAATTTCAGGTTGATCGAAAGATAAATGTAAACATTTTAAAATGAAAAAGTATCCTCTTGTAGTGAACAGTAACCAAAATAAGTGCAATTTGTCTACCTAAAACAAAACAAAAAAAATCAAACCAAGGCAACTTTTTTTGTAACAAGTATCTGAAAGGATGGGTGCGAGGTAATCTCGGGGAGGTGAAGAGGAGCCTAGGGGGCATTCCAAAAGAGCGCGGACAGCCAGAGCAACGGTTGGGAGGCTGGGAGACAGCCGCGTGCGGGGTCTATCAGGAGACAGTGTCCAGAATCGAACTCAGGACGCCCACACGGAATCCAGGGCTGAGGCCATGCCCGCCCCCACAGCCATCATAATTATGTAAAATACCACTTTTCCCATATATGGTACTTAATATCTGTTCTTCGGGCAGGGCAGGACTTAGGGAAAACAGCTCGCAGGGCGGAGTGTCAGAGCCCCGGACCTTCCCAGTCTACTCCCGCCGCGCCTCTCCCGGGCTCAGGCAATGGACCACAACCCCGGCCCCGAGTACTACGCGCCTGGAGCCGTTTGCTCCTGATTGGATCTTGTCAGTGTCAATCCTCTTCCTGGAACCTGGCAGTTCGTTGGACCCCCCCTGGAAGGCGGGGCTCCAGCCTAGGAAGCGCGGAGGAAGGTGGAGCGGGAGGATGTGAGGGCGGATGCGGAGATGAGTCCGGTCCCCTGGCTTCGTAGGCTCCGCCCACCACCTTACTACAGGCCCGGGTGCCT
The DNA here is from genome assembly GCA_004024805.1 of Geosciurus inauris. Lineage (NCBI taxonomy): Eukaryota > Metazoa > Chordata > Mammalia > Rodentia > Sciuridae > Geosciurus > Geosciurus inauris. The sequence continues at coordinate 247,212 of PVHX01000809.1, read as the reverse complement.
GTCTGTCAAGTCCGCAGGAAAGCTGGATTGGGTGAGGCCAGTCAGGGGGCGGGGTCATTCCTCGGGGCTCCGCCCGGAGCCGGCGCCGGTCTCCAAGGGACCCGCCCCTAACAGGGCGGGGCGGGAAGGCGGCGAGCAGCCGAGCTGGGTGCGGTGAGGCGCGCAGATCACCGCGGTTCCTGGGCTGGGCACTGAAGGCTGAGCGAGGCTGACCTGCTGCAGCTCCCGCCTCGCGCGCTCGCCCCACCCCGCCGTCGCCCGAGCGCTCGAGAAAGCCCTCTCGGCAGAAGCAGCGCCTGTTCCCCGGGACACATCCAGGTTCAGGTGAGCAAGTCCCACCGTCGGGTTCCGCCTCGGGGCGGCTAGCCGGCGGAGCGGGGGCGGCGACAGGACGTGCGGCGTCTGGGGTCGGCCGGCCAACGTGTGGTTTTCGGCCTTTGCGCTGCTGGGCACTGGGCAGGCGGGCGTGAACGCCGGCGGCTACCGGCGGGCACTGCCTCCTCGCGAGAGGGGGCCCGGGACCCCGCGCGGGCGCTCGGGAAGGGCGCCGCTGGAAGCGAGCCCCCGGGGAGCACCGGACGGCTGGAGGCCTGGCGCTCCCCGACATCACCCACCCCTCGCGCCCGGGCGCATTCCGCGGACCGGGCATCGGGAGCCCGACCTCCCCCTGCTGCCGGGGCCGCGCCGCCCTCGCCTCGCGGAGGGCCCAACTTGGGCAAACTTTTTAACCCCTTCCGGGGAGCCGCTTTCCCTGGGACCCAGAAAAACTGGGGAGGATGAGGTCGGGGGCTCCGGGCAGCGGCTCCTTTGGAAGTTTCGGGGGTTTTGGAGACGGAGGTAACGGGCAGGCGGGGACCGCTTGGCAGCTGTCAGGGCGTCCTCCTGAGTCAGAATCGGACAATCTTGCCGCAGACATTGCGCCGGGCTCGGTTTCCGCCCTCCGCGGCTGACTTCCTCATTCGCTGGGTCGGGCGGAGGAGGGGGCGGGGAGAGGTGCGTTGGGTGCTTGGGGAAGCGGGGAACCCATCGGGGCCTGGGTTGCGAGCAAGAAGGACCCCCTTTAGCTCCTCCACCTTTCACTTTTGTTGCCCGGGGGAAGAAGGCCGGGAACGCCGGCTGCCGTCGGGGCGCCCAGGCGTGCACCTGATTCCACCGCGCCCAGGGCAGCCCCGCCCGGCGGCCGGCGGGTAGGGGAGCCGGCCACGCCGTAGGACCAAGCCCGGGTTATTGCATCTTTCCTGTTTGGGCCATCTGCCGGGTTTTATACAACCCCCACTTCCGCGTGCAGGGGTCCTCACCCCATCCTGTCCTGAGCCACGCCCAAGGCAGGAGTGCAGGTCTCTCATCCCTTTCCCGGGCCCTCAGTTTCAAACTGAAACGGAACTTGTACCTACCCTCTAGGACAAGCTTGCGGGCTGACCTGAAGTTTGGAGTAGGGCGAGTGCCGCGGCTGCTGCCTGCGGCCCCACCCAGCGGTGTGAGGAGAAAGGTTCCTGGGAAGTCCCAGGTCTTGGAGACGGGCGGCTCCCTCCTCTGGGCAATTGAGAGGCCCAGCCACTTCTTGGTTCACTGCGTCCTTTTCTGGGTTTAACAGGATTTCAAAGTAACTGTTGAGTAACTGTTGAAGGGTGAGAGCCTCTCATGCAGTGCAACATTGTGGCCACTTCTGACTCCGCTGTCTGGGTCGCCCTGATAACCTCACCTGATGGCTTTTTGGTAAAGAGGGAGGCTACTTGAAGGCCTGTTTAGACAATCTCTCCATTAATATTAGTCAATTTAGATACAAGGCTGCCGTGGGTGGGGGAGGGTATGCAGATGTGTAATTGAGCAAATATTTAACTGACTTCTTTGTGCCAAGGACTTTGCCAGGTGGTGTGTGTGGGGGTGGGCGTGAGGTTGAGTAAGACCTGGCCCCTACCCACGGGCCCTTTAGGGGAGAGCTGAGACAAATCTGTAGATGACTCTAATGTGAGGTGGAGATGACAGGGACCCCAGAAAGGTAGTGTGAGTCATAGGGCTGGGAGAAGGAAGCCAGTCTACCTTGTGAGATCCCTGAGTCCTCCTGGAGGAGTCCCCCTCCCCCAGAAGTTCACAGTCTTCAAGGAGAAACCGGGGCGAGTGCCTGAAATACAAAGGCAGCCTGTGATGTGTGTCCCAAGCATGCCACAGACAAAGGACTTGAGGAATTTCGAGGCCAAGAGGGGCCAGCACTGTCTGGGGCAAGGAGGGAGCCCCCCCCCCCAAAGAGCACACTGCAGTTTTGACAAACTGAGGCATGCGTGTGGTGTTGGAAAGTGAGGAGTCATTTAGTGGATAATTGGGGGGTAATTAAAGTCGAGAGATTGCTCAGTATAATTCAAGAGCCACTATGCCCCCAGATGGCTGTGGAGTGACACCTAAGAGCCTTGTTCTTCACACTCAGCAAGTCCTGGCAGCACAGGTGGGGAGAGCCAGGTGCCTGGGGAGCCAGGTGCCCTGCGAGCCAGCATTGGCAGGTTATCCACCCTGGGGGAAGGGCGGCCTGAGAAGCATATTCTGTGGGGCTGCTGGTCTGAAGGGCACTGGAGGGTAGGGGAAGAGAGGGCTGGGGCCCTGGCCTTCATGTTTTTTATTTTCAAACTTTTTAACCTAAGGGGTTGGAGATGGGACAACTTCTCTCTTGAAGGATGAAGGACGCATGTTAATCACAGCCTGCCTTTTCCCTGCTCTTGCTCCAGAAAAAACAAAACGAGGATCTGTTAGCTCTTTAAAAGAAGAAAAACACACTCAAAAAATGCAGCATTGTTGTGTGGCCTGGTAGGGTATGGCTAGAAACCAGGCTGGCTGGGCTTTCTTCACTTCCTCTTCTAGCTAATCCTTCAATAAAGTACTTAAGACAGCCTTACCAGCTTGACATCTTTATTTCAAAAGGAGAGGAGGAGTTGGCAGTTGTTTTCTTCTGAGCCCAGCCCTACCCTTTTCTTGCAGGGGGAGAAAGAAACCTAAAGCAAAAGGGAGATGGAGAAGAAAAAAAAAAAAAAAACACCCTGCCTTGACAGCTTCCGCCCAAGCATCATGTTCCAAAAATATTTAGAATAACAAAATCTGTGTGTCCTCTTAATTAAACAAACGTCCTAATTTACTGAGCATAAAACAGCATCTCTGCCCGCGGGGGCAGGAAGTGCATTTTTCCTTTGTGCAGCCCCGGAGAGTCACTGCTTCTTTGCCTTAACCCTTGATGTGCTGAGCCCCTGGGCTAACATCCTCTGGTGACAGACAGCAGAATGAAGCCCCAGCTGCTCTGTGGTTTACAAAATCCTGTTCTTAGAACTGGGAACAGTGGGGTCATGGAAAGAACATGGAGTTGGAGGTAGATGGAGTTCAAATCCTCATCTTACTAGCTTTGTGACCTTAGGCAAGACAGATAACTTCCTGAGACCTCAGTGTCCTCATCTGTACTAGGAGACTCGCACTTGTCCTATAGGGTTAGACAGGGGAACGGACTGAGGTGTGTAAAGGGCCTGGTAAACAGTGGCTGTATAAATCTAAAATATATATATTATACGCATACACGTGTGCTTTTTTCCCCCCTTTGCTCCTTCTGTTGTCAGGTAAGTGTGGGGTTCATCGTTTTCCAGGCTCGGAGCTCAGGGTTCTTCTCACCTTTAAAAAGGTGCACATGAGCAATGCTTGTGGGCTATGAGGCCGGAGTGGTAAAGACACCGTGGTCCTGAGGCCCATCTGCTGATGTGCCGAGTAACCTTGTTACAGGGCTCTGGCCTGGGCGGAAGATGCTCAGACTGTCTCTGGTTTTAGTTCTAAAACCGTTTTCAGCGGTCTAGGTGATGGTGATTTTTTTTCTTTTTTTTTGGTACCAGGGATTGAACTCAGGGGCACTCGACCACTGAGCCACATCCCCAGCCCTATTTTGTGTTTTATGTAGAGACAGGGTCTCACTGAGTTGCTTAATGCCTCTCCATTGCTGAGGCTGGCTTTGAACTCCCAATCCTCCTGTGTCATCCTCCTAAAGTGCTGGGATTACAGGTGTGCATCACCACGCCCGGCTTGATGGTGGGTTTTGTGCGAAGAGTGCTGGGCTTGTATATCTGAGGACACAGCTTCCAGCTCTGACTGTGCTTGAGAGTACATTTGATTTTGGTAGAAAGTGCCATATTCCCTAAAAAGATTGTATCAATTTATGTGCCCATCAGTTATGAGCGGAATGCCTGGGAAACTAAAGAGTAATTTAAATTCCTCCACAATGCTTCTGTTTCTGAGGCACTCTTGTACCTTGTTGGCGGGAGTGTATCTTGTACAAATACATTTTTAGGAGGTAGTTTGGTAATATCTGTCAAAGCATAGTCCTCCTAACTGCCTTCTAGGAATTTATCCCACAGATAAACTTGAATGTGCCAAAGGAAATGCCTGAGAATATTCATTACAGCATTGTCAGAGAAAAAGACACAAGCTAACTGTCCATTACAAAGTTGAGATTCATCATGGTACAGCTGTACAGTGAAAATCCTTAGCCAGGCATGGTGGCCCACGCCCATAACCCCCAGCGGCTTGGGAGGCTAAGACAGGAGGATTGCGAGTTCAAAGCCAGCCTCAGCAATGGCGAGGTGCTTAGTAACTCAGTGTGACCCTGTCTCTAAATAAAACACAAAATAGGGCTGGGGATGTGGCTCAGTGGTTGAGTGCCCCTGAGTTCAATCCCTGGTACCAAAAAGAAAGAAAGAAAGAGAAAGAGAGGGAGGGAGGGAAGGAAGGAAAGAAAGAAAAAAGAAATCCTTGTAGCCCTTAAAAAGACGAGGCTGATCTCTGTGTACTGAGAGAGGACATGCTCCCCAAGACAGGTCGTAAGTGACAAAAGCTAAACGCAAAGCCGTGCGCACTGCTCCCTTTTGTGTAAAACCTGGATGTCACCTCTGCTTCTATACATGGACTATTTCTCAAAAGATACCGAGACCCTGTTAGTAATGGCTGTCCCTTGTAAAGTCCCAGGCCAGAGAAGTGGGAGTAAGAGTTACTTTTCACAGAATACTACTGTATATGTGTTGCTCTTGAGTCAAAAGTTGGCGTATTTCTTATTTTTCTTAACTATAACAATAAAGGGGCTGGTTGACCAGGCTCAGCTTGAAGCCTTATTGCCCTAGGCTGTAAATTTCATATTCCGTGCTGACCACTTGCAGGGAAGGACCGAGGGTCTTAGAAGTGAATCGACTTGGTCTTTGTGCTTGAAACACTTTGGCTCTGTTTTATTCTTACCTTGTCACGTTTTCACTACAGTGACTCCTGGGATCTACTCCCTCATTCTGGGAATTGGTAGATGATTAGTTTTCTTTGCTGTATGAGAAAAGGAAGCCCATATGGAAAGTATTGTGGGATACCAGGGTTCCTACAATTTGCCTGGCTCTGCCCTTCTGTCCTAGGAAGTGCACCGTGACCAGAAGGCTAAACCAGACCTTCACTTGGGTCATCCGTCGTCTTTTTGGTCCGGGGGTGGAATCCAGGGATGCTTTACCACTGAGGTACACCCCCAGTCTTTTGAGATAGGGTCTCCCTAGGTTGCTGAGACTGACCTCGAACTTGAGATCCTGCCTCAGCCTTCCAAGTTGCTGGGGTTACAGGTGTGCGCCACCCTGCCCCCTGGCCCTCTTTTTTTAACTTGAGGTCATTGCATCCACTATAGCCTCTTCCTGTTCCAGCTCAGTGGTTTCCCAGACCTCTGGCCTGTGGTTTTTATGCATTAGCAACACTGGAAGCTGGGCATGGTGGTGCATGCCAGGAATCCCAGCACATTGGGAGGCTGAGACAGGAGGATCCTGAGTTCAAAGCCAGCCTCAGCAATGACGAGGGCGAGGCTCTAAGCAATTCAGTGAGACCATTTCTCTAAATAAAACACAAAATAGGGCTGGGGGTGTGGCTCAGTGATCGAGTAGCCCTGAGTTCAATCCCTGGTACCAAAAAAAAAAAAAAAAAAAACACCCCGAGAAAGCCCACATTCTTGAGAAAATGTGATCAGAGGGCATTGTGAGTGGGAGGACCCTGGCCCTCTTCTCAAGGAAGGCTGTCCTTAGTCCCTGATAATGAGTACTAGAGATGCCACCTGCAGCTCGGTTGGTTCCTTTTCCTAGGGAAGCCTGTGGAAGACCCCACTAGGGTCCTGAGCAGGCCTGGGCCCCACAAGGCAGTGTGAGGAGTGGCTGAGTCACTTGAACACACATGATAAGCCTGGCTTTAACATGGCAGGTGGTTTATAAGGGGCATGCCCTGTGGCACGCATCTGTCCCCAGTGCCCCTACCCACCTCTAGGGCACAGCAGGAGCTGCTGCTTGGGTCTGATGCAAGTCTTTAAAAAGGAACTGAGGTTGGCTGGGTTGGAATTGGGCCCCATTCTGTCCCTTTAAGCCAGTGGTGACTCAGTGTCCCGGCAGGTGGCTGGAGCAGGCCCCTGGCTGCCTTCACCTAGGACCCTCCAGCTGTCTTCCTCTCTAGCCCTGCTGAGGCTGCAGGGAGCCTAGCTGGACCTGGGAAGGAAGTCACCACTGAAGGTGTGACTTCCTGCCCCAGCAGGTTGGGCCAAGGCCTATGGAGAAGTTTGTAGGTAGCTGGTCTTGTCCCACCCTCAAGTCACTTTGTGCAGCTATCTCTCCCTGGACCTCCAGGTCCTTATGGCACTTTGCAGAGGAGAAAGGGGGCCTTCCAGGGAGGTCCCTCTTGCCCCGTGATGTCTGTCCTACAGTGTTTAATGTATTGGGGGAGCTGTAGGCTGATTCCTTTTTTTTTTTTTTTAATGTTTATTTTTTAGTTGTAGGTGGACAGAATATCTTTATTTTATTTTTATGTGGTGCTGAGGATCGAACCCAGTGCCTTATGCGTGCTAGGCGAGCACGCTACCACTGCGCCATAACCCCAGCCCCCTGATTCCTTTCTTTTAGAAGGTTGCTACTGACCAAAGGACACTTACATTTTGGGAACTCAGGCCTTAGATTTTCTTTCTTCTTTCATTGTAACTTCAATTCTGTTTTGTTCGTTTGGTTCTGGGGATTGAACTTAGGGGTGCTGAACCACTGAGCTACTTGCCCAGCCTTTTTTATTTATTTATTTTTAGACAGGGTCTTGCTCATTTGTCAAGGCTGGGCTTGAACTTTAGGTTCTCCTGCCGTCGCCTCCTGAGTCGCCGTGTTTATAGGCGTGTAGCACCGCGCCTGGCTAATTTAAAAAAAAATTTTTTTTTCCACTTGAAGAAGAGGCTTGCCAAGGCTCCTTCTGGGAATTGGTAGGAAACCTTGGCTCCTGGTTTCACGAAGCCCCAGTGTCTCTCTCAAAACCAGGAGGCTGCATTTCAGAGTTTTTAAGCGGCTGCCATCCCTTCTCCTCCACGCGGGGTTTAGCCAGGCAGCATGCGCCCCGCTGCCCAGTCCTTTCCTTGGGGGCACCAGGTTAAAGAATGGGAGAAGGATTTGGTTCCTCTGAACTTTCTCCAGTTGGGTGGGGCCCTTGGGCTGGAAGTTCCCACAGCTCAGAAAATCAATATTTCACATGAGGTGGTGCCAGGCAGGGGGTGGGCCATTCAGAAAGCCACCTGGCTCCCTCTGTCCTTTAGCCAGTCGCGGTTTCCAGTAACTTTCACTCATTTCATGTCTCGGGTGATGCATTTTCAATATGAAACCTGTGGTGGAGGGAACAAAGCTAGGGTCTGGGGGTCAGGCCGACCTGGGACCACCCTCACCATGTCTCCCAGTATGAGCTTTCGTCTCCCCGGTGGCGGCACAGTGCTGCCTGCTCTCTGGGGACTGTGCATCCATGTGCAATGTCCTCCTCCTCCTCCTCTTTGTGTTATTGTCTGCATCGACTGTCCTCACGTGGCAGGAAACCTCTGTTTGAGTTTTAGAGATTTTAAGTTAGTCCAACAAGGTGTCCCTTGACGACAAGGTGCGGCGGCCGAGGGGAGTCAAGCAGGCTGCCACTGAGTGGCAGGCACTGCGTGGGCCCTGGTGCCAGGCCAGCAGCTCGCTCCTAACAGAATGCCACGCACCGGCCAGGCCGCTCCGAGCTGGCCAAAGCATTAAAGGAAATAAAGTAGTTTCAAAGCAGTGGATGCACCTTTATTTAGAGTTGCCTGGGTTCAAAAGCCGCTGCTTCCTGTGTTTTACTTGAAGTCACTGAGCTGGAGAGGGCAGCTTCCTGTCTGATAAACACGAAGAGCAGGGCCTTTGGATGTTTGGATGACTTAGTCGAACTGGGCAGAACGATGGAGATGTTTAGAGCTCACTGGGCTATGAGGAGCTGGAGGTCAAAGGCGGGTCCCTTTTCATCACTGTCCCCTGGCAATAGCCTGGTGCCTGGCACAGTCAGCCTCTAGTCCTTGTTTCATGAATGGGACGGGGTCTCCCTGATGCCTTTGCTTCAAGTGTGGGCTGGGGGTGGGGGACAGAGAGGCCCAGGCAGCCAAAGACTTAGGCATGCCTAGTAATGATGTTTCCCAGTGGTGATGGGGCCATGCCTGTGAATCTCTGGGGTGAGAAGGGTGGTAGAGGGAGGTATTTAAAGTTTAAATTTCTTGGGTGGTGGCTCAGTGGTAGAGCATTTGCCTAGCATGTGTGAGGCACTGGGTTCATTTCTCAACACTGCATATAAATAAATGAATAAAATAAAGGTTCATTAACATCTAAAAATATTTTTTAAAAGGGGAGGCTGGGGAATGTAGGGTGGTAGGGCACCCTGGGTTCAATCCCCAATACCACACATATACAATTTAAAAAAAAATTTGGGGGGGCTGGGATTGTAGCTTAGTGGTAGAACGCTTGCCTCGCATGCGTGAGGTCCTGGGTTCGATCCTCAGCACCACATACAAAGCAATAAAATGAAGACATTGTGTCCATCTACAACTAAAAAAAAAAATATTAAAAAAAAAATTTTTTTTTTTTAATTTCTTTTCCTCCTCCTCTTCTTTCTCTTTCCCCTGCCTCCCTTTTCTTTCCCTTCCTGGTGCTGGGGATCGAACCCCGCCTGAGCATGCTAAGCACATGGCCTGCCACTGTGCCCGGCTCTAGCCCTAGTTTTTTGGCTTTTTTTTTTTTGGTGGGAGGGAGGTACCAGGGATTGAACTTAAGGGCACTCAACCACTGAGCCACATCCCCAGCCCTATTTTGTATTTTATTTAGAGTCGGGGTCTCACTGAGCTCAGTGCCTCGCTTTTGCTGAGGCTGGCTTTGAACTCATGATCTTCCTATCTCAGCCTCCGAGCTGCTGAGATTACAGGTGTGTGCCACTGTGCCCAGCCCCCTGGTTTTTAATATTTGACTCCACTATTGGATATGAGGGAATTGCCCTCAAGTTTCTTTGTCGTCAGTTGACAGGGACTCCTTGAGCTCCTGCTGTGTGTCCTACACTGTGCTGGCCTTGGTATGGCTTCACCAGAGATGGAGGGCCCAACAAATTCCCTGTCCTCAAGGAGCCTTTCCTTCTCTTTCTCTCTCTTTTTGGTACCAGGGATTGAACTCAGGGGCACTCGACCACTGAGCCACATCCCCAGCCCTATTTTGTGTTTTATGTAGAGACAGGGTCTCACTGAGTTGCTTAGCACCTCGCCATTGCTGAGGCTGGCTTTGAACTCGCGATTCTCCTGTCTCAGCCTCCCTAAGTGCGGGGATTACAAGTGTGCTCCACCATGCCCGGCTGAGCCTTTCCTTCTCATAGGGCAGTCAGGACGTGGAGACTGGACAGAGGGCAGGCCCACGGTGCCTGAGTGGTCAGGGACTTCCTAGCATCTTGAGCCAGGTTCCTGGAGGCTGGAGTTGCCCCGGAAGAGGGAAGATGTGGGAGGGGGCAAGGAAGGAAGGCACAGGGCTGGGAGAGCCGTGTCCTGGGTCGACCCCAGCTTTGCCAGTATGGTTAAGTTCTGTTGGGCTCCTATGTGTGCCGGCCCCATACTTTTGTGTGGTTTGTCTCATTTGGTTCTCCCTTGTTCCCATGAGGTAGGAAACCATCCCATTTTGCAGATGAGGACACTACACAGAGATCAGACTCCGGGGCTCTGACTCCAGCCTGAGCGGCCTCGTAGACACCCTTGCCTATGGGCGGGCACCCAGTGAGGGGCAGATCAGTCCTCCTTCCTTGCCACTGGCCCAGGGGTTATCAGGCACGGAGCTCTGGCCCCTGGTGGAATGGGGCCTCACATTCCATGCTGAGCTGGCCACTGAATGGGGTCGCCAGTGTCACCGGGTTGGTTGCCTTGGCTACCAGCTTCACCTTTAACCCTGAGCCACTGTTTTTCAAATGAGTGTGGCTGGTCCTCAGGGAAGGCAGGTGAAGAAAAGGGCTGCGGGCGTGAATCCAGGCCGGAGGACATCCCTGCTGTGCCTGCTTGCTTTGTTGGGCCCAGGCAGTGCCCACTGAGGGCCAGGGCCCGGAGGACTGCTGTCTTATTCTGGTGGGCTCCTCTCGACATCTGCAGATGCATTCGACATCTTGCGTTCCTGCTTCCAGTTGTCTGCCTGTTGGGTGAACCCTTGGTCATTTCATGGCCACAGTCAACTTTGCCTGTGTGCAAGGCACCGGGCCAGGCGCTGGAATGTGAGGGGAAGGAAACCTGGAGCCTTGTTTCCAGCAGCTGATAGTCTTCTAGGAGGTACAGATACTGGGAGCCAGTGGAGCTGGCCTGGGGAGGCTGAGAAGGCTGCCTGGAGGAGGCGGCGTCTGAACTGATCAATTGCAAGGTGTGGAGGGGGCAGGGCGTGTCCAGGGATCAGGGCTGGGATCTTGTTCAGTCACTCAGATGCTGCCAAAGTTCTGTTCAGGGGTGATTCAGGGTGGCCAAAGCCCTGTGAGTCACCTGGGGCTGGTGAAAGGTTTCCTCTCCTTGGGAGCTCCTGGGCCCAGCTCCTTCACAGGCCGGGGAGCCCATTAAGCCACTCTTCCTTGCGCCATTTCCTGGCAAGTGTGGGAGTGCAGGCCTCCACTCCCTGGTCGTTAACCTCCGATGGATGCTGGGAATTCTGCCTGTGTCCTCTGGTTGTGGTGGGAGTCATTCCCAAAGGACTTGGAGTGAGATTTTTTTCACAGAATATTGAGAGAGGTATCATTGTTATTGGAATCAGTTTCCTTTTCAAAGTAAAGAAGTAGGGAGTAGGTTGTTTATAGCCTGAGCAGGTATAGCAACCAGGCTGGCAGGAAGCCAGTGTGCCCCTCACTCCAGCCACTGTTTTTTCTGGGTTTCCTATCCATACTCACATGTATTTTACAAAATTGTTAGCAGAATGGATACTGTGTGTTCTCATGATCTTCTATTTTTTTTTTTTTTGGTACCAGGAATTGAACTCAGGGGCACTCGACCACTGAGCCACATCCCCAGCCCTATTTTGTGTTTTATGTAGAGACAGGGTCTCACTGAGTTGCTTAGCGCCTCGCCATTGCTGAGGCTGGCTTTGAACTCACAATCCTCCTGTCTCAGCCTCCCTAAGTGCTGGGATTATAGGAGTGCGCCACTGCGCCCGGCTTGCACATGAATATTTCAATGGCCATGTTATGGTCCACTGAGGGGAAGAATCATTATTTGCATTGCCAGAAAGTTCCATGGGTTTCATTGACTCTTGGAAATTCATTCATTCAGCAAATACCTCCCGAGCACCCGCTGTAGTTCTCTGCTAGACAGCCCAGGTCACAGGTGCCCGAGAGGGCCTGGTCCCGCCTTTGGGGGGCTTGGGTCCAGACCCAGGAACAGCAAGTGCTTCCCTCTGGTGTTATGGTGTGAGACGGGGTCTGGGGACGGGGTGGCAGCCTGGGTGCCCAAATCTGGTTGATGAGAAACAGGTAAAACCACTTTGTCATTAGTGGTGAGAAAGCTTAGGAACATGGACCCAGGAGCTGGGCAATCTTTGTGGAGCTCCTTGGAAGATCTTCCACCTGCTGCTGCCCTCCTCCCATCTCCGTCCTGTGTGTGCTGGTGGTAACAAGGCCTGGGCCAGAAACCCTCCTTGGGGGAGGTGTGGGAGGCCCAGCCCACTGGGAAGTCCTGCAGCGAAAGTGGGTAGAAGGTGGTGGCGGGTGAGGATGGAGGTGAGGGTCTCTGAAGTGACCAGATGCCACCGCAGGCACTGGTGGGCTCTGCTGTGGCTCCTCCTCTCCAGGATGACTCAAGGATTGTAGCAGTAAATTGCAACAGTGTAGTTTTGCTGTAAAGAGGTAGTTGGAGTCCTAGAGGCTGCTTTTGAGCAGATACATACTGGTAGTGAGGTGGGCTGGCATGGGGGAGAGGCGGGTGGCTGGGCTGGACGCTGGAGTGGAGGAGCTCTCTCTGCCCGGTGTTCTTTCTGGTGTGGGGATTGTCCTTGCCAGGTGCGTGCTTTCCTTTCTGCCCCGCCCCCACCCTGTTCTCCCAGTCAGCCTGACCTGAAGCCTGCTGCCTTCTTATAGGAGAGGAGCCTGGTGTTTGGAAAAGAGCCAAAGGCTTGCTGCTGCCTGCCCCAGGGGGACGAAGGGGACCGGGGGATGGGCTTTATCCAGCCCCTCAAACCCCTCGCCAGCCTGCAGTTCGGCTTTGTGTGCCAGGCCTCTTGGGTTTGAGGTTTGTGCCAGTGTCTCCTCAATGACCACCTCCCCTTAAATGTGCACCCAAAGCAACAACCACCTTTGCCTGAGTTGTTTTTGCCACCCTGCCTGGTAACCTGACTTTACTGCATTAAAATTAGTAATAAGAATGAAATACACTTGGAGGATTTCAGCACTTGGTAGAGGATGACGCTCCCTGTGAGGTGTCTCCTCCGTTCATCTCCTGTCATCTTTTTTACTGTTTCACTAAAGACTATCTTTAAATTCATACTATTTAAAGATATTTACTAGCTAGCTAGGTTTTTTGGTGTGCGTTTGTTTTTTGTGGTGTTGGTGATTGAACCCAAGGGTGCTCTACCAGCTCGATCTATCTATTTATTTATTTTGGTATCAGGAATTGAACCCAGAGGCACTTTACCACTGAGCCACATCTCCAGCCCTTTTTATTTGTTATTTAGAGTCAAGGTCTTGCTGAGTTGCTGAGGGTCCCGTGAAGTTGCTGAGGCTGGCCTGGAACTTGTGATCCTCCTGCCTCAGCCTCCCAAGTCACTGGGATCACAGGTGTGTGTCCCTACACCCAGCTTTTTATTTTTTGAGTCAGGGTCTGGCTAAGTTGCCCATGTGGACCTCAAACTTGTGATCCTCCTGCCTTAGCCTTCTGAGTTGCTGGGAGCACAGGCTTGAGCCACTAGCTGGTATTTAGTAGGGATTATATTGGGGGAGGGAGAGAAGGGACAGGAAGAGAGAAAGTGGGAGGAGGTGGCAGAGGTTCAGGCCGTTCAGAAGGTGCAACTGGACTTGAATTCCATTTTCTTCTAGTTGATTTGTTCATTAAATGTGTATCAAATGCTGACTGTGCTAGAGACTGTTCTAGGTTCTTGGATGCTTCATTTAATAGAGCCACAGAAGTCCTTGTGGTTTCCATGCTGGGGGGACGCTGAGGGCACTCCAGCACACCCTGGCGTAGGTTAGGCATTTGCATACAGAACAGGAGTCAAGTTAGGGCCAGGCGTGAGCTTGCTGGGACTGTCCTAAGAAAGTGCCACAGATTGGGGGCGTAGGCCGCAGGAAAGGATGGGGGGGGCATGTCCAAGGTGCCGCAGGTTGGCTGCCTCTGAGGCCTCCCTCCTCGGCCTGCAGGCAGCCACTTGTCCCTGTGTCCTCACTTGGCCCCTGTGCATGCTTGTGTCCTGGTCTCATGTAAGGATGCCAGTCATACTAGATTAGCGCCCACCCCTAGGACCTTGTTTTGGTTTAATTATCTCTTCCAAGGCCTCATTTCCAAATGATACATTTTGAGGAACTGGGGGTTAAGACTTCAAAAACTGGAGGGGGGCATCCAATCTGTAAGAGGGGCAAGGGTGTGTGCGCACAAAGACAGTGTGCTCAGAGGGGAGCTCGGTGTCTATTTTCCATTGAGGATGAGCATGGAGTCCGGCCTCCAGGAGGCTTCTGTGCCAGTTGTTCACCTAACTTCTCGGGCCCCAGATTTCTCATCTGTAAACTGGTTGATGAAACCTTCTGGGCAGCTGACTCAGCATGGTGCCTGGTTCCTGAGGGACCCCGTTCACTTCAGGCCCTCCCCACCCCCACTTCTGCCCCCTCAGCTCCCTGGTTCCACTTCTGATCAGAGGGCTTCAGTGACACCTGGCCTTCAGGGCCCCTGGGCCACCCTGCCTTCTGCCCAGTGCTCCTGGGTGAAGTGTCCTTGGAGACAGCCCCTCCCTTTTGACAAGCCATAACCTCCCCCCTTTTTTTAGTACTGGGGATTGAACTCTGGGGCACTCGACCACTGAGCCACATCCCCAGCCCTATTCTGTGTTTAATGTAGAGACAGGGTCTCACTGAGTTGCTTAGCGCCTCACCATTGCTGAGGCTGGCTTAGAGTGCTGGGATCACAGGTGTGTGCCACTGCGCCCGGCTAAGCCATAATCCCTTTTTACCCCAACACAGAGTAGAAAGTTGGTGCGGGACTATAACTTAAATCACCCTGGCTGGTCAGTGTCGGGTGCCTGCGGCTGCCACTTGCCTTCAGAATGCGCTGCCTGGGGCCCCTGCTGCCAGCCCGCCATGCCGGGGCCACCCCAGACTCCTGCCTGCTTTCCCCGGTGTCCTCTCTGTGTGCTTGGGAGACAGGAGAAGGGACTCGCCCCTGAATGTGGGTTGTACAGACCCCGCCCGGTTCAGCGTCTCTGGGAGCCCCTTGGGTAGAGGCTTCACTTCCCTGGCTTCTGTGGCTTGACTGCCAGGGAGTGACTGGCGCCTGTGTAACCAGGCAGAGCTCTGGCCCCATCGCCCTCATCCCCACCCTCCCACTTGCCAGTTGTCTGACCCTGGGCAAGTTGTACCACCTTTGTGCCTCAGTTTTCCTTATCTGTGGGTGAGAAGGAGAAATACCACAGAGAGTTTGGTGCTCAGTTTATCATTTACTGTGAATTTTATTCATATGCCTAGCACAGTGACTGCTTATCTACCAAAAATCTATTTCAGTCAGGCACAGTGATGCACACCTGTAGTCCCAGTGGCTGGAGGCTGATGCAGGAGGATTGCAAGTTCAAGGCCAGCCTGGGCAGCTTCCCAAGATCCTGACTCAAAATAAAAAGGGCCAGGAAGTTCAATCCCCAGTTATCCACCCCCCACAAATCTATTTTAATCTGTTTTTCCTATCACTTTATAAAGCTTTATGTCACATCCAGGTTATTATTTAAAGTCTCACAATCCCATGAGGGTGGCAGTATTCATGTCCCCATTTTATAGCAAGGAATGTCGAGACAAGAACCCAACAAGGTCCAGGTAGCAAGTGAGAGGCCGGAGCCTCTCCCAGATTCTGATTTTCAGGCTAGTTATTTTCCATTCTTCTTCCGTTGCCACCCACCCCCCTCATTCCACTTAAACCGTGATGTGGGTGACATTTGTTAAATTGGGTTTTTAGACTTTGTGCGCAACTGTGCAGCAGAGGCTGTGGAGTCCTGGTTGCTTGTTGGCCTCGTGGTGCCCGATGTCAGATCAGCCCTCCCTCTTCTGCCTGAGACCCTCAGGTAGCCCGCAGTGTGGGTGGGCAGGCAGGGTAAGGTGCGCCTGCCTCCTTCCCACGGGGCACCTGGCCTCCCCTGCTGCCTCCTCCTCAGCCCACCGGCCTGCTGTTCACAGCCTGCCTTCTGCCACAGTGCCAAGCCCAGGGTGCCAAGCCCAGGGTGCGTGCTTTGTTGTAGGAGTCACTTGCCACTGGGCTGTGGAATCCGAACGGGCCCCAGTGCTGCTTTTCTCCCCCAACTGTTCCCACTGCTCCCCCAGTTCCATCTGCAGTTGTTCCTGGGCTTCTCTGGCTAGAACTTCAAACTTGGTATCCGAGGAGGAAATAGTGGCCTTCCATTCAATCTGAGACTGAGGATCCCACGGTCCTGCAGCCTCGTGTCCTCACCTCCAGGCGCGAGGCCCGTGCCCATGGACACTGCGGGATCACACATGCTCCTGGGAGCGGTGTGTTAAAGAGAGGCTGCCGCGGGCGGATCTCTCCCCCTCCGAGACAGTCCCAGGCTTTAATTATCTTTGGTTTGAAGGAGTGGAACCCCCTGCCCCAGCCCCGCCCAGCCCCTTTCTTCTGGCATTCAGACAAGAATGCAAAGAATGTGATCCTCCTGCCGACCTGAGCCAGATCAGGGGCTGGGGCTGGACTCGGGCTCTTCCGGGCTTTAACTGGCAGCTTTGTTGTGCCTGGACCCTGGGACATTCCGGATTGGTTGTGGTTGGTTGGGAATCCTGGATGACTCTGGACTCAGTGGATTCCTGGCTGTTGTGTGTCATCCCTCCCAGACGGGATAGGGGAGGAGCAGTGATGGGGAGACGAACCCGCCACCCCCCACACACTTCTTAGAGCTGTCAGGTTCAAAGGCATCTGGAGGGAAGTCTGAGCGGCTGGTGTCAGCCTGGAGGACCACTTAGGCCGTGCCTGCTGGACAGGGAAGCTCAGGGTCCCCTCTGCACGGTCCCCTCCTGATCACATCACAGCTGCTGTTTGCCAGGTCCTTCGAGGAGCCCGGCAGGATGTCCCCTCTGCATCTGCTGCCTGTGTGTCTTCAGGAGCGGGATCAGAGGCCCCAGTGAGACCTGCAGAGTGCAGACCCCACGGCAGCCCTGGCACATCTTGGGCTTCAGACGCCCTACCTCAGAGGGCTGCTGTGTCTAGGGCGATCCCTTGAGAAGCTCCCAGAACACAGTGCTAGTGGCTCTTACTTAGTTGCCCACAGTCCTGTGAAGTGGCCTTGCTAATTCCCATTTAACAGATGAAGGAAAAGAGGTTCAGAATGATTAAATAACTGGTTCATTAACCAGTGGAGTGTCCGGTACCCACATCCAGGTCGGCCTGACTCAGGGGGGCCTCGTGTTCTGCCCTGACCCCAGCCACCCCCTCCGGGGTGCATGTGTGTAGCCAGCTGTGTGTGTACTTGTCTTGCACAGGTCTGTGCCTACACAAGTGTGTGCGGGCGGGGCGGGGCTCAGCCTCCGGTGGCATGATGGTGGCCTGAAGCTGGTAGCTCCCCAGACTAGGGTGCTGTTTCTTCCTCCTCTCAAGTGTGGCCTTGGCCACTTTGGAACCAGATTGTGATTCTGGTAGAGGAGCGATTCTTGGTGGGTGGTAAAATAAGCAGCCGCCAGATTGCTGGTGAAGGACGTGGTGAGGTCATCCTGCCAGCAGCTCCCTGCTCCGGGACATCTGGGTGTTGGCCAGCCTCAGACAGGGTGCTCTGCAAGCGGCTCTAGGGACTGTCAGTTAATTATTCTCCTATGTGAGATAAATGGATTTTATCTTCACTCCGTTTCTGTGTCTGGATCGTCTTCCCTGGGCAGGCAGAGGCTCAGGGTACAGCGCGTCCCCCAGCTTCTCTGGAAAGCTTGGCTCTGCTCTGTGAGCCTTCTTGTGCCCAGGGTGGGCACTGCTGGCTCAGTGAGAACAGACCCACGGGGTGGAAAAGTAGGGAGGAGGTACAGGAAACCCTTCAGTGTCAGGTTTCTTTCTTTCTTTGGTCCTGGGGATTGAACTCAGGGGCACTAAACCACGGAGCCCCATCCCCAGCCCTATGTTGTGTTTTATTTAGAGACAGGGTCTCACTGAGTTGCTTAGCACCTCGCCCTCACCGTTGCTGAGGCTGGCTTTGAACTTGCGATCCTCCTGTCTCAGCCTCCCAAAGTGCTGGAATTATAGGCATCCGCCACCGCGCCCGGCCAGTTTCAGGTTTCTTCCCCTTGGAGGCTGGGCAGTTGAGGGGGCTCCATGGGAGCCCGGGGCAATGGCCTCCCTCCCTCTTGCACGCAGACCCCTACTGTGGATTGTTCTGGTCACAGCTCCGCAGACCTCTTCCTGAGACCAGACCTCTTCTTGAGACCGTTGTGTCTTTGGAGGGTAAGGAAGGTTCATGCCTTAACCTGGATGGAAAAGGGGGCCATGTCACCCCTCCCTCTGAGCTGGGAACAAGGGGTCTTCCAGAAGTCCATGGACTGCACTTCAGCGTCTGTGAGCCTAGAGGTGTTAGGTACAGGGTTCACAGGCTTCAACACGTTCGCAGGGCCCTCGCCACTGACCTAGAGAAACGGAAACGCTAGTTTTCTTGTTCATACTGTGTGTATGCGTGTGTGTGTAGCAATCAAGGGCATTGGGCATGAGGGTCTGTTCACTAGAGTCAGGTTCTCTGCCCCAGGGTTGTAGCTGGGAAGCACTTTCCTGGAGCTCATCACCAGGCTCACCTCCGCAGGACAGTGGCCTCCCTCATCTCTCTGGAATTAGGCCTTTGCTGTCTTGTCACTTCTGGGCATCTCTTCTGCATGCAGCTAGGGCTGGAGATGGAGTGGCCTCTTACTATATTTTATTGTAACCAGATTTGATCTCTTGTTACTCTGGACTCTTCTTTCTGTTCTTCCACCTGGATTTTTTTCTCCTTTCCTTTTTTTGGGTGGTGGTACTAAGGCTTGAACTCAGGCCCTCACACATGCTAGGTAAGTACTCTATCCCTGAGCTACGTCTCCAGCCCTTTTAATTTTTTTTTTTATAATATTTTTTGAGTTGTTGATGGATCTTTATTTTATTCATTTATTATTTATACGTGGTGCTGAGGATCGAACGCAGTGCCTCACGCATGCTAGGCAAGCGCTTTACCACTGAGCTACAGTCCCAGCCCCCTTTTAATTTTTTATTTTGAGACAGGGCCTCACTAAGTTGTTGAGGCTGGCCGTGAATTTGTGATCCTCCTGCCTCAGCCTCCCGAGTCACTGGGATTACAGGTGTGCACCCACTGTGACATCACTTAGTCTCCCTGAGCCTCCGAGTCTCTCCTATTTAATGCAAAGGGAACAGCATAGCACCTGCCTTAGCTTTATCAGAGTTGGCAGGAGCCAGCCATTTAAGCCTGTGACATGAACATGCCTGACAAGTGCCAGGCTGTTGAGTGTGCAGCTGCCGCCTTACCTGACTGGGGTTGGATCCCCACAGAGAGGCCACCTGGACTTTGAGCTTGAGTTCTGCCTGGCCTAACTCGTGGTGTGATCTTGGGCCAGTCGCTGGAGTAGTCTGTGGCTCTTCTGCCCAGGGAAGGTTGAGTCAGCTTTTTCAAACTGTCAACTGAGATTCATGGTGGGTCGTGAAATTACTTTAGTGGGTGGCAACCAGTATTTTTAGAAATGAAATAAAATAGACTTGAATGGAAAATATCAGAGTGCACAGCATGTATACATCATTTCATGAAGCTTTTGTTCTACAATTGTCTGCATTTGTGATGAAAAGTTTAACATTTAAAATTTTTAAAAAACAGCTGTGGGGATGTAGTTCAGTGGTAGAGTGCTTGCCCGGCACATGTGAGGCCCTGGTTCCAGCTCAGCACCACAAAAAATAAATACATAAAAGGTAAATCCATATATGCACGAGCACAGACGCACACATATGTGTAATTCTACTGTGGTTTGAGATTTAAAACAAAACTGGAGCCCTAGCATGGGGTGCTCTGGGGCAACACGCAGGCCTGATGTTCCCTCCTGCAGGCCTGAGGTCAGTTCCCTCTTGCAGGGACTCCTGGCTGCCTCTGCAGCTGACCTTGTGGAGGGAGACTAGGTCCTGCAGGATCAAACTCCTTGAGTGAAGGGCTTGACCAAATTCTGGGAAACAAGCTGCATTCCTGGGTGAAATAAATCAGGTTGAGTGGGTTAGGCAGGATGTGACTTCAAGCCCTGAAGTGAGCCGAAGGCAGCGCCTCTGACTCATTGTGAGCTCAGTCGGGCACAGACATCTTGAGAAGGGGCTGAGGTTGTGGGGGAGTGGCCTGGCCTGCGGGGGCCACTTAGCACTGCGCCAGCAGCTGGTGGGTCCCCACAATGCACAGAGGAGGGACAGGGATGACCTGGGCATTGGGGGTGGGGGTGCACCTCACCTGCACACCCTTTCCAGCTCCTGGTCGTCATGGGGGCAGCTGGGATTGTCTCCATTTACAGGTGGAGAAAGTGAGGCCCAGGGGCCAGGTCAGCCTGGCCTTGTGTTCTATTGGTTAAGTGTTGGGTCTGGAACCCCTTGCCCAGTCTGTCAGCCTCCTGAGTCTGGTTCTAAGATGGCTATGAAGGTCAAGCGTGAATATTCACATTTGGAAAGCCTCTCCTTCTCAGGGGTGAAGCTTATTATCAGCATCCACTTAAAGGACTGTTTGATTCAGGAAGATTATTGCTGACCCACGGGTGGACATGTGTCTCCTAGAAACAAAACAGATTAATGTCCATCAGATACAGCTGGCAGTAAAGTGGAAGGGCAGGAGGATAGTGATGGTGGCTCTCGGTGCCCCCCGACAAGTCCTGTTCTGGCCCCCTAAAGGGAGAGGCAAGCAGCACGGTAGTCACACTGATGTTTGGACAATAAAGTCTGGGATTGTTGGGCTTAACATTAGTCACTTAGATGTGTGTGACAGAAGCCAGGTGTGGTGGCACATGCCTGTAACCGCAGTGACTTGGGAGGCTGAGACAGGAGGATCGCGAGTTCAAAGCCAGCCTCAGCAGTGGTGAGGTGCTAAGCAACTCAGTGAGACCCTGTCTCTACATAAAACACAAAATAGGGCTGGGGATGTGGCTCAGTGGTCGAGTGCCCCTGAGTTCAATTCCCAGTACAAAAAAAAAATAAAACAACAACAACAACAAAGCCATAAAAAGGCCTGGAATATAGCTCTGTGGAAGAATGCTTCTGGGTTCAAACCCCAGTACCAGAAAACGGGGAGAAGGGATGGCAGAGATTTTATTTTATTGGATCTGACTACTGGAGTTTGGACCTTTGGGAAGTCTTTATCCTCCCCCATTGTCTTGGTCACTCTAGGTTTTATTCAACACACATCTTATGTTGGGCAGTGAGGACCTGGAGGTGACCAGATTCTGTCCCTGCTTTATAGCCTCCTTCCAGGAGGAGAGGGACGAAGCCTGTTGGTGAATTGGTGATATAACTCAGGTTTCAAAAATCATTACTTAGGGATTGCAGTGAGCTCAGTCTGCAGTATGTTTTTGTTTTTTTGGTACCAGGGATTGAACTCAGGGGCACTCAACCACTGAGCCACATCCCCAGCCCTATTTTGTGTTTTATGTAGAGACAGGGTCTCACTGAGTTGCTTAGCGCCTCGCCGTGGCTGAGGCTGGCTTTGAACTCGGGATTCTCCTGTCTCAGCCTCCCTAAGTGCTGGGATGACAGGCGGGCGCCACCGCCCCAGCAATGCTGCAGTACTTAACTTAGCATGGGTGAGGCTCTGGGTTTGATCCAGCACTTCCACCATGCACAAATTAAGAGAAATTAAAATAAAAAATACTTTAAAAATTTTTTAGTTGTAGATGGACATGATACCTTTATTTAAATATTACTGAGAGTAACAACCCCAAATGTCTCTTGGATTGTGGACTGAGTGGTCTTCAAATACTGTCTAGCTCCCGATCTTGGACTGTTCTTCTCAGCAGTCATGATGTGGGCTCAGAAAACCAGTGTTCTGCACTTTCCCATTGAGATGGAGGCCGTATAATTAAATCTTCTGAGTATGGTTATTTTTCTGCCTTGGGTCTCAGCAAACTGTGCTCACATGTTTGAGGAAAGAAAAACCATTCTATCAGCGGAACCGAGGGGACAGCTTTTCTGCAGGAGTCTGCGGGGCTCAGGTTGCCCCGGTGTGTGTGGGCAGCCCCCAGCTGGCTCGGGGGTTGACCTGCAGGAGGGCATGGCCGGTGCTCTCACCAACTCCATCTGCATCTGCGAGCCGGCCAAGGAGTTTTGTCAGCCCTTCCAGACCTGGGGGAGGTGAGGTCTGCGGAGCCCCTGCAACTTGCTTTTCTTTGCAGTTTCTCCTGGCGGCTGAGTGAAAGTTCATTACCAAGTAGGTGAGACACACGTGTGATCTCATTGCAAAAATATTGAACCAGTTAAAAGTGAAGCCGTGTCCGTGTAGAAAACTCATCTGCAGATCAGCTCCAGGTGCTTGCTGGCCTCTCAGCTCTGGGCCAAAGCTGCCTACCCTGCTCCCCCTCTCTACCTTTCTTCCTCCCCCTTGCTTCCATCCTGCAGACCTTAGCCCTGAGGACAGTAGGGGTAGCCATTCTGCGGCCATTCTGTGCACAGCCTGGGTCCCAGAAGCCACACCCAGGCACTGCAGACAGGTCAAGTACTGTGAGCAGTGCTGCTGGGGACCTCCTCAAGCAGCTCACCACCACTAAGCCCAACCAGTGCTTGGGCAAGAGGGGCAGGGGACGGTCCTGCCTTTAAGGAGGTCTTGGGCAGATGAAGCCGAGGTTCTGGGACATGGCAGCTTGTGCTGGCCTGGGGGAGGAGGGAGAAGGGCGGTGAAGACCCACACCAGGGTGTTAGGGAAGGTACCTGGAGGGGCCTCCCAGTAGAGGAATCTGGAAGGGCGTCTAGCTTGCCTGGGGCCGGGACAGGAGCACCAGCTGCACTCTGTGGAGTAGAGGGTGGTGGGCCACCGTGCTGAGTGACAGGGCTGTCTTCAGCACACTGCATTCTGCCCCATTCCTTCACCCTTTAGAAAGGGTTTCTGTGCAGAGGTCCTGAGGTGCTATCCTCTTAGTGGAGGAGACCCTGTTAGTACCATGCAATCAGTGTGACACAGGCCCGAGGTCTGTGCCCGAGACACTTTAGACAGGCTGGCCCTAGAGCTCCTGGGATGCAGTCACTTCTCACCTGCGTGGAGGGCCTGGGGCGGATGTCAACTCCCAGGACTCTCGGGAGCGGGTTCTCTGGAGTCCTAAGAGGTGGAATCTGGCTGCCTTAGTCTCTTTCTTGCAGCATTGAATCCCTCCCTCCCCGCCTGGCCCAGGCAGGAAGCCGCCTTCCCCTGTAGGTTGCCCGCCAGCCTGGCCTGGTACTTTCCCACCATCAGCTTCTGCCACCCCCTTCAGCTGAGGTCAGGAAGGGTGATCTCTTTAAAATACAGATCTGATGATGTCACCCCCCCCCCTGTTGTCCCTACAATAAAGTCCACATTCCTAAATGGCTGATGAGATCCTGGGTAAACCGCCCCCCCTTTTAGCTCCTGCTACTTCATCTCTCTCATCTCAAGCTGAGCCCCCCATCCCCTCACTGTGTGGGAGCAGGGAATCTACATGTGAAATTCTAGTGTCTCTTTTTTAAAAGTGCATTAAAATTATACATAACAGTGGGGTACATATTTGTGCATGTTTGTAACATAATTTGGTCAGTTTCATTCAATTCTGGTTTCATTTTGAAAAAAGAATTATTGGGCTGGGAGAGTAGCTCAGTGGTAGGACACTTGCTTTGCACTAGGCCCTGGGTTCAAGCCCCAGCACTGCCACAAAAAAAAACCCCAATTATTATTATTATTTTTTTGGTACTGAGCATTGAACTCAGGGGCACTCGACCACTGAGCCACATCCCCAGCCCTATTTTGTGTTTTATGTAGAGACAGGGTCTCACTGAGTTGCTTAGCACCTCGCCATTGCTGAGGCTGGTTTTGAACTCGTGATTCTCCTGCCTCAGGCTCCCTAAGTGCTGGGTTTACAGGCGTGAGCCACCGCGCCTGGCTCAGAATTATTTTTGGATTGATAAACATCGTGTAGTGTAGCACATATTAGAGGTGTGCTGGTGACCTTGTTGATGGCCTGGGCTTTGCTGGGTACCAGCAGACCCTGCCTTACACAGCCAGGCGAACACCAGCACATCTCAGTGTTCCTGGGCCCCCTGGAGTCCCCTCCGTGCAGCCTCTGGTGGGGGGGAGGTAGGTTTTGGAGCTAGATTCCTGCCTGGCCTTTCACTGGTCTGGTTTCCTTATCTGCTCAGCATCAGCAGGAGCGCCGGAGCTGGGTTGGAAGAGGGCTAATGGAAACAAGCCTCAGCTTCTTCCGTAAGCAAACAACATTCCTGAGGCAGGAGGGGGCCACCCTCAGCCCCTCTGTTCCTCTTTGGCTTCTATCTTTTGGGTGCTGGGCAGCCAGGAAGACTCATGGGGCCCCCAGCCTGGGGACTCCTTAGCATGTGGGTGGGGTTGGTGGAAAGGTTGCTGTAAGCTTGTTGACCTAGAGGGTAGAGTGGCCACCTCAGGACCCTCCATGTAAATACCACTCGCTAGCTCTGGTGTTTGGGGGGAAGACTCCATTGTCTTGCTGAGCCTGAGGGCGGCCCCTGCCTGTAGGTAGCACATCTTGCAGGTGGGAAAGCTGAGGCATGGGGGTCGGGTGGCCCCTGTCAGTGCCCTGCCGCATTCAAATCCCCAGTCCAGCTCTTCCGCTGCAGCCTGTGAACCTCTGTTGGAGCAGCATTTCCCAGACCAGCCTGGAGTCTCCCCCTGGGGTACTCCTGGGTGCCCAGCCCACTGGATGGAGCTGACAGGTTCCTTGCTGCAGGCTGTCATGTACTGCTCTGCAACCTTGTCCTCTGGGTGAGTCTTCCAGAAACTTCAGGTGTCATTCCTAGGAGGGCTGGGTGGGGTTTGATAGGTCAGTGGTCAGAGTAGAGGAATGACAAATATCAGATTCTGTGCCAAGAACTTGAGTTACTCTTTTTGGTTTCTTTTTGTTTTTGTTTGTTTGTTATTGGTTTTTGGTACTAGGGATTGAACCTAGGACCTAAGGGTGCTTTACCACAGAGCCATATCCTAGTCCTTTTATTTTTCATTTTGAGACAGGGTCTCGCTAATTTGCTGAGGGTCTCTGGCTGGAGCTGTTTTTTCTAAAGCTGGGATCTTGAGGTGCTAATAGCTTCAAGGTCATAGGAATTGTGGGGGGGGGGGCTTGGGATGCAAACATGGGGCTGTCTGGCCTCAGAGCCACACCCATTCCATCCCATCCTGGTGCCTTACAAGCATTTACCTTGGGATTTGGAGAACCAGTGTCTCCTCGTGGTTGGTTGTTTTTTTGTTTTTTGTTCTTTTTTGGTACCAAGGATTGAACTCAGGAACATTTGACCACTGAGCCACACCCCCAGCCCTATTTTGTGTTTTATGTAGAGACAGGGTCTCACTGAGCTGCTTAGTGCCTCGCCCTTGCTGAGGCTGACTTTGAACTCACGATTCTCCTGTCTCAGCCTCCCAAAGTGCAGGGATTTCAGGCTTGCGCCACCGCACTTGGCTGTGGTTGGGGGTTTCGTGAAGTTCCATCTCTCTGTTCGGAGTTGACACCAAAGGTGGGTGGCTATGCCACTTGTTAGGCAGGGGCACAGGCTGAGGGCTCTGGGGCATGCTCCTGGCATCTCAGGGGGAGCAGGGCCCCTTCAGCCAGTCCCTTTCCCACGTGTTGGTAGCAGCAAGCGGTAGGTACCTCCACCTCAGTGAGTCAGTCTTATTCAGAGCTTCTTGGGGGTGGACAATAAGTGATCTTCACTACTTCTCTTTGTAGATTAAAAGCCCAAAAAGTTTCTTTTTGTTTGGAGGCATAAAAGTCAGTCTGTGAAGGGCACGGTTTGTGCTGCAGGTGAAGTGGCTGCATCCCTCGCGTGTGGCCACAGGCTCTCCTTGCGCCCTCCTCTGTACTCAGCCTGAGGATTTTCTAGCCTCTTAGAAGCCTTCCTGCCCCCTCCTCCGCAGGCTTGCCTTGTTCCTTGTTGATTGACTGATGAGTCCACTTGTTCATGCGTTCAGGAGCCTGAGCCCCTGCTCTAGGCGTTGTGCTAGACATTTGGAGTCGAGATGATTGAGACCTGATCCCTGTCTTCAAATACAACTGCAAGTGATCACAGTCCAGCTGCTAGGTTACTGTGGTGGAGAGTAACAGAGGGGGGACGTGCACGAGGCCGCACCATAGTGAAGCTGAGCCTTTCAGAGGCAGGAGCGTGTGAGCTGAGATCTAAGAGGGTCCTTGGACAGAGGACATGTTTTCTTTGAAGCCCCAGCAGCATGGGATGTGAACAGGGACTTGATTGTGTGGCGTTGGGAAGGACAGCTGCAGAAAGGAAGGGCAGGGGGAGCTCAGAGCGGCATTAACGGGTCACAAAAGGCTTGTCCACCAGATGATTTAGGTTTGGAGAAGGTGTGGAGGTATTCAGCCATTTGACCTGGGCAACTACCAATATCCATAAAATAGGAGGTAGTATAAACAGAAATGTGAGCTGTGAGTCACCCCAAGGTAGCTGGGAGGACTGATTTGAGAGCATTGTGGGAGAGGTGGCAGGGAGGCATTGTCACAGCCCAGGAGGAGGCCAGGCTGCTGGGGTGGTGCAGAAGGCTGGCTAATCCACGGGTGAGGAGCCCACAGTGACTTGCAGGGTGGCCAGATGGACGGTGTCTTTCCCAGAGACTGAGACTCAGAAGAGGTGTCAGGCCTGGGAGACAGGGCGTGGGAAAGGAGGGTGGGATGGTGTGCGCGGGTCCAACACTGGAGGCAGGCGGCTCTTCGGGAAGTGCTTCATTGAGTTTGAGGAGTGTGGTCTTCTCTGGTGGGAACAATCCATCTGGATGTCCCAGTAGCCAAAGCCATGGACTCCCTGGCACTAGGCCTGATGGGCCATAAAACATTCACTAAGTAGCATTTGGTGGAATTCCCAGGATGGGGCAGGCTTGGCACGGCCAGGGGAGCAGTCCCTGACCCCAAACGTGGCTGCACCTGCCTCCATTATGCTCCGGGACCAGGTGATGCAGGTGAACATTGCTTGTGAATCACAGGCTGACCTGCTGAGTTGGAGGTTGGGAAGGAGCTTCATACTCTGCCCAGGGAAGCATGTCAGCTTCTTTTGGCCGATTTGTTTATTCATTTTTAGTTTTATTTTTTTAAATTTTTATTTATTTATTTTTTTAGTTGTAGGCGGACGGAATATCTTTATTTTTATGTGGTGCTGAGGATCGAACCCAGTGCCTCACGCATGCTAGGCGAGCACGCTACCACTGCGCCACAATCCCAGCCCATTGTTTATTTATTTTTAAATTGGGGTATTTAGAGTCTTTATTTTTCATGAGGCTGAGGATTGAACTTGGAGCCTTGTGCATGCTAGGCAAATGCTCTACCACAGAGCCACATCCCTAGCACTTGAGATCTTTAAAGCATAGGCCAGCAGCTGGGCCAGCCTGTAATCTCAGATACTTGGGAGCTGAGGCCAGAGGATTGGAAATTCAAGGCTAGCTGGGCAATTTAGCAAGACCCTGTCAAATTAAAAAAATTTTTAAAGGGCGGGGTCCTGGATTCACCACACACACACACACACACACACACGAATATAGGTTGAGTCTAGGTCAGCACACCTGTAATCCCAGAAACTTGACTTGGGTGGCTGAGGCGGGAGGATCGCAAGTTTGAGGTCAGCCTTGGTAATTTAGCAAGACTCTGTCTCAAAGTTAAAAAATAAATACAAAATTTTTACAAAGGGCTGAGGATTTAGCTCAGTGGTAAACCACCCCTGGGATCACTCTCCAGAACTGTAAAAAAAAAAAAAAAAATTTAAAAACTACAGTCTGTTACACGGAGATCAGTCAGTCATTCCTGGGTAAAAGTGCCACCTATGCTGGTCATCATTTGGGTCCCAGAGTCCTTTTGCCCTGAGGACTGTCCCTTGGAGGAGATCTGGCATGGGCGCTTCAGAGCCTGGAGAGGACTCGCCATCGCAGGGCCCTTCCCACCAGCTCCTGAAATCAGTCTTACCTGGGCGCAGTTTTGCCTCTCAGCCCCCACATTGGGCAATGTCTAGGGATGTTTTTTGGTGTTTTACTGTCACATAGGGGCAGGGTACTACTGGCCTCTAGTCGGTCAAGCCCCAGTTTGCTCTAAATACCTTACAACGCACAGGCCATCCCCAGACAACGAAGTTTAATCTGACCCCAAATGTTCACAATGCCAAGGCTGAAAAATACTGCTATTCCCGGTCACATAGCTTTTATATAATTTATTTTTTGCAGTGCTGGGGATGGAGGCCAGGGCCTGGCTCATGCTAGGCAAGCGCTCTATCACAGAGCCACATCCCCAGCCCAACTTATATATAATTTACAAACTGCTGTGCTTTTTCTGAATGCTGGCTCCCACTCTCTCCCTTGGCCTGGGATTCTTTTCTCCCATCTCCTCCCCTCCCCAGCAGCTTTCATTCCAGCCTCAAGGACACAGCTTAATGCTGCAGCCTCCGTGGCACCCCCGAGCTTTCATTTTTTCACTTGAGTCCTGTGTCCTTAGAGCGGAGTTGCTGGTCCCTCCGCTCTGCCTTCCTGGAGTTTGGAGGTGGAGTTGGTTGTCGCGGTGGCCTCTCTGCCTACAGGAGCGCTGTCTCAGTGTTACCTGCATTTACGCCATGTATGAGGAGTTAACACTTCTATGAATCAGGGAAGGCAGCAGGAGGCATTATTTGCAATCACAAGTGGAGTCGGAGCAGTGGCCGTGGCCCAGGGTCACACAGCAAGAGAGACACCTCCCTGGCAGGCACCTCCTGCCTCGGGTGTTGGGTTCCGGGGTGATCAGGGCTGGCTTTCTGTCTGCTTGGCACCACGGTACCTGCTCGGCCACTTCAGCTGGTTATGGGTGCCTCTGTCCTGTCACCCACTACAGGATCGACTCTGTGGGACCTTTGTTCCTTCGTCACGTAGCTGCCTGCTGCCCTCAACACGTACTAGTTGATAAGCGAAGTGAATGGCTCTGAAGATTTCTGTGAGGTTGGAACTGCTGCTCTCACAGAACCTCCCTTAATGGTGGAATTCTGGACTTTATAACTTCGTTCAACTCAAATTCAACTGCCACAGGGGGGAGAGAATGTGCTCCTCTGTGTTCTCCCTGGGATGGGGTGGGAATGAGAAAACCCAAGCCAAGGATCTGTCGTGTACATCCTTGATCAAGCAGGAACAGAGCTTCCAACGTCTGCAAAGAGGCCGCTGGGGTCTGTGACCTGGAACCTTGGGGTGCCCAGGCCAGTGGGGATTAGGTGGTCCAGCCCTGGGGGGCTAGGCTTAAGGAAGGCTGAAGGCTTGCACAGGCCCCCACCGCCTTCTTGCTCTGGCTCCTGCAGTTTAGCTTGTGGACAGAGTCCCTTGCACAGGCCAGCGGGGAGGTGGGTGCTGCTTGGAGGACTCATCCTGCCCGGCTGCTTAACTGTGCCGGTCTCTGGTTTCTGCCCATAATCCCGGTGGCCTCATCGGGAAGATGGTTGTGAGCAGGACAGGGAGCCACAGGGTCTCAGTTTGAACCTAGTTTGTTGGCCTCCCTGGGCCTCGTGTCCCTCACCTGTGGGACGGCTGTGATGGTAGATGTGATGGTAAACGGCTCTGGAAACCATTGCTGGGTGGGGCACAGAAACCAGTGCTGTGGGCAGGCGCTCTGCGAGGAGCCTGGTGGCTCTGAGGACTTGGCCAGGGTCCTGATGTCTGGGGCTGGAGGAGCTCAGGGCGTCTCCACCAGCGATGGGGCTTAGCAGATAGGCCCTGCCATGAGGCCAGCAGTTTGTTTTATGAATAAACACACAGATACGTAAAGAAGGAGCAGGAAGGGAGCGCCAGGATCCTCAGGGAACACCAGGGGGGCGAGGGACAGCAGGTCCAGTGGGTGTTTGGGGGGCGCGGAGAAGGCAGAGAACATTCCGGGTTGAAAGGAGAGGTTTTTGGTCAACCCATTTACTTTCAGTTTCGTCATTTCCTGAGAGTCCTAATTTAGCCTCTGGCTGTGTCCTGCTCGATTATGGCCTAAAAAGGCAACTGCTTGGGTTTCGGGAGTTGGACTGGAACCCGCAGGAAGCCACCACGGAGGGCGTGGCCCAACCCGCTGTCTCCACTGAGCCCCAGCCACCACTTCCCTTCATCCCTGGGTGCCCGCCAACTCCGCAGACCCTCCCCAGGCTCTGCTGGCCACTCCCCGAGGGGCCCTCCACTCACTCAGCCACAGGGCTCCCGTGAATGGCGATTTTAGCAGCAGGCAGTGCTGGTGTGCTGCTCTCAGGCCCAGCCTGCCCAGGCAGCAGCCACTCCTGGTCAGCCCTCTAGGAAACTAGAGGACATAGGTAGGCGGGAGAAGGCTCCTGCTCCTGCGCGCCAGCAGCTACCCATCTCAGGAGGTGCGCCAAGGAAGAGGAAGACGCCCCCAGAGCGGTCAGTTTAAAACCTCCTAGGGGATGTCATGCAGCCATTAAGTGATCAACAAGGAGGCCTGGGGGTCAGAGTCCTGGGTTTGAGTCCTTGTCTCCAGCTTTTGTGACTGAGTGGTCACTTCCCTCTGGGCTACTGCAGCATCACCTGGAAGTGAAGGATTGGGATAAAAATGGCCAGCAAGCGAATGTCGCCCTATGAGGAGAGGTCGGAGTAGCAGGAAAATGCAAATATGGGTTTCCACGAGCAGAAAACTGATTTGGGGTGGGGATGAGTGCTTCAGGAATTTAGGGTAGCCTTTTTCTTTCATTCTTGAAAGTCTCTGTATTTGCAGTTTAAACAAGTTTCACAGAGGCCATTCAGCGTGTCCCAGAACAGGGTAGGAGAAGTGACCTCGCGCGCCTGCTCGAGGGGACAAGCCTCACTGGAGCCCTTCCCAGAGGGCTCCTCGTGCTTCTTCTATCCCCGGTTTGTAAACTGGGGGTGAAGATCGTTGCTAAGGTGGCTCTGTCCACTGCGTCCTGCAGAGGCGAGCTGTCCAGGCTCAGGAGCCTCTTCACCTGCCACAGGCGGGAACAGAAGCTCAGCTGCAGCCCCAGCTCCCATCATTGACTGTGGCTGCTCCGTCCAGGCGGGCGAGGGGCCACTGTGTGTCATGACTGCTGTGGGTCCCCCACCGGGCCAGCTGTGTATTGATCTTGGCAGTGATGACCTGTGATTGTCCCACTGCCAAGGTCTGAAGGGTGGGTGGGAGTCGGGTAGGATTCTTCCCCGGCCGGCAACTGTATCGTAGCCCCCTGGAGCCTGGAGCTGCCTCGCTGATTCGAGGGCTGAGTGAACGTTTCCCCAGATTCCAGGGTGGGCTGGGCCCGGTGCCTGCCCAGGGCCAGCCCCTGTTGGGGTTCTTTGCTGTTGATTTCACCAGGGCCCTTTTCACTGAGATGCAGTAGGCTTTGATGAAGGTTGTCACCTCACAGTAACAGGTTGAGGGAGGGAGATACTGAATTGTAACACACTCCACTCTTTGTTTGTTTGTTTTGGTCCTGGGGATTGAACTCAGGGGCACTCGACCACTGAGCCACATCCCCAGCCCTATTTTGTGTTTTATGTAGAGACAGGGTCTCACTGAGTTGCTTAGCGCCTCGCCATTGCTGAGGCTGGCTTTGAACTCAGGATCCTCCTGTCTCAGCCTCCCTAAGTGCTGGGATTACAGGCGTGTGCCACCGCGCCCGGCTCACACTCCTCTGACGGGCCATGTGGTCCACCCCGGGGAGGCTCACGTGCAGCCTCGCTGCTGTTCAGTAGCAGCCAGTGACTGCGAGTGCTGTGGAGTGCTTTCCTCTCCACTCCTGCGGTGGCACTGGGCTCGTTAGCAGACATGTCCATCTCCATGACTGGACTGGGCATCACTAGGCCGGTGACTTGTCCCTCTGAGCCTGTTTCCTCATTTATAAGTTAGATGAAAGCTCTTCCCAGTGAGGTGGTGAGTACGCGGGGCTTTGTGCTGGTTGGTGGACACTCGACACCCTCTTTCCCTCTCCCTCCTCCCCTTGGTAGGAATCTTGTGAAGATGCTGTCAGGTGCCACCACTGGCCCCCCGGGGTAGAGAAACTCCTAAGGCTGTAGCAAATTTAGGAGATTCAGGCGGTTTCCCTGTGGGTATTGATGGCAGATTGTCTTGCTCTTTATGGGTTTGAGGGCTGGAACGGATCAGGAACCAGCAGCCGGTGGGGACCTGTGTTCTGTGCTCTCTGCAAGTCCTGAGCAGTCAGGGATGTGGCAGGGAAGGCCACTGGCCAGCATTCACGGGAACATGGAAGCAGAGGACCCTGGGATTAACTCTGACAGGGAGACCTTGGTTGTCTGGGCGGCCTGGCCAGTGTGAGCTGCTCACAGCCACCCTAGGCTGGTCAGTGCTGCTGGTTTAGACCCCAGGGAAGCCGGAGACTGCGGGCCTTGGCCACCGCAACTAACCTGGGCCCTGTTTTCCCTCTGGGTGGTCCTGCAGGGCCAATGTGCCCTGGTCCCCTGGTCTCCTGCAGGAGCTACAGGGTTGCTTGTGTGGGACAGAACAGGAGCAAAGCTACCAGCTGGGGTGCTGCTGAGGCTGCCAGCTGCCTGGACTTAACCTCCCTACTGTGGGCAGGGAGTGTCAGCTTTCCAAGAAAACAGCCCCTCCTAGAGTGTCCAGGGGAGCCCCTCAGTCTTACCAGGAAACCATTTAAGGAGCCCAGATAAGAAGGCGGGGGGGGGGGGGGGGGGGGGGGGGG
>PVHX01000809.1:24167-214801 GCA_004024805.1 Geosciurus inauris | reverse complement strand
GGGAGTTTCTGGATTTCCAGGGTGGCAGGGGGCTGATGTCACTGAGGGAAGGGCCTCCCACAACCTGAGCCTGGGCTGGAGCTCCTGACAGCTTCCCTGGTGGCTGGCGTGGGGCTGAGCATCTCTGACCAGGGTTTCAGGTCCTGGTTCTGGTTCACCTAGCCCCTTAGGGGTCCCAGCCTGTACCTCTGAGCTGGAATGACTGGGAAGGCCCAGGAGCAGGGGTCAGAAGTCCTCACAGGTGACTCTGGAATCCTGTCACCCGGGAGCCTCTCTGCTCTTCTGTAAATGGGATTACACGGTGCGCCTCACCTAGTAGATAGGGTGAAGGTCTCTCGAGATGGTGCGTGCGAGTACTTCACGAAGTGTGAAGCCGTGCGGATGTAAGGGGTTATCATTTCCTCATTTTGAAGATGAGTTTTGAAAAAAAGAAAAAAAAAAACCCACGTGCTAAAGTCCTCCTAGCCGTAAGTTGTGAGTGGTGTCGACTTCCTCGCTGCACCCTGAAGGAAGCGTCCTGCCTGTCCTCTGTGCCGTCTCGGGTGGACTTCTCTTCTGTTCTTACTTTGAAATGTATTATGCAGATGGAACTGAACTCTTGCAACAGGATGTACTGGTGTTATTTTATCGCCTTAGTTGATTCCATGAAATCTCCCACCACTGAGCAGTTGTAGTGCATTCTCTTTCTTTCCAGTTGGGGACCTGTTTTTGTTGAGTGTCCTCCAAAACTGGGTGGTTGTCGGTCAGCGTAGCATGGCGACTGTAGTTGCGTCCTCCCGAGACTCTTAAGCTCATCAGTTGGCAGAGTAATTTTGTTGGTAGCTTTGGTTGATTGGGTATTGACCCTTGAATGATACATCTTCCCACTGAT
This sequence comes from Geosciurus inauris, assembly GCA_004024805.1. NCBI lineage: Eukaryota > Metazoa > Chordata > Mammalia > Rodentia > Sciuridae > Geosciurus > Geosciurus inauris. Next base: position 213,930 of record PVHX01000809.1, on the reverse strand, counting down.
TTCTATCAGAATCTCTGCTGTCAACTTATTTAGACCTCAGTGCATGTCTTTCTTTCAAAAGTGGAGAGCAGGAAAAGTCTGGCACATTGTACGGCCTGGTCATGCTGTATTAGAGTTTACAGAGAGAAGAGGCTGACGGAGTTGGCGCTAACGCGTGTCTCTTCCTCTCTCTCAGGTCCTGGCTGTAAGTCACCATGGCGCAGCAAGCTGCTGACAAGTATCTCTATGTGGACAAAAACTTCATCAATAACCCGCTGGCCCAGGCCGACTGGGCCGCCAAGAAGTTGGTATGGGTGCCTTCCGACAAGAGTGGCTTTGAGCCCGCCAGCCTCAAGGAGGAGATGGGCGAGGAGGCCGTCGTGGAGCTGGTGGAGAATGGGAAGAAGGTGAAGGTCAACAAGGACGACATCCAGAAGATGAACCCCCCCAAGTTCTCCAAGGTGGAGGACATGGCAGAGCTCACGTGCCTCAACGAAGCCTCGGTGCTGCACAATCTCAAGGAGCGTTACTACTCAGGGCTGATCTATGTAAGTGGCTCCCAGGGCAGGGGGGCCGGGTCTGCCAGCACCCCAGGTGCCTGGGCTCTGGCACTCTGGGCAAGAAGGGACTCTGGGGAATGCTGGGTGGCAGGCTCCAGCGTGGGTGCCTGGACGTCCTGGTGGAGTGTTCTCACAGCGTTACCTTTTTCATATCCCTGAGCGGCCAGGAACACAACAGGAAGCCTGCTTGAGGCCAAATAGGAAGAAGAGCTTGCCACGTCTCAGGGCTGCCCATCTGCTGGCCTTGGTGGAACCGTGTGGATTCAGGCCAGTGTGGTAAATTCCTTCTAGCATGGGGTGCGGTCTCCTGGTTTCCCACCTTGTTCCTCTCCTCTCCGTTCGGTCCAGTCTCAGTTTTGGTACTCTGCCATTTGTGCCTTACGGAGGCCAAGGGTGTGCCTCCTTCTGGAGACTGTACTTGGAGCAGAGGCGAGCCACCAAGAGTAAGACTAGAATCCCGAGTCCCCGGCACCTGAGTTCCATGCCAGTATGACAAAGGGGAGTGAAAGCAGAGCCCAGAGGCCAGCCGGTGCACAGGCCCGGCACGTGCCAGAGACTAGGAGCATCACCTTCTCTTTCCTCTGGTGGGGCTGTGTTTGCAGAAGGACAGCGTGTCACAGTGCAGAGAACGTGGAGCAACAAGCATTCTCCCAGCCTCTCTGGCCCCACGGATGAAAGTTCTGTCTTGTGCCAGCACCAGATTCCTTCTGGTGTTTGTCCAGTGGGGAAGAGATACCTGGTTCTTGTTTTTTTCTGAAATAACTTCTTTATTTAAATATGCTATTACAGCCACCTCAGTCCTCTTGCTCTCAGGACTGAATAACAGTTCTCAAAGCTTTTGAACGAAAGGGTTATTATATGTAACCTCTTAGTTATTATGGCTCTTCTCTCATTTTGCTGAGGGGCAGATCAAGTCCCCCACTGAAGGGCTCGTGGTCACATGGGTAATGGAAGGAGGTCGCGGGCTCGTCCTGCTTACCAGGTGGTGTGCCCCCGACCCCCAAGGCCAACCATTTAATTCTGTATGATTTCTGGGTGACTTCACACGTTCTGTAAGGTGCTGTCACCTCACTGGATGGGCACCTCTGAGTGCACTGAAGTATGCTGAAGCCCCCAGTTGAGTCCCAGGCCATCGTGGATTGCTCTGAATCTCAACCAGGCCAGAATAGCGGGGGCTGCATTACCTGGCCATCGCTAAACGGCTGCCTGGTAACGAAGGCGAGGGCCTGTGTCCTGCCTTGCTGACCGCCCTCTGGGGATAAGCCTCATTAGCCAGGCCCTGTCGACAAGTAGAAGAGTCTCCTTTCTCTAGGGACCAGCTTGGCTCCACCTTCTGCTCTGGTGGAGAAGGACTGAGGCCCACAGATAGCAAGGGACTTTCGTGGGGTCCCGTAGCAAGACGTTGGCAGCAATGAGACGGGAACTCAGGGCTTCCCAGGCCTCCGCCCAGCTCTCTCTCGCCTGTCTGAAGGACAGTGGGTATGGACCAGATTAAGAGCAACACTGGAACTTACCTGCAGAAAACCAGGGGCCTTTAAAGAAGCAGCGCCTGTCTGTGGGGATGACACGGAAGCCACTGTCCCATGGGGAGTGGGGCACTCCTCTTGGCAGGCCTTGTTGCTCCTGTCACAGCCTGTGTGACACTGAGCTGGGGTGGCCTTTGATCAGTAAAGCAGAGCACTCATGCACAGAGTCCTGTGAGGACGTGGTCATGCTCCAGCAGGGCCTGCACTGCTGTGCTGCCGCTGCCCTGTGGGCAGGTAACTTGGTCCTCTGTTTGGCCCTTCTGGTGTCTGTGTTTAACTTGGTCGCATTGAGCGGCAGGGTATGAAGCGGGCTGGCCTCCTCTGCTTGCCCCGTCCCCTGGCGGCAGGCTCTCCCTCCCAGGAAGAGGACCACTAGTTATTAAGATGCGCCCAACTGGGGGGCAGCTTCCGCTAGAGCAGCGCCTCGCATGCCGAAGGCCCTGGGTTTGGTTCCCAGCAAAACAAACAGCCCCCCAACTACAGCACACTGAGCTCTTGCGGGGCTCTGCGTGCAGGTGGGTGGGGTGGTGGCACCAATGCTTTTCCTCCAGAACTCTGCTCACCTTGCCTGTGCAGTTCCTTTGCAGACTGGCCTCCTAAGTAGTGTCATAGAAGGGAAGCAATGTCCCCACAGTTGTCCTGGTGGAGACCCCAGCAGGTGCAGAGCCGTGGGGAGATCAAGGCCACCAGTGGCTGCCTGGGGTGGGGGGTGCCACCACATTCGCAGCCACGTCTCTGCACACAAGGTTCCGCATTGTGACCACAGGAGCCTTTGTGCCACACTTGCCTGGCGTCGTGGGTGGCGTGGCTGATTCTGCATTGCAGCTGCTCTGTCTTTTCCTTGGGAGAGTGGGGGGAGCAAGGCCCTGGGACGGGGGCAGTTGTACACAAAGAGCCTTTGTGGCCTGTAAATGAGCAGCTCCCTGGCGTGACCGCGTGGGGGCAAGGCCACCCCTCAGTGTCTGTGTCGCCATGAGCATCCATTGCGGCTGCTCCCTGCCACCTGGGCTGGTTGTTTCCTGGCGCTTGGCTTGTTCCCTGGTTAGATGGGATTCACCAACAGAACTTTGAGCGCCCCCAAGCCCTTCCTCAGGGCCATCTGCCCACCCTGTTGACAGACCTGTCCTAATGACCCTCTGCCCCCTTTGCTGTTGTTGCCAGCTGTTTCTAAACATCTGGCTCCGTGGCACTCCCTACGTGTGTGCCCATGTGTCCTTGGCATTTATTGGTCTAGATTTCCTAGAGTGTGGGTTTTCTCAAAGCCCAAGAACAAAGCTCAATTGTTTGGAGCTCCTGGGATGACCTCACTGCTCTCTGGCCTTCTGTCTTGTCCCCACCCGACATTGACACAGGGATACCAGAAGAGGTCCCTGCCTGACTCCCTTCATCCACAGTGCCCAGGCCCACAGGCTGCCACACCACATGTGGGCTTCTTGTCCCTCAGGAAGAGAGTTGTTGGAAAGGGAAGTGGCTGATGATCCAGGAGGCAGGGAAAGCCTAGTCCCCTCCTGCAAGCATTCGCATTTGTCCCAGCTCAGTATCCTGCATGCAGACCAGCGTGTGGTTGATGGGTTCCACCCTGTCTAGTTGCTGCTCGGAAAGTCGAGGGCCGTTGCCTTTGGCCGGTGCCTGGGGAGAGCCTTCCTCTTCACACCTGGTTCCTGTGTGGGCCTTGTCTTTGGGTCCAGCCTGATTTTTGGAGGTGGGGGGCGCAGGTAGAAGAACCATGTTGGCATCAGGGCGTAGGCCCTCGGAGGGCAGCTGCTTGTGGATCAAGGGGTGACCTGTGAGTGGCAAAGGCGCAGGCAGCTCGTCCGAGGAGGACAGGGAGGAAGGTAGGTGCCCAGAGAACTGGCTTTCGCCACCACAGAGGTTGGTGTTGGCAGCTGTGAGGCCTGTGTGTGCTCCCCGCTCAGCCCAATACCTTGCGACCCTCGGTTGTCCCTTAACTGAGCCAGGGCTGCAGGTGGTGTGAAGCCTGTGGCCCATTTTCCTAGAAAGATGATGCTTGGGTCACTCCAACTGCTCAAAGGGATCCAGGTCCTCCAAACTGAGCGCCTGCCACCGGCATGGCCTCGGAGGTCTCGTGTAGCTGTTAGGAGTCTGAGTGGTTGGAGAAAAAGGCATTAGGAAATTTATCAGAAAAATTAGTGGTAACGTGGGCTTCCCTGGAGACACCGAGGACACCCAGGTTGCTCACACAGCTGCCACAGGAGTAGCACTCCTACCTCCCTGGGGGTGCTCTCTAGCCACACGGGGCACCGTGCTAAGCACTTGCTCTTCTCCCTCGTTACCACCTAGTGCGGTGTGGACCTCTGTGCCCATTTTACAGGTGGAGAAATGGAGGAAGAGAGGTTAGGACACCTGCCTTTGCTGGGAATTGAACTTGGGCTCTCTGACTCCTGGGGTTTGATTTTAATCTGTTCAGGTCCGATTTCCAGTACTGAGTGTGTTTTAGGTGCCTCACATTGACTGGGTTTCTTCTCTCCAGAGAAGACCTGAGTGTTAGAGAAGGGTCATAGGGTCGTGGACAGGCCCTTTAAGTTTTTGAGAGATTTGCAGGTGAATGTCTCTGGACGCCTCCAGGGTGCAGGCTGGCTGTGAGAGGGCCAGAGCCCACAGAGCATGGCTGGGTTGGGAGCACTAGGAGCTTAGACCGACTGCCTTTGAGAGCCCCTCAGGGTCGAATAGCTCGGGTTTCTACTGGGTTTTCTGGCTGCAGCCGACTCCTTTGGTCTTTGTCTTCTCTTGCCGTGACAGACACATCTCTTACTGTTCTGGGGCCTGAGTGTTGCAGCGGGCCTTGTGTCTGCTCTGCTGTGGTGGAGCCTGATGTGCACCAGGTCACCACACAGAGCTGGCAGCCGCCGTGCAGTTAGAGAAGGCAGAGAGGGTGCAGGTGACCCCATGCCTGCAGCGAGGGTGCCACAGGGAGCACTTTCATGGCGTGAAGCAGAGCTACTTGTCCCAGTTTCCTCGCTGCTGAGAGCGGGGCTCCCTGACCACCCCTCTGCTCTCTTCTTTTCAGACCTATTCAGGCCTGTTCTGCGTGGTCATCAATCCTTACAAGAACCTGCCCATCTACTCCGAGGAGATTGTGGAAATGTACAAAGGCAAGAAGCGGCACGAGATGCCCCCGCACATCTACGCCATCACAGACACCGCCTACCGGAGCATGATGCAAGGTGAGCGCGGGGGCAGGCAGCGCCGCTGGGCGCTTCGCAGGGGCTAGCTCCCATGCGGCATCTCGTTGACCTGGTGGCTGGCACCATCTGTAAGCCATCAGATAGGAGCCAGGTTTGCATGTTGACAGTGTATGTATTTCCTAGTTATCTCCCGAGGGCCAGTGCGGTCCCTCTGCTCTGTCCCGGGGCTCCTCCCAGTTACTCTCTTTCCTGCGCTCTCCCTCATCTTCTCTTGCTCCTTCCCCTTGGCTGGAAATGGGAGTTTTGTCCATCTTTGCAAAACAGACTCTGCAGCCTCTGCCCCCCGGCGGCCTGTCCTGCGCTCCCTGGCCTGTCGGGGTGAGGCTGAGGCGTTCTGGAGAACAGTCCTGGGCTCCGCCTGGCTCTCACCTCTAGTCACGCCCTCGCCCATCCTCGTCATGGAGCCCTGGCACTCCCGAGCTGCCCTCTGCCTCCTGCCCCTGGCGGTGGGCCTCCTCTCGCTGCCTCCTCTAGCGGCCGTTTTCCTGTGCTCCCTGGCCTTGCACGGGGTGCTCCTCCACCTCCCAGGCCTCTCCCCGAGGTTCTGCTGCACAACAGCCTCATCCTCTGGAGTGGCTTCCGCCATCACTCTGGCTGAGGACAGGCACCGTCACCCAGTTGTCACCAGCCGCTTCTGCCAAGGTGCCGTCCCTCCAAGCCTGGCCAGGCTGTCACGCTGCACTTTCCCTTGTGACTCCCCCAAGTCAGTCAATACTTCTGTGCCTTTTCCCTTTGACATTTCTGACCCCTCTTCTGACCCTGTGGTCTGGGCCTTAGTCCCAGTTTGCACAATTCTTTGCCTCCAGTGTCATAGAGCCATCCTTTTGCTGCCCCCAGCCTGGTCCTCTGTCTGGAATGCACATCGTCCTCATTGCCTAGAGACCGCACTCGAGCTCCAGCAGTGCGCGGGCCCCTTCGCCACGGCCTCTGCTCACTCTCTACCCTCGGCTGCGGGAGCCCCTTGTTTCCCCAGCAGGCCTCTCTGCTTCCCAGTGCCTCACCTGCTCCTCTGCTGCGGTGCCTGGCAAGCCCCTGCTCTTGTGTTTATTTTTCTCCCTTCTGTGTGGCCAGGGCCCGCGTTGCTTTTACATTCTCCGAGCTTAGCCAGGACCTGGCAGGCATCATCCTAACTCAAACCCGGCTTTCAGGCAGGGCTGTGCTCTCCTATCTTGCTTCAACAGTGTTTTTTATGTATTCCTTTCCTTTCAACTCCGTCGTCTGTGTAGGCAGTGGTGGGATGAGTCTTGTGTTCGCAGCTCTGTCCTAGGCTCGTGGTTTCCGGTTGGCGACCCTTGTCTTTCCCATACCTGCCGTGTCATGGAGAAGGTGTTTCGCTGTCAGGCTTATGAATTATGTAGAGAGTACAAGCTTGGCCTAGCTTTTGGCTTACGTTCGTATCTATCAAAATTCCTTGTGGAGGCCAGCCCTTTAGTTGCAAAGTAGGATGTCTGTTTCAGAGTGCTAATGGGAACAGTCTGGTGGAAGAACTCTGAGATTCCAGAAGAGTCTGAGTCTCTGTCTCCAGAGGTTATGAGTCAGTTTTCTCTTGGCTGTCTGCACTGGCGCAGAGCAGGAAGTGTACTCTGGGGTCTTTTGAGATCTGAGCTACTGAATAAGGGCATGTTCCCACACTTGGATCTGAGCGTTTATCCAGCCAGCTTTCCTCCTCTACAGCCCAAGCTGACAGCAGCCGCGCGGTGATCCAGCATGTGGTCTGGGAGCCTCGGGTGCTGGAGCTGGGTTTCCAGACGTCCTCCCATCACCCGTGGGACTCTTTCCCCAAGAGATTTGTTGATTTTTTAAAAAAAGCTTTTTAGTTGTTGATGGACCTTTATTTTTTATTTATCTTTATGTGGTGCTGAGGATCAAACCCAGTCACACATGCGAGGCAAGCGCTCCACCACTGAGCTACAACCCCAGCCTGAGGCTCATTGATTTTTATTTGTTCAACAACATGAGTTTGGTTTGCCTGTGCAGTCCTCTCCCTGCCAGTGTCCTGCACAGGTCGGAAGTACCTGGGGGAAGGGGCGGAGCCTGCAGGAAGCTGGAGCTTCACGACAGAATGCCCTCGGCAGGCCACCTGGCTGTGGGGACAAGCAAGAGGCCTTTTCGCCTTGCAGAGACCACCTGAGGTCTGCAGTGGGCACCTGAGGTTCTGGCGCTTGGTTCTGGTGGTCTGTGCAAGTAGTGGCTCCGTGTTCTTCTCACTGTCGGTCTTAGCGGTTTCCTCCTTGCTTTCTGCAAGGTGACGGACTTGCTGTGGCTCTTTGGCTCCCATGTGGACCAGTAAGGACGTTTCCAACCTGTTGAGAAGCTCCTCCCTCATTGTGCACAGTGGCCCTGCAAAGCAGCTAGCAGCAGGTGTCGTGTTCCCGGGGTAGGGAGGACCTTAGTAACAAGGGGCCTGTGTCACAAGGTGGTTCACCAGTGAAGAAGGCTCCCGGGAGGAGCCTTAGCTCTTGCCCTAAGTCAGGGCTGCAGGTGGAGCTGCTCAACTCTCCTCCTCTCCGTTTTGGAGGGAGGTCTTAGCAGAGCTGCCCACCTGGCTTTGGCTGGAGACAGGTTTGTTCTCTGTCGCTCAGATCTTACGAGGCCGGGCCAGATGGTTCCTTTTCTTCTTTTGCTTGAAACAAGAACTAGACAAAGATTTCCTTTCTGAGCTGACTACAGCTTATTGACATTCTAGCATTTATTCTGCCAAATATGGTAGCTAGTGGCTTTGGGGACTTTTTATGAGACAGGCTCCTTGACCCTTCCCAGGGGCTTTCCTCTTTCATCTGTGCTGTGCTCTGGTTGCCTGTACAGCCCTGCTTTCTGCCCATGGCCTGCAGTTATTAGCAATAGAATCCTCTCACTGTGGAAAAGCAGTTCAGTTTGGATAATAAGTCTGGTGTCCCTCTGCCTATTTGTCAGACTAAGCCAGGCTTCTCTACCCTGGCAGGGCTGGGCAAGTCTCTGCTGGGGAGGTGGGGATGTGTCCCGAGCACTGTAGCATGTTCAGCAGGATCCCAGCCTCAGTTCCCTACATACCAGCAGCACCTTCTTTCTTCAGTTCTGACAACCCAAAATGTCCACAGACATTGCCACCAATTGTCCCCTCAGGGGCAGAATTTCCCCCAGTTAAGGACCCCAGGATTAAGCCTCGCAGATCCTTTAGTGTCAGTCCCAGTCCATCAGTAGTGATTGTCTGCATCTTGTGCTGGCAAGGATTTGACCCCATGCCGAGGACTGCTAGGATAGCCTAGCACTGTCTGCCATGCCCAGGATTAGGCCATGGAGATAGGTGATGGAAAGTGCCAGATCGCCAAGAGGTTTTATACAGTGTCCTGCCACTGGAGGCCTGGCGGTCCAGGTGGAGAGACAAGACATGTCTGCGGGCAGATCTGTGGCCATAGCTGCATAGCGAGACAAGCCACTGCCAACACCTGGTGCCAGCCCAGCTGGTCGGGTGTCAGGTGTTGTGGAGTTCAGGGAAGGTTGGGGTGGGGCGGGGGTGGTCGGGAGACAGCGTGGAGGTCAGGTGCTGCAGGAGGCGGGCAGGGGTGTGTCAAGCGCCTGCGGCCAGCCCGTACGTGCCCATGCAGTTTTGTGTTTCAACCTCCAGCCTTGGGTTTAATTAACGTTGTGGTGACATGGTTGGTTGCCCTCCCCACCCTGGCCCTCCCATTTGGTTCTGTCACTGGCATGGCTGTTCATGGGCTCTCAGCCTTGGAATCGGGCTGTTCCTCAGGGTTCAGTAACAGTACCGTCGGCTCTGAGCTGAGCCATGGTGAGAGAGGAGTGTGAACTGGGTGCTGCTGGCCCCTGTGGCAGGCACCAGCAGTAACGGTGCAGGTGTGGCCTTGGGTGGCATTCAGCCAGCAGAAGCACATGGTCTGAGCATGCCTGGCTGGGCTGGGCAGTAGCTCTCCTGGCCCGCTCTGTGGCCAGGCCCCCCTGGTCTCCAGGGTCTCTCCACTGGTAAAACTGGCCAGCGGAAAGAATTTGCCTCAAGCCCAGTTATCTGCACAGCAGGAGTAGAAAAGAGTAGAAAAAGCCCTCTTATGTTAATCAGCGGCCATGCCAGGTTTGATTCGCTTTCAGCAACTGTGGTATTTTAATGAGCTCCCAGCATTTCTGGGGAGGCAGCAGCAGGGGGCTGCTTTCATTCCAGGCTTAAGCCACCAAGAGAGCTGCTCTGTGCTGCACCCTCCCACCCACCTCTGCTTCTCAGGGGAAGCTGATCAGGAGTGGCCTGTCACTGAGCAGTTGCTCCCAAGGTCCAGTGAGTGATCACAGTCCCCTGGGTGGCTGACTGGCCTTTTTGGATAAACGGTGAAGGATGGAATGGTTATGCCGTCTCCCCACCTGAGCAGCATGGTCCATCTAAAGGGACAGGCTCAGATAAGTCAGCTGGCTTGTGCTCAATTAGTGTGCAGGGTCAGCCCCAGAAACCAGGGTTTCCTGATACCCTGGCCGGGGACCACGGTGCCACCTCTCCCTCCTCCTGCTTGTTCCTGAAGGCACTCTCAGTCTGCGGTTAGGTAGAGATGAGGAGGAGGAGAGGCCTCCCTTCTCCCCCCATAACCTCCCTGCCCTGTGGAACTGCTTCCCGAGGACTTTCTCAGAAGTGTCTGCTGTGTTCGCCAGCAGGCAGGGGAATGCTCCAGGGGTGCAGAAAAGCAGGAGCCGCGGGGCAGGCTGCGAGGATCCAGAACGGCAGGGCGGGAAGCCACCAAAGCTGTGACTCCACTCAGGGAGGAATCTGCCCGTGGCGAGAGGCTGCCAGCCCTGCCACAAAAGCCCTGCTGTCTGCCTGTGCGCCCCCGATGCCTAGGAAGGCAGTGTGGCCCACCCAGGAGGGCTAGGCCCTGCGCCTGCATGACGTGGCTGTCACCCTGGCTGGCCGAGCACCTGCTGTGTACCCAGTACCACATGTGCAGGCCAGGGATCCTGTCTGGAGGAGGTCTCTGTCCCCAGAGGCAGGCACATAGGCTCCCTGATGAGCCTGAGGCCCCCACCCAGGCAGGCAGAGGGCCTGCTGAGGCTCCAGGGCACTGGGGTGGGGTGGGTGTGGAGAGGCACAGCCCTCCTGCAGCTCCCCCCTGGGGAGCCATCTGAGGGCCTCTGGCCCTGGCTTTAGGGAGAGCCTGCCTTGAGCACACAGGACCCACTGCAGGAGATCTAGGGCTTGGACTGGGTGGAGTGGGTCTCTGTCACTTCCTAACTGTGACCTGGCTAGGGCTCAGCAGCCGACTGAAGGAGCCTGTTTTCTCTCTGCTGCTCAGGCTTGGCAGGGCTCACGTGGCAGGGCCAAGAGCAAGAGGAGTCGCTGTGTGACATGCACCTCCAGTCAGGGAAGCAGGTCCCTGAGCCTGCAGCATCCTGCCCGAGCCACCTGGGAGCCTTGCCCGTCCTGACCACGCTGCTGCTTGCTCAGCGAGAGCGAGCCTGCTGCTTCCTCCAGGCAGGCTTTTTAATCTCCTCAAAGAGGCTCCTGAGAGTCCAGGACCTTGGGAGCAGCAGGCACAGGAAGTGACTGGTCCCAGCGCCTTCACCGTGGGCCACCGTGGGCCACCGTGGAGCGTGGAGCTGATGTGGTTGCAGCTCTGGGGCACAAGTGTTGTGCTGCTCTGGAGTCTGCTCTCCTGCGGCCCGGAACCGCTCTGCGGCCCGGAACCACTCTGCTGCCCGCTGTGCCGCTGGTGGACTGGGGAGGCCCTGTGTCACGTGGGCCCATGGTCCTTGCTGATCATGAACTCCAACCTCCAGGAGGAAAGCACAGCCCTGGATTGAGGCTGCCCGACGGCAACGTGGCCAGGCTTGTCAGTCTTGTTTCTAGAAAACCTTTCTAGCAGAGGCATCTGGTGGACAGAGGCTTTTCATGGATAGCATTAGGCTTACTTTGGTTTTGCTTTTAATTCAACCTAGTATGTCCGTGCTGCGCTTGGGGCTGGCTGAGTGGGAGATAAGAACAGAGTGCCCTTTTGGAACCTGCAACTTTGGGAGTAGTTGAAAATTTGACCCAACGTATTTATTAGTCCTCCACCCTACCCCAAGACAAACAGCACCCACCCACCTGCAAACCCCTAACGGCCAAGCCCTCTGTGCTTCTGACCCATGTCTGCAAGCTCCCCTTTGCGGCCTGGCATGGCTGTTTAGCAGCTCTTTCTCAGCTCCCAGCCCTGAGACTCCAGTGGGACTGTGGCCAAGGACACCAGGGCTGGAGCTGATGTGTTCAGAGAAAAGAGTTGCCTTCCTTCATCCATCAGATTTCTGGAATTCAGCTGTCAGCTCAGAACAGAGATCAACAACTTAAAAGCCTGCAGGTCTCAAGTTCATCTGGTCTCGACCCAGGCTGTTGACCCAGTGCCGACTCTTATAATAAACCCTTAAGGACCCAGGGTGTTCTTGGGGCTCAGGATGCTATTCTGCTCATGCTCCCTAACTCTTCAGGACAGCACAAGCTGGTCCACAAATGCCGGAGGGCCCAGGCCCGAGCTGAGAGGAGAGGAAGGCTGGCTGTGCTCCAGGAGCAGCCTCTGCCCCCTGTGGCCAGGTGCCTTTCCCTGGACTGGCCACCCTTCTCCAAGGCAGCTGGAGCCCTGGGCTCTCCAGGAAGCCCGCCCTGCAGCACTGCAGTTCACCAGGTTTGACTCGCCTCCTCCAAGGGGCTGGAGCCTCTTTGTAGGGCCACTTGTGCTCTGGGAACCAGGCTCGTCCCCAGCACTGCCTAGAGAGACTCCGATCCTGGTGCTGGGAACCCCCGCTTCCTCCTCCCTCCAGGACTCTGCAGTGGCCCCTCCCACCCACCTCTCCTTTTCCCCAAGGAGAATGTTGGGTAAGAGCAAGGCAGAGCTGCCCTTTGTACATTTCCTCCAGCCTGACACCTGCTGGAGCTACCTGTGAGGCGACCTCTCAAAGAGAACACCCCCCTCCGACCCTGCCCTGGGAGAGGTGGAAGCACAACCAGCCTGGCCCTCCTACCAGGTGGCCTCTGCAGGGGACTGCCTGTGTCCTGCCTGTGGCCTGGTCTGGGGCATTGCTCACCCTCTGACGTAATGAAAGTTACACGCTGTCCCAGAGCTTGGTTCTCAGCGTCCAGGCTGCCAGGTGGGCAGGGCTGCTGCTGACTTGGGCCTCCCGGGCAGGTTCAAGCCAAGGTCCTCGCCGAGGAGCACAGGGGTTGTGGGGGGAGTTGCTGAGCCAAGTCCGACTGCCCCGGCTTGGATTGCTGCTGAGCGGGTGTCTGTGGTTCTGGGCCACCTGTGTGCCCCGGAGACACAGGGTGTGCTGCACAGTGTGCTGGGGCTGGCGGGGGACTCAGGGACATCAGGCTGATCTGAGCTTCTGCTGATAGGAATCCTCTGCTTTTTCTCACCCTCTGTCTGCTGCCCAAGCGCCTGTCACCTGAGCTGAGAATCGGGCTGGCTGTGGAGAAGTTCGTAGGCTAGCTTGGAAGGCCATCTCCTGTCTGTCCATTTGCAGGACTAAAGTAGCACCCGTGGTACCAAGTGCCTGCCTGCAGGCACTCTTAGTGGAGAGGAGTTTGGGAAGAGCTAGGAATCCAGTGGCCTGGGTTCTTGGCCCAGCTCTGTGACTCCTATGACTTTGATAGACTCCAAGTTTTGGAGACTTCGCAGCCTGATCTCTAGGCTGAGGGAACTGAACCTGTGCTCGCTGAGGCTCCCAGTCCCTGAGTGTCAAAGTAGAGTCCCCAGATCTAGATTTCGTGTAGTGCTTTACATTTTGACCCTGTCCACAGGGAAGTGACTCTGGAATCTCAGGGTCTGCTCCATTTCTCAGTCAGTTCCCAAGAGCCCTGTGCACCCAGAGATGGGTTCCAAGACAGGACACTCTCCCACTGTTAGCCCTGCAAGAGTTGCTCCACAGGAATCCCTGCAGGCACTGTCCCTGGCCATGAGTCAGTCCCCAGAAGTGGCTGCTGGTAAGCCAGGCCCTGCTCCCTTCCTCCTATACTTCCTGTCGGGCTGATGTCACAGCTGTGTGAGCCTTGTGGCCTTTTATGGACAAGAATCAGCCACAGCTCCTCTGACAGAGGAAGTGAGCGGTAAGGCCCCCAGCGTCTGTACCTGGGCTGCAGTGCCTGGGATGGAATACCTGTAGCCAGGCTTCCTCCTCCCACCTGACCAGCCTCTGAATTGGCTGGAAGCACCTGTGCACACTGGGCAGTCACAGCAGCCCAAGTGACTTCATGGGCTCAGTCAGCCTTGGGGCTTTTTGGATTTAAAATAAAATCAGGGGGCCGGGATTGTGGCTCAGTGGTAGAGCGCTTGTCTCACATGCGTGAGTTATTGGGTTCGAGCCTCAGCACCACATAAAAAATAATAAATGAATAAAATGAAGATATTTTTAAAAATTAAAAAATAAAATAAAATCAGGGAAGGGAATGGCCTGGTCAGTGAGTATGGAACTCACACAAGCCTGTCTTGTGGTTCAGGAAGGGCTCAGCGGGGAGCTGGAGAAGCAGCTCCCGGTGGTTGAAGACAGAAGTCGGTGCCTGCCCGCACGCACTGATCCGAGTGCTCGTCCCATACTCAGGGGTTTGGGAAGACTTTATCTGAGGCAAGGCGGCTGCTGCTTTTTGAGACTCGGCAGCAGAAGGGTCATAGTCCTATCTCTGTCCCCACCACCTTTAAGATGGGGCAGAGACAGGAGGGCTCAGATGCCATCTGTCAGGGTGTTCCTTGGTGGCTGTGTGCAGTGCCTGGGACCAGGCCTTCTTCGGTGTGGAGGGAGGAAGGGCATGTTGAAATAGCTTTCAGTCCCTACAGGCCCAAGTAAGACCTAAGCCAGGACAGAGCGGGCTGGACTCGGGAGTGTCCTTGTTCACTGAGACGACAACGTGGGGCCAGGCTGGTGGCATGAGTGCCGAGGAGGGTCCCCGCCAGAATGCACGGGGCAGGGGAAGGCAGGACGAACTGGGTCAAGCCAGAGCCTCAGGCTGCTGAGAAAGACCAAGGCAGGAGCAGTTGTCCCTGCCTTCTCTGCCTCGCTAGGTTATTGTGAGGCCACACAGGAGATGGCAGACTGAAACCACTGGAAGCTTGCAGGCCCTGCTGCAGGTGTGAGGAGCCATTCTTGGCTGGGGCAGGTGGACTTGGGATGCTGAGGGTGGTGTTGGGGTGAAGAAATGAGGATGGCCTCCCGCCAGCCAGCCTTCCTTTCTGAATGCATTCACCTCAATGAGGTTTCTGGCGAAGCAAAGTAAGGTTCCTTCAAAATGTGTTCAGGCTGCGTGGACAGCAGTAACCGGGCCTCAGGAAATGGAGGTGAAGGGCCAGTGGGGCGGAGGTGAGGCTGGTGGGCAGGATGAGGTTGGTGATGAGTCCAGCCCTGGGGTTTGGAAACTTGGAGAACACATAGGCCGCTGTGAGTGTGTGCACGCGTGCCTGCGTGTGCCCGTGTGTGCGCGCAGGCGTGCCTGTGGATGCATACCTGTGTGCCTTGAGTACGTGCACTGTGTGCCCAGGCGTGTTGGACACAAGTCTGCACACGTGTCCCCGAGTGTGCATGCCCCCCTCCTGGTGCAGGCCCCCCCGTGTGGGGGCTCTGACTCCCCCTCGCACGCCTAGAGGAACCCCAGCCATCCCAGGGAATGGGCTTGGGCAGCTCTGGGAAACGGGTCCTTCTGGAAGGGATGGAGAATGTTTCCTTTTATGGTAGCGTCGGGCGGTTGCTGCTCATGACTCGTCAGCACGCGCAGGTACATTCTTGCTGCTTGCGGAGCGGTGACTAAACATGCCCGCGGCTGGGCAGACCACAGGGAGCTGCAGAGGGGAGGGCAGGGCCCTGAGGGTCCTTGCCGGTCCCAGCGCTGTTAGTGAGAAAGGGGTGGGAACCAGCCTGAGTTCCCAGTTCTTCCCCTGCCGCCTCTGTCCCTCTGTTATCCCGCCTGTCTTATGGAGGCTCTGCTGCGCTCTAGTGTTCATCCTTGCCCGGCAGCCTTGACGGATTCTTTTTAATTGGAGGATTCTGTTTAATGGGAAAGGCAAGACCAGGGGGAGGAAGGTGGCCCCTAGGGGGCGTTCCCTTATCTGTGCATGTGTGAGTGACTGTGTGATGCTCTGTGACACTCCGGGCCCCCTTGTCCTGTAGACGTTGTTTGGGGGCTGGGAGGAAGGCTGCAGCTGAGGCAGGCGCAGCCGCTGTTCGTGTGGGCTGTGAGGCTTGTTCTTGCTGTGATGAGAGTGAGTGCCCAGGCCCGTGCGCTGCTCTCTGGAAAGCTCACTCAGGGAAGGTGGTCAGTGTCTGCTGCATCCCAGGGTTAAGTCCGACTCCCGAGGCCATGCACAAGTTGGCCAGGAGCCCTTCTCCCAGAGCTGCGGCAAGAGGGCCCTAAGCGGGCCATGTCGGCTAGGGTGTGAGTCCTTCACAGACCCTCCATACCCATGTTTCCTGCCCATCACTGATAAGCCATGACTCCCTGAGCTCCTCAGCTGTTTCTCCTGCAGCCCCGACAGTGCCACGGCCACTCTGCCATGGCAGCTTCATGGTGGGTGGTGTGAAGGCTGGCCGTTTGGGGACCTCACTCTTCACAGGTGCCACAACAGGGTCACTTCACATGTTATTTCTGTTTCGTGGACAGATCCTGCAGGGGAGTTAGTAGCATGTCTGCTTTGTGTTGTGGAAGCTGAGCCAGGATCATACACCTCTCCACGGCGCAGACCTGGAGGTGGCCTGTGCTGATTCAGGATGTTGACTTCAGCGGGGGTGGAGGGAATGTTAGGGTGTGGGAGACAATGCGGGGGGGAAATGAGTTTGTGATTTTAGCTGCTGCCTCATATTGAATGCCCAGCACTGACCTGGGCCAGCCAGATTGTCCTAAAGCCTGTCCATCAAGCTTGGCTCCCAGCACGGTCACTGCCATCCCTCTCACAGAGGAGCATGTTGATATCCTTCCTTGCTGAGCGGTTCCCACAAGCTGGGGATCTTTGCCAGAAGTCCCCAACATCAGCCCTGAGAGCAAGCTGTCACCGACGCTTGTCAGAAGCAGCCCTTCTTTCCAAACTCCCTTGAAAGTGACGCCATGGGACACCTTGTAGGCCCCAGACACCATGCCAGTGTTTGTGTGTCATGGACATATGCCACCACCCCACACCAGCTCAGAGGCCACACAGTCGCAGGTGTGTCTGCCTGGGAGGCTGCTCCCTGCACCAGGGCTGACCATGACGAAGCCAGGCCTCATCGGGCCCTCCCGCCCTTCCCCCACTAACGTGGGACAGTGCCACAGGCCCTGTTTCTGCTGGCCCTGGTGCAGCTGTAGACAGCGCTGGCTGCACCTTGCACTCCGCGCAGCAGCCTCGGGGAACTTTCCAGAGATCCCTCCCTCCAGGGTGGGAGAAGCAGTGGCCTTGGGTTTCCTGGGGCAGGGCTGGTGGGCAGGCTCAGGTCCTGAGGTCCGGAGTGGCTGCCCAGGCTCTGCCACCCGAGAATGTCGTCCTCCAGTGAGGCCCAGGTCTGCCAGTCGGCCTGTTGTGGTGGCGGCGAGGGTCCTTTGCAGGGGTGCCTTTGACGTCTTTGTGCTCCTTGGCCGGGAAACGGGCAGCTCTTCCAGGGCCGGAGGGGAGGCTCCTGAATCTAGCCAGAGTGTAACCCGGTGTCTCCTCTGTTTCAGACCGCGAGGACCAGTCCATTTTGTGCACGTAAGTGTCTCTGTGGTGGCGCAGGGACCGTGTGTCCAGCTCGTCTGTCTGTCCTGTCTTTCCCCTCCTTGTTTGTTTTTGCTTTCTCTCTTGATGGAACCCAGCCTTGTTCTTGAGAAAAGAATATTCTTGCCCTGCTAGGACCCAGGTGATGAGTTCCGTTCTGATTTAGTCTCCTTCCCTTCCAGGGACAGGAGTGGGGGTTAGGTGCTTCCTGCTGCTTCCACGGGCCGAGGTTTCACTGGCTTCCTCACAGGAGCAGGTGGCAGGTGCACAGGAGGGCAGGTGGGGGAACCAAGAGTCTTCTCCACCAAGTCCATTGGGGAACCGACTGGCCTTCCAGAGCCCCCAGCAGAGCGCATTCCCTCTGGCTCTGAACAGCGGCTTTCTTTATCTAGATTTGGGTTGACGCTGGTAACCTCCGAACTTACCAAAGAGACAAGTAAACCCCATGGCCAAGGGAGTCACTGGTACAGAACACGCCGTCAAGTGAAGTTTCAAAGGAACACGTGTTAGCGCGTTTGACCCCAAGTCAACAGCTGTTGCACACTGATTCCTAAAACATTTGGCTGCAAAAGCTGCCAAGTGACAGGGCAGGCAGCAGACATGAGCTGGCTTTTGTCCAGCCTCTGGAAGGTCGTGGGAAATGGTCTAAGTGAGGACTGCAGAAGTTAGCATTCTGTTGGCTGTCCCTTCTCTGCCAGCAGGGTTGGGTCCCTCGTGGTCACCCAACACAAGGGCAGAATGGTAGGTAACAAGCATGATGGAGAGGGACAGAGGCCAGGGAGGTGGCCCCGTCTTACCTGAGGACATGCTTGACTCTCTTGCAGGGGAGAGTCTGGAGCAGGCAAGACAGAGAATACCAAGAAAGTCATCCAGTACCTGGCGCATGTGGCCTCCTCACACAAGAGCAAGAAGGATCAGGTGAGTTCCGGGCCACCCTCCGTTCAGGGCCTCTAGTGGGACGGTGGAGGAGGAGGACTATGATGGCGGCTTCCGGGCAGGATGCTGTGGGGCGGGAAGCAGAGGCCTGCCCCGCCTTTGGAGGTGGCAGCATAGCACGGTCCTGGGAGTGGTCGGGTGGTGCCAGCCCGTTCTGCCCTCAGCCTCCCCACTTTCTGAGTTGCTGTTGAAGCCGGAGCCTTCCCAGGGTCTGCTCAGCAGCACTTCTGGCATCGCGGCTCTGAGGCCGGAAGAGAGGCCGAGACTTGCCTCTCAAGGTGACGGAGGCTCAGAGGACCTCAGGCAGGCCTGCCTTTGCACCCCATTCTCTTCCCTGCTGTTGAGATGCCCCTGGGCGGGCAGCCCCAGTGAAGGGGGGTACCTGGAAAGTTGTCTTACTGCCACTTTTCTCCCCTTCCCTCTTGGTGGATTTGGTGACCCCAGCGGCGTCCTGGCTAGGTGAGCTGCACGTACTGCACGTCTGCACCGGGAATGTGTGTGCTGCCATCGCGTGCCGCAACTTCTGTGTTTTCCTAAGCAGCTTTTTCACTCTGCACCGTTGTCACTCTGCAGCTAGAACTCTTCATGTAGGCTCGGCTCACTGACTGTCTTGCAGGAGGGACTGGGTGTGACGCACAGTGGCCTCTCGTGCACTCTGAAGTGACGACTCTGCAGATCAGGTCCAGCCTAGCTGTCCTCAGACGCTGGTGCTGCCCAGATTTCCACACAGTGCATGACACCTGTCATGTCTCGGACAGAGGGCAGCTTTGGCCCCGGGGAATGGGTGTGTGCTGTCCCGAGGCCCCATGCGCTCAGTGATCTGGATGGACGCACAGGCCGCCCCTCACCTGCCGTCCCACTGCTGAAGCAGTGCCAGGAGTTTCCCAGGGGGTGGTCAGTCTTCAGCATGACCGTGGGGTGCTCTCTCTTGCTCTCCAGCACACCCAAACTGCCCAGCAGCATCTCCTGAGACCGTGGCAGGGGCTCTACCATGCTGTGCGCGGTATTCCCGGAGGTGTGTGCACACAGATCTGGGCGCGTCCTGCAGAATGTCCCTGTGCACAGACTTTTGGAACTGGACCAGGAGTAACTTTTCACGTGCCAGATTTCTCAAGACTTTCTGAGTCTTTTTTCCATGGGGCGTCAGGAGTTATATTTAGAAACTAATAAAATCTCTTTTTTCCCCTCCTTCTCCACTCCTCACTTTCCATTCTTTTTAGGAGGCCTATTTTAAAAAACAGAGCTGTGAGGTTAGCAGTTCTAGCTGTGGTTTTCCTTCTCTGAATTTGCAGTAAAATCCATTTCCCAGCTATTTATTGAATGCCTGGTATGTGACTGGTTCTGGGCAGGGTGACACTAGAGTCCCTGCCCTGGAGGACAGGAGACAGGACCACAATTAGAGAACAATAAAAGGGACCCACATGCCTTATTCTGGGTCTCCAGCTGTAGATAGTAAGGCAGGCCCCAAGGACTCAGCCAGACAACCTATGGAGGGACTAGTGGATCTGGTGGCAGCGGAGTTATCAAAAGCTGGTGTGTAGTGGGCACCCTGTCCCTGGCTCTGCGTCTATCTGGCATGGCTGGATATAGGTTGCCTTTGGCGTCCACTCACTGTTCAGGCCCTCAGTGGAAAAGGCCATTGGCTAGTTCGATTGGTTTCCGTGCTGAAGCTGTGCTGTGATTTTCCACATGCAGCTGGAGTATGAAACACTGAACACTCTTGAGCTTGGTTGGCTGGTCCTGTGTTCAGGAACATGTCCTGGCACCTCCCTCTCTCTCATCCGCAGTCACCCAGTTGACCATCCCCAAACCACCATTTAACTTTGGCCAGAACGGCAATTTGGCAAAGCTGAGCTTGGGTGGAGGGTCTTTCCGGGTAGACTTCTGTACTGTGAATGGTGGCCTGTGACACCTGTCTGCCCCTCCCCGCCCTTTTTTTGGTACTGGAGATTGAACTCAGGGGCACTCGACCACCCAGCCCTATTTTGTGTTTTATGTAGAGACAGGGTCTCACTGAGTTGCTTAGCGCCTCGCCGTTGCTGAGGCTGGCTTTGAACTCGCGATTCTCCTGTCTCAGCCTCCCTAAGTGCTGGGATTACAGGCTTGCGCCACCGTGCCCAGCTCTGGCCCCCATTTTTTTTTTTTTTTTTAAATATTTTTTTAGTTGTAGATGGACACAATGTCTTTATTTTATTGCTTTGTACGTGGTGCTGAGGATCGAACCCAGGGCCTCACACATGCGAGGCAAGCGCTCTGCCACTGAGCTACAATCCCAGCCCTGGCCCCCATTTTTTAATGCACTAGAAACATCACCTTTCAGAAGTGGCTTGGTCATTCTAGACTTAGGATCATATACCATCTCATCATTTCATATTGTAGATTTCACTGAAAAATGAAAGTCTCTCTTGTGCCCAGTTAAGTGTTGATAAAGAGAAACCCACAGCTTAGCCATCCCTGTCTTTAGCAGAGAACTCTGCTCCACATCCAGAGTGCCTGCTCCCAGTTGTCCCCGGTCCCACTTCCCACAGCAACCGCGTGTGGCTCTGATCAGAGACCTCAGCTCTGCCTCCAAGCCGGCAGGCGTGGACTGGAGGGGCCACTCTCTCATCTGTCTGTAAGAATGGGAGCGGCCCCGCCAGCCTGGCGACCTGGGCTGCACTTGGACAGGAGCGTTTTTGTGGGTGGGGAGTAGCTCCCACCCACATCTGGCTCTGAGGGCTGCCTCAGCCGACTTCCCAGGGCCACTTCCAGGCCCGCCTGGGGCTGGGTGGGGCCGGGTGTCCAGTTACCACGTGCTGGTGCACACGTGGGGCCCGCGCCGTGAGGCAGGCTCCTGCCCCTTGGCCTGGACCTGCTGGCCCTTCCTAGGTGAAAGGCACCCCTTGCCTGTGTGGCCCTCCAATGAAGGCTCCCCCAGCCAAGGATGGCTGTCGAGGAGGGGCTCTGCCCACGCCCCAGGGCTGCCGGTGGGGCTCTGGCCTGCTGCAGCGGACCCCACCGCCGCCTCAGTGCTCTGCAGAGGACAGCTTGCCGCAGCTGTGCTGAAGGCTGGTGGCCCTGCTGCTCGGGAGTCCTGGTGCGGCCAGCTTTCCTCTTGTGGCCCCAGATGCTTCCGTAGAGCCCTGGCTCCCCGCTCCAGGCCTGTGTGGGTCCTTCCCTCAGAGGGTCCCGACTGTTTTGGGGAATGAGCATTGTGGTCATTAATGGCCTGCCAGAGAGGAAGATGTCTGCTTCCAGAGTTGATCTGAGCTGATGGGGTGGAGCCCCGCTGAGGGACTGGGGCAGGTGGAGGTTGTCACAGTGGCTGATGGATAAGGTAGAAGACTTGAACTTGACCACCTGCTTTGCTGGATGGTAGCCGCTGCCCTTGGGCAGCTCATCCCTACCCCTAACCTCAGCTTCCCCTCCTGTGGGGCGGCACCCCTCCCTCCTGCCCGCCCGGGGACTGCGAGGAGCCGGGTGAGACCCAAGGGGCCTTTTGTCTGCTGCACAGCACCAGGTCCACAGTAGGATTCATTAACATTGATGAGTGACACAGACCCAGGGTGGGCCTTGCTGAGCCTGTGCTCAGATACCTGCCATGGCAGGAGTGGTGTGGAGGGGCCAGGGGGGGCCAGTAGGGACGGGAAGTGCCGATGGGGACAGACGTGAAATGAGCTTGTGTCTTTCACCCTGTGAGAAGGAAAAACCTGGAGATTGGAGACGAGTCGGCAGGTGGCAATGCACGCAGGCCATCTCTGCTCAGAGCAGGACAGTGCCACCGTATCCCTTCTTAGTTTACACACTGCTTTCAAACACGAGCCTTAGGATCCTCCTGCGTCCCCCTAGGGCTGCTGCTCACATAGCTGATGGACATTCAGACGAGTCAAGATTTCCACAGGCCTGGTGGGAATGTGGCACCTGAGTGGTGGAGGAGCCTGGCCAAGGGCGGGGCAGCAGCTGCAGAGGCACTGGAAGCCCGTCCCTGGCACGTGGGGCTGCGGACCTGGCTCTGCTGCGCTCGCTCGTGGGCAGGTGGGCCTGCAGCCCCAGCCACTGCTCGGCCTCCACCAAGGCTGTGGTTCCTTTGCAGGGGGAGCTGGAGCGGCAGCTGCTGCAGGCCAACCCCATCCTGGAGGCCTTCGGGAACGCCAAGACCGTGAAGAACGACAACTCCTCACGATTCGTGAGTAGCAGGCGGCATTTTGGGGACAGACAGCCCTACTCAGAGCTTTGGCACATGTGGCATGCCTCCTGGGAGCGCTCACCTCAGAGACAAGGAAAACCTGGTGCTTGCTGGTCTAGGAGGCTGGGTGGGGTCCCCTCGGCATACCTCCGCCTCTTCATAAAGACGGCCATGAGTAGTTGCTTCACCCTCCTCCATTAAAGGTGGGATGAGCTAGCGAGGGAGCTGGGAGTCATCTGCAGCTCCTGGTGTCCTGCTGGAGCCAGTTGCCTGGTAGCACCCAGGCCAGGTGACACAGAGGAGCACTGCTGGTAACCGGCCTCCTTCCTTCCCCTCTCAGAGGAGCTGCGCAGACTGGCCCATCCTGGGCTCCTGCCCCGTACAGCACGGTGTCTGCAAACCTGTGTACACGTAGCTTCTGGTTCTCTGTCCAGCCTGTACCTGCTGGGTGTGGAGCAGGGGTCCTTGCTCTCTGGCTGGGGCAGAGCCTCTGATCTCTCGATCTTTCCGCAGGGCAAGTTCATTCGCATCAACTTTGATGTTAATGGCTACATCGTGGGCGCCAACATTGAGACCTGTATCCTTGTGATTTAATTGAAATAACTGGGGGTCTGGGAGGAACTAGCAGTCACCACAGAGAAGCTGGCCTCATTCCGACACTTTACCCTCGATGCCCCTTGTGCGGAGTTGCGACGGACCAGGATGAGCTTACCGGAAACCCAGTACAGAGCTCAGGATTTTTACTGGCCAGACAAGGGTCTGCTTGCATCTGGAGGGAGCTATTAAAATCCTCCAGCGCGGCCCCCAGTGGCTGCTGTCTGGGTGGATGCTCCTTTGTGTCTCCCCTGCACCAGCGTCATGGCCTTTGTGGGGTATTCTGCTCGCTAGTCGTCTGAAGGGGATTTTTAAGTAGACCAGGCTCCTCAGGATGCAGGCTGCTCCCCTGGAAGAGCTCAAGTGTGGGACAAGGTAGCCTCCCTCCACCTGTGTTGCTCCTCAATGTTTGCAAAGATCTCCTGGAGAAATCTCGGGCCATCCGCCAAGCCAAGGAAGAGCGGACCTTCCACATCTTCTACTACCTGCTGTCTGGGGCTGGCGAGCACCTCAAGAGTGAGTTGTGCCCTGGTGGGGCCACATGCACTGGAGGTGAACATGGGCGTGCCTTGGAGAGGAGAAGCGAGAATGCCTTCCACCCTCGCGGCCGGTCTGGTTTCTGAGCATGTGGTGGAGGGTGGGGCAGGTCACAGGCAGTGCTGCCCCCCTGTAGCCTCCAGGGCATCACTGGCTCAGGAGCTGCTCCCATTTCCAAGTCTCTGAGGTCACAGCATTGGCAGAAGCCTTGGCTTTCAACGCTTCGCTGACCCACCCTCGCCCTCGCCCCTCACAGCCGACCTGCTGTTGGAGCCATACAACAAGTACCGCTTCCTGTCCAATGGGCACGTCACCATCCCTGGGCAGCAGGACAAGGACATGTTCCAGGAGACCATGGAGGCCATGAGGATCATGGGCATCCCAGAAGATGAGCAAATGGGTAGGGACTGGCCTCCTGTGGGTGGGAGGGGCAGGTGAGGCCTCTGGGCAGTGGACAGGCCTGGGGGAGCTTCCTGCTGCCTCTGACAGCCGAGTGGCCCTGTACAGGCCTCGTTGGGCCCTGAGCGGGCCGGGCCGGAGCTTCAGGGTTTCCTTGCTGGTGGCCCCACTGGCATTTGCAGAGGGGAGCAATTGATTTACACGGGGCCACTGCTGCAGCAGGCTTCTCTTCTTGGCAGAGTACGGCTGGGGCTGAGCTCTGGTTGGCAGAGCCCAGAATGAATAGCAGTGTGGGATAGCCTGTGTCTTTAGGTCCCTTGAGGGAGGGTACAGGGACCTCAAGACTTAAGACTGCCGGCTTAAGACTGTGGTCTGTGGAAAGATGGGGTTTGGGGAGAAAGGGCCCTGATTTCATCTGTTTGGGAGGTACAGTGTATTGGGGAAGAGTGGAACAGGGGTGGTTGTCACAGCCATCTTTGCTCAGCCACAGATAATATGTAAATGAGTGGGCAAGGTTGTGTTCCAATAAAACTTTATTTACAAAGTAAGCAGTGGGCCAGGGCTGGAGGCCTGTCCCTGCTCAGCTTTAGAAATGTTGAGAGTGCTAACAGCTGCTGTCTGAGCACAGGACTGCCTGCGCTGAGGTCTGCGAGGGGCCTGGGGGACAGAGGCTACACTGGCAGGGTGGTGGTGAGCCCTCCAGGGCAGCTGGACCATCACATGCTATTAGACCAGACCTGGGGCCCCTGGGAGTGTGGCGTCCCTGCCTGACTTGTGGCTCAGGATTAGGGCGCGGGTGGGGACTACCTAGTGGGGGTGGGGACTTCTTCCAGCCCACGTCTACTTCTGACCTGCCTTTGTTGCCTGAAGGTTTGCTGCGGGTCATCTCAGGGGTGCTGCAGCTTGGCAACATTGTATTCAAGAAGGAGCGCAACACTGACCAGGCGTCCATGCCTGACAACACAGGTAACCATTCCTCAGCCTCTCACCTGCCATCAGGGGCAAGTGCCCAGCTGGGGAATTGCTCAGCAGAGAGCGTCTTAGGGTCCCAGATCCTTTTCAGTTTTGCGTTTGTGGCTGTGTGTCCCTGTGTGTGTTTTGTAGAGACATAAAATTCCTGTGACTGTGACCCTGCTTTTCTTGGGTAAACATCAGAATGAGCTAGAAAAACTGATCATGTGGATCAGGGCTTCCCTCGTCCATGCTGAATCCAGACTTCTCATCTCGGTTACTGACACAGTGGCTTCCGCCATAGCATCAAGTAGGACGAGTGTCTGGACTGTGACCTTGTGTGTTGCACCTGGCATGGCCTCGCCTGTTCCTATGACCCCATTGAAGTTATTCTGTCTTCACATGCTCTTCTTAGGGTCTCTCCAAAAAAACCAAACAATCGTTGGGGGAGGAATTATGGGAGAGGGAACCCAGGACCTTGCCGAGGATGTGCTGTACCACAGAGCTGCATCCCTAACTCTCCTTAGTGTGAGTCAGGATCTGAGCTGCCTTGCTGGCCTTGAATTTGCAGTCCTCCTGTCTCAGCCTCCCTGGAAGCTGGGATGAGGGGTGTGAGCCACTGTGCCCAGCACTCTAAAATGTTTTACCCAGGGGTATATGACTTGTACAGGGTACTCCTATAGGGCCTTGAGCTCTGTGCCCCGGGATGAGGGGTGTGAGCCACTGTGCCCAGCACTCTAAAATGTTTTACCCAGGGGTATATGACTTGTACAGGGTACTCCTATAGGGCCTTGAGCTCTGTGCCTCTGGCACTAGGCTGGGCCTGCTCCCTCTCAGGCCTGTTTTTGGGGTGAGGACCTACTTGAGCACTCCAGTGCAGGACCTCCAGGTAGAGCCACCTGTCCTTGGGGCTCAATGGGGTGAAGGATGCCATGTCTGCTGCCCTGTACCATGGCCCTGCTGAGGAAGGGCCCAGATTTGGTCATCCTGGTAGTGACTGCTTAGTTACCTCTACAGATTTCTTCGTCTCTGTGTGAAGCTTGAGCAGAGGGGTTCATTCTCTTGGGTCTACTTAAATCTTTTACCCCTTCCCTCCTCCTCCTCTGAAAATTTCAGCTGCCCAGAAGGTGTCCCACCTGCTGGGGATCAACGTGACTGATTTCACCAGAGGCATCCTCACCCCGCGCATCAAGGTCGGCCGAGACTATGTCCAGAAGGCACAGACCAAAGAACAGGTATGTCCGCTGTGTCCAGGGAGCTTGGGCCACCTCTGAGCTGGTGTCCTGTCCCCTCTGGCTCAGTGGAGGCCATCAGCCATGTTCTGGGCCATCAGCCATGGGTGACACTTGTACCTGAGTCCTTTCAGTTATCAGCTCCCGCAGGGCAAAGCCACGCTGCTCCCTAGAGAAGCAGAAGGACATGCTCACGCCTTGAGCCACCACTGGGCCTCACTGTTCCTCTGCATCCAGGCGACATTTAGACTACCTGGGTGTTGGGGACAGAGGCATGTTCTAGCCCCATAGAAATCGAGGCCTGGGTGTTCCTGTGGCGGTGCTCCTGGCTGCTGCCTCATCCCAGGCCAAGCATCTGTTTTTTTGTTGTTTTATTATTTTATTTTATTTTTTTTTGGTACCGGGGATTGAACTCAGGGGCACTCGACCACTGAGCCACATCCCCAGCCCTATTTTGTGTTTTATGTAGAGACAGGGTCTCACTGAGTTGCTTAGCTCCTCACCATTGCTGAGGCTGGCTTTGAACTCACAATCCTCCTGTCTCAGCCTCCCAAAGTGCTGGGATTGCAGGCGTGCGCCACCGTACCCGGCTCCAAGCAGCTGTTTGCCTACCACCTGCTGCCTTGCCGTGTGTGCTGGGGTGGGCAGGAGTCCTCCTCTTCTGAGCCAGGCAAATGTGCCTGCTGACCTGGGAGCCCGGGTCCTTGGCAGGCCAGACCTTGTTCCCCTTCCTTGGGATTTCTGGTTTTAGTCATGGCACTTGTCATGGCACTCTTGAGGTGTCAGTCCCATCTCAACACCTGGAGGTTGGCACCTGTTAACCCTTTCTCCAAAGGGTCCTGCTCTGGGTGCTGACAGTCTGTGGTTGCTTCTGTGCAGATCCACCATACGAATGATGAGAACATGGTTTGCAGGGACTGTGTGCATCATTACCGCAGCCACGCACGCCCCTGATCATTTAGGAGAAACCTAAACACCTCAGAAAATGCAGTCAAGTGCCGGGGAGTGATACTGGCCAAATTATAGTTATATTGTGTATTGTGTGCATGTGTAATGACAGATCCCTTCTGCACGTACAACTGTGATGCACCAATTAAAAAATGTGGGGGAAAATAAAATTTGAAAAAAAAATAGTGGAGGGAGAAAATTAAAAAGGCAATGAAGGGGCTGGGATTGTAGCTCAGTGGTAGAGCGCTTGCCTCACATGCGTGAGGCCCTGGGTTCGATCCTCAGCACCACATACAAAGCAATAAAATAAAGACATGTGTCCATCCACAACTAAAAAAATATTTAAAAAAAAAAAAAAAAAGGCAATGAAGTTGAGAAAAGGAAACGTATCGCCATAGTCCTGCCCCGTGGTGACTATCATGGGCAGCTATTTTCTGCTAGCTTTTTTTTTCTTTAAACTCTGTTGTCACTCTGGCTTTTTATTATTGAGTTTTGCAAATGTATATAGAATAAAATAGAATCATGGAAAGACCCCTGTGTGCCTGTTGGAGGGGCACCTTCAGTAGTGCACTCACTCCCTGCCAGTCCAGTTTCACCGTGAATCTCACCTGCCTCCATCCTGCTGTACTATGAGGCATCTTATCACTTCTGGAAATACTTTATCATCTCCCCATTTTATTTAAAAGGGTCTTCTATCTAAGTCTGCCACGCCTGTGTGGGTTGCACACAGGTTGCTTCAACTGCTCGTGGTTATAAATAACACCATAATGAACCTCTGCGTGAAGCTTGCTTTCCCGTTTCCGTATTTAGGCCTGTTTCCTGGGGAAGGGCCACAACGTGAAATTACTGGGGCAGAGGGCACATGGGTTTTCAAACTTCATCTGACACTGTTCCCTGGGTGTCGTCCCCAGGCTGATTTTGCCATCGAGGCCTTGGCCAAGGCCACCTATGAGCGGATGTTCCGCTGGCTGGTGCTGCGCATCAACAAAGCCCTGGACAAGACCAAGAGGCAGGGCGCCTCCTTCATCGGGATCCTGGACATCGCCGGCTTTGAGATCTTCGATGTGAGCACCCACTTCACCACCTCCTGGGTTCAGGATCCTCTTTCCCATGGTCTCCTGGCTGTCTGCATCCCCACCCCACCCGCTCTGCTTAGAGACACCCATTAGGAGTGTTGTAAGCTTCACAGGAGTGTGCCCATTGCCAGCCAGAGATGCTGGAGCACACAGGACCTCAGGTCATGTTCTTGGGCAGGTGCTTCCTAGTTTTTCTTCCAGCCAGTATTTACTGAGCTTCAGGATAAGATATTGTCCCTGCTCATGAAGGCTTTGAGTTCTAGGAGGGAAAACTGACAGTTACATCGGATCAGAGGGTGGTTTGTTGTTCATGTAGATTTTTTTCTTCTTTCTTGTAGCACTGGGGACAGAACCCAGGGCCTCACATGTGCTAGGCAAGCACTGCCACTGAGCTGCATCCCCAGCAGACCAGGGATTCAAACCTGGCATCTGCACTGGGTTTCAGGGGAGCCGTGAACCCAGACTTGGAAAAATTACATCTTTATTTTTCATGAACCTCTCCTTGAAACCCTACATTTTTTTACAATTGTGAATTGAACCAAATAATACAAACCTCAGTTGCATTAACAGTGCTTGTGACCTGTCCCCCATAGCAATGGGATATTTTCACATTGGAGTCCAGTTGTTGGACTAAGAGCCCACTCACCTGTACATCAGAATCTTGGCAGTTAAGCCTGCGGCTAATTCCTGTTCATAGGGGAGTACAGTGTATTTCTCCATCACAATTTTTGGAATTATATGAAACATGTTATGTCTTCCCTTGGCAGTCTACCTGGTGTGTTTTATAAGATCATTCTGAGAAGACTTTATCAGACTGCTGGGTGGCGTGGGGAGGTCCCCAGCCCGAGCTGTGAGGGGTGTGTGGAGGCCCCGGGAGTCCACCCAGGTGCTTTCCTCCTGGCCTTGCACGGGCTGTGGCCTCTGACCCTGCTCTCCTCCCTGCAGTTGAACTCCTTCGAGCAGCTGTGCATCAACTACACCAACGAGAAGCTGCAGCAGCTCTTCAACCACACCATGTTCATCCTGGAACAGGAGGAGTACCAGCGCGAGGGCATTGAGTGGAACTTCATCGACTTCGGCCTTGACCTGCAGCCTTGCATCGACCTCATAGAGAAGCCGGTAAGACCTGCGCTTGTGCACGTGGCTTTGGCTCCTCCTCTGTGGTGCTCGCTCTGCACCTCTGTCCCTGTGTTGGCTGTGGCAGTGTCTCTTTCTCTTGGAGTTGGTGCCACTTGAGGGATAAGCCTGGGCATAGATGCAGGGCTGGGGAGGCCTGGCCTCCCTCAGAGAAGAGGCTCTGGGCAAGCCAGCTGGGGGCATGGCTGGGCCCAGCTTCCCTCCTCGAATTCCAGAAGACCCCTCTCCACCTCCAGGAGACATCCCCCTACCTGTCATTCCTTGCCTTAAAGAAACAGCCCTGAGTTTGTGGAGTGAGGTCCTGTCCCCAGGCCCTTTTTTTTTTTTTTTTTTTGGTACTGGGGATTGAACTCAGGGGCACTCGACCACTGAGCCACATCCCAGCCCTATTTTGTGTTTTATGTAGAGACAGGGTCTCACTGAGGTGCTTAGCGCCTCGCCCTTGCTGAGGCTGGCTTTGAACTCGCGATTCTCCTGCCTCAGCCTCCCTAAGTGCTGGGATTACAGGCGTGAGCCACCGCACCCGGCCCCAGGCCCTTTTGCTGCTGCATAGACCTCTGTAGACCTGGGTGTTGAGTGCACTCCTTGGCTGCACAGGCACCACAGGCATCCCCAGCTTGGGACTTACAGCCAGCGTGGTTATGGCAGGCACTGGCTGTTGAGGCCGGCTGGGGCTAGAAGTCCTTCCTCCTCCCACAGTTCTAAGCAGTTCTAAGCAGTTCTAAGCAGGTTTTAAGCTCTTGCCAGGTGGAGTTTGGGTTCCCTCTCTGGTTGGACTTGGGGTGTGTGCTCTCTAGTGAGGCTTGAGCTGTTGCTGTGTGGGCGTCACCGCCTGAACATAGTTAAACATGCCACATTTGAGCTCTTCCCGTGGATGCCTGAGCTTCCCAGAAATATTGGTCCAGAGCAGAGCCTTTATTTTGGAGGCACTGCTAATCGGGCTGAGGGTGGGGCTGGAGCTCTGCTGAAACTATTTTAGTGATGATGGTGGGTTTTTTTGCTTTTCTACAACTAGAGTATTTTATTAATTACACATGATGGTGTTTGATGTCTTTTCTTCATCAGTGGAATTTTCTGTTTATCAAGAACTCACCTGGTTTTAAGTCTTTTCCACCTGCCTGCAGTGTCCTAATCTGCTTCAGTGTCCAGCAGGCTAAGGCTCTGGGGCCCTCTGTTTCTCAGAGGACCATGCTGGGTTCACCTGTCACCTCATCATACACCTGTGCAGACGTAGTCTGAGGGCAGGGCTCAGAGTGCAGGCCCTGAATCCAGCTGCGGCCACCTGGGTAGACCCTGCGTGGGCACAGGGGGCAGCAGGGCTGCTTCTCAGCAGACCCTCCAGGGGATTTCATTAGCAAAGTGGCCAGTGCATGCCACTGCCTGGTAGAGTCTTGGGTTAAGGTCTCGGCCACAGCGAGACCCCACAAGTTCCCCCCACACAAACTAGAACTCTTGTGTGTTTATTTTGTTCATTTTTCATTGTAAGTGAGAACCAGGTGAACAGCTGTGTTGTCAGGAGTTCAGGCTGGAACGCCCACCCCGAGTCCCCTCTCATGCCTTCTGCTCTCCCGTGGAGCACGGCGCCCGCCTTGCGTGGACCTGGGCATCCCCCTCACGGGTGCGGGCTCCTCTGGTGGGGGGTGGCTTCGCTAGTGTGGCTCACCTGTGCCTGTGTTGTTCCCCCTCCAGGCGGGTCCCCCTGGCATCCTGGCCCTGCTGGACGAGGAGTGCTGGTTCCCCAAAGCCACCGACAAGAGCTTTGTGGAGAAGGTGGTGCAGGAGCAGGGCACCCACCCCAAATTCCAGAAGCCCAAGCAGCTGAAGGACAAAGCCGACTTCTGCATCATCCACTATGCGGGCAAGGTGAGGCGGTCGGTCGCTCTGGGAGTAGGCAGCTCTGGGGTGGGGCGTGGGGTGCGCCTGTGACCCCTGGGATGGTGCGGCTCGTCGGCATCCCCACGCTTGCCCTGCAGCTGTGCAGCCCTGCTAAGCCGTCTTCCAGGCGTGGAGGAGGTTGGCTGGAAACTGCCGTTGTAATTAGAGCACTCTCGCTTGTGAGCTGGGTGACTTTGGGACAGTTACTTAATCTCTCCGAGCCTTGGTCTCTTCATCTGGAAGATGGGGCGGCCACCTGCCATCCAGGGTCACATGTCTGACGTGAGCTTGCTTCTTAGCCTCTACACTGTGGGTGGATGTGCGGTCTGGATCATTCTTTTTTTGTTTTCAAAATTTTTTAGTTGCCAATGGATCTTTATTTTATTTATTTATATGTGGTGCTAAGAATCGAACCCAGTGCCTCACACATGCAAGGCAAGTGCTGTACCACTGAGCCACAACCCCAGCCCCTGGATCATTCTTTATTGTGGGGACCTTCCTGCACACAGGGCCATGTGTAGCAGCATCCCTGGCTTGTCTAACCAGAGGCAGGGCAGTAGCACCCTCCCTAGCTGTGACAGTGTCTGTCCCCAGACATTGCCAGCATGTCCCATTGCAAGGGGACAGGGACTTGCCCCCACTTCAGAGCCACCACGTGGCAGGAGCTGTTGGCACTGCCCAGGCTGCACAGCTGGTGCCTGGTGGACCTGCCCTCACCACCCGCCTGGTGTTCATCCTTCAGGCTGCCTGTTCCCAGGGCTGAGCTGAGGGTAAAGCTGGCTTTTCGCAGCACGTTCTATGCGCCTCGCTTGAGGTCTCTCAATAGTTGCCGGGGAGCGTGTAGCTTGGGCAGTGGGTCTCCTGCCAGGCCATCCTGGCCACCCGAGGCCTCACTGTCAGCTCTAGCACGCAGTCCACAGTGCCCGCCTTCCCCAGCACAGCTTGTCCAAGCAGCTCTCCTGAAACTGCCTGTGAAAACCCCGAACGCGCTCCGTGTCCTCGGAATGCTCCCCGCTCACACCTGTGCCCGTCGGCGCCGGAGCTCCCAGGCCTGTCCTGCTACCTAGCCCTGACGGCTCCATTGGGGGCCTGCACGATGACACCAAAGGTGGCCCGTGCCCTGGACCATCCTGCTGCAGCCCAAGAGCCAAGGAGGTCGGCGGTGCTGAGGAGGAAGGGTCACTGACTCAGCTTGTCCTCTCCAGCAGGCGTGCCCTGACCCAGGGGGAGAGCCCGCCATTGCTGAGCCTCCCTGTGGACCGCGCGCAGTCCCCTGTCCAGCCTCTGGCGGCGGTGAGGGTTGGGAGGAGGAGGCCGCAGTGCTTGCTGCTGCGCCAGTGCTGTTCTGAGACCTTCTGCAATGAAAACGTGCCGTGTGTTTCTTGTGTTAGCAACATAGTTCAGAACAGGCAAGAGCAGAACATGTATGTCAAACACGAATGTTTTTAAAAAGGCAAAGCAAAACTCTTTTGTCTTGTCACACTGGAAAGAAATGAACATCTTGTCACATGTAATCTTCCAGGATCTTTATGTTCATATTACCTTAAAAGGGAGGGTCAGGACTCCACTGACACACGGCTGCGGCTCCGCCGTCTCAGCAGCCCCCTGCGGCTGCTGGGGTGTTAGTCGCTGGCTGCTCGTGTGCCAGCACCACGGAGAATGTAGGTCAGCTCTCATGGCCTTTGCCCCTGGCCACTGCCTTGCCGGGAGCAGAGGCACTGGGCCAGAGGCTGTTGCCACATCTGGGCCTTTCCACGTTGGCTTACCTTGTCCTGGGAGAGGTGGCGGGAGCCCCTGTCCTCAGAGCAGCCTGTGACTGGGACTCTGATCTTCCAGGTGGACTACAAAGCCGATGAGTGGCTCATGAAGAATATGGACCCCCTGAACGACAACATCGCCACGCTTCTCCACCAGTCCTCCGACAAGTTCGTGTCCGAGCTGTGGAAGGATGGTACGCCTTTTGCCCTCCACACCCTGCCTCCCTGGCCATGGCCGGTCACCCTCCCACCTCTACAGTGGGCACGGCCACCCAACTAGGGCCCTGACACAGGCCAGACGGTGCCTGCCCTGTAACTCCCACAGGAATGGTCTCCTTGAACAAAAAGGGAGAGGCCGCCTGGGCTGGGCACCAGGGCCATTTCCCCTAAGGGCAGAGGCTACTCCCGGCCTTGCCGGCCACACCTGGCCACATGCCCTCCTTGTGAGGAAAGGGCGCGGCCGCCATGCAGCGTGCAGGTCTCCGGCCCGCACGCCCGCCCTCCCCTCCTTGGTAGGCTGGTGGCTTTGCAGCTGCTCTTTTCCGCTGTTCTGAGGTCTCTCCTCTCCTTTGCCCGGGTCTTGCTCTAACCTCTCTGTTGCAGAGCTGCCGCGCACTCAGAGAGCCTATTTCTATCACCGCTTTCCCATCCTCCACCTAGAATCAGGTGACTGGCCGTCCTGGAGTGGTGTCCTGTGTGTGCCGCGCCCAGGGCTGTGCACGCGCTGCTGTTTTCCTCACCCGCTTGGCCCTTCCTGCCTGGCTGTGCCTTCCCCACCTGCCCCCTCAGGCTTGCAGGACAAAACCAAATGATGGGCTGTGTTGAGATGTGTGGGGACTTCACGTTATGTGTAGGAAAGAAACCGTTTGACAACTTGGATCCTCCTGGATCTCTGCCTTTAGAGGCCCCGGCTTCCTGCTTGAATGGCTGCAGGTGTCTCGGCATGAGACCCAGGGGCCGTGCACGCTGCCATGTGTCTCTGTGCCTGGAAGCCGAAATGGCATCTGTGTGTGTGTTCAACAGTTGGCAAGGACCTGTGCCATCTGGGCCGGGGACACGTGAAAGGACCTGTTACTGTGGGGCCACATCCACCTTCCCCTGTGGCTCTCACAAGTCCCCCGCACCCCCAGCCTTTGCTAGCAGCACATGGGTCCTGCAGGTGGCGCAAAGGTGCCTCCCGGTGTGATCGGGGCTCATGGCTTCCAGCCTCGCTGCTGGCTGTGTGCTCTTCACTGTCTTCAAAAAAATAGTGGATCTGACCACCAAGGAGTAGGAAACGGGCTTTGTCCTGGATCATTACCTCCAGCAACAGAAGAGGTCAGGCTTCACCTTAGCTCTTGCTAAAGGTGATCTCGCGTGACTTCCGCTTTGGTTTGCTGCCTTGGGTTCTCCACTTGGAAGAAGCCTTTACGTCACTGTGCGGGGCAGGAGCTGCCCTCACGAGGCCTGCTTCTTCTTGGGTGGTTTGGAAGATGGAGCCAGGAGCCAGGCACTACAGGGCTGTGGAAAGGCCTCCAGACACTGGTGGCCAATGGTGGCTCTCTGGGGCTGTTGCTGACACCACCTAGTGCTGGTCTTGGTCCTTGCTTTAGAGGGCTCTGCCCGGTGATGGCAGTTGGTCATCAGAGCCCTGCACACAGGCAGGGTCGCTTTGGAGCTCCTCTTGGCTCTTAGGTAGAGGTCAGCTAGGTCAGTCCACACCCTTAGGTAAAGGTCAGTGTGAACTCGAGATTCTGATTGATTTTTTGCAAGTGGGACTTGAGGACTGCAGTGTGCTCTAAGGGCCTAGTACCGCCTCATTAGGAGCCAGCCAGGTAGAACTCTGTTTCAGAACACGTGGTCCATGTGGCCGTGTTTCTTGGGGAGTGGGAGCTTGCAGAGTGGGCGGGGCAGGGGAGGTGAACCCGATGATCACCTCGGCGGGTGCACTGCGCCCGGTCAGAGACAGCCTGGTGACCGCAGCCTCCCCTCCGCTTCCCGCTCGGGTCGTGCCGGCTCCGCACAGCGTGATCTCAGCACTCTGCAGCTCTGGGCACAAGGTCCTGCGGTTCCATACTGTCCCTTTTTCTGTCCCTGCATCTGTCTCCCTCCCTGCTGCCCCCTCTGCCCCATCCCCAGCTGGGATGGCTGGGCACTCATGTGCTGTTTTGGTCTCCGCAGTGGACCGCATCATTGGCTTGGACCAGGTGGCTGGCATGTCTGAGACGGCACTGCCCGGGGCCTTCAAGACCCGGAAGGGCATGTTCCGCACCGTGGGGCAGCTCTACAAGGAGCAGCTGGCCAAGCTGATGGCCACGCTGAGGAACACCAACCCCAACTTCGTCCGCTGCATCATCCCCAACCACGAGAAGAAGGTGCGGCTGCTTGGCAGCGTGGCGGGGCTGGCAGGGAGGATGGGCTGTGGTGCCCTTGTCTGTCTCCCATAGCGGCGTGCAGGCCCCCGTGGAGTCCCTCTACAGACTGGCCCTGGCTTAAGGCATGCTGCATCTGCAGCCTGCTGTCCCTTGTGGCCTCTCTGGGCCTGGTTCTTTGTGAGTGGCTGTCAGAACCTGTAGGCTACAGGGTCTCCCTTGGGCCCTTGCTCTTGCCTGACCCTGGTCCATTGGCTCCTGGGTACAGAACTGAGGCTGCGTGGGTGTTTTCTCCAGGCCGGCAAACTGGACCCTCACCTCGTGCTGGACCAGCTGCGCTGCAATGGTGTCCTGGAGGGCATCCGCATCTGCCGCCAGGGCTTCCCCAACAGGGTGGTCTTCCAGGAGTTCCGGCAGAGGTGAGCAGGGCCTGAGGGCCCTCCTGGTGCCGCTCCCAGCAGGGATCTTCCCTGGGCCACGGACACGGGAGCCGAGGTCCAGCGGGCTCTCCACATGTTCTTTCCTGCTCTGCCTTTTACACGTGAAGAGAGGCCCCTGCTTTATAGCTGGAATGAAGGTCATCTTGTTGACTTTCACGCCTAGCGACTGCAAGGGCCTGGTGCTGTTTGCTGCAGGTAGAGAAGCTATTAAAGGAATTTTAAGAGTCAGCCAGACACGTGAGCACAGAGGAACTTCATGGAAATGGAAGTTGAAAAACACCGTGGCTCCTTGCCGGGTGTGCAGACGCTGGAACGCTGTCCTTTCTGCCTGATGATTGTTGGGTGTCCAGCTGCCTCGATGCGGCCCTGTACTCCTTGGGCTGTTCTGCAGCATCCTGGGGAAGATGCCATTCCAGGCAGCGAGCCATGAGCAGGGGCAGGCTAAAGAGCTGCCAGGATGATGGAAACCACACAGTGTGAGGTTCTAGTCACCTTCCAGAAAGCTCGGCCAAAGCAAAGAGTGGGGTGGCATTTGCCAACCACCTTCCTACTTGGGAGAACCTGTGAGGAGTCGCGTGTTTGCTCCACCGTGGGAATCCCGGCCTCCCGCATCATTCCAGGCTGTGCAGAATGGAAGCGAGGGCTGGAGTCACCAGGTTTCCCTTTCCCTCCTCAGGTACGAAATCCTGACGCCGAACTCCATCCCCAAGGGCTTCATGGATGGAAAGCAGGCGTGCGTGCTCATGGTGAGTTCTGCGGCCGCCTCTTCTGGAGCACGGGCCTCTGGCCACCGGGCCACGGCCATCCACATGCTGGTGCCTGTCCTGCTGCGGGCAAGGGCCTTCCATCAGTCAGTGCCACGCTGGATCATCCATCTGGCTGTGATGCTGCTGGGTGCCCTGCGCGGCAGCCTCCTCAGCCCTTGGGTGATCAAAGCTGGTGTTTGGCGCCAGGGCAAGAGGAGTCCGTCCACTTGGGGGGCATCTCCTGCTTTCTTGCTCATGACTGCTCTGATCTTTTTTTTTTTTTTTTTTAATCTATATATTTTTAGTTGTATATGGACTCAGTGCTTCTCTTTGTTTTTATGTGGTGCTAGGATCAAACCCAGTGCCTCACACATGCCTGGCCAGTGCTCTGCCACAACCCCATGCCCCGAGCCCCGTTGGTACTACCTCAGCATTCCGCTTTCCTCCTGTCCAGATCAAAGCCCTGGAGCTCGACAGCAATCTGTACCGCATCGGCCAGAGCAAAGTGTTCTTCCGGGCTGGCGTGCTGGCCCACCTGGAGGAGGAGCGCGACTTGAAGATTACCGATGTCATCATTGGCTTCCAGGCCTGCTGCAGGGGTTACCTGGCCAGGAAGTGAGTGTTTATGTGCCTGCCCCTCATCAGGCCCTGCATGTCCTCCTGTTGCGAGGAGTTGGGGGATGCTGGGCCAGCCATGCTTGAAGGCACCCAGTGCCAGCCAGGGTCTGTCCAGGGGAGGCCCACAGGCTCTACCTGCCTTTTCTGCTCCCTGGATTCCAAGAATTAGAAATAGGTGTTTCCAATGGAGGGTCCAGTGGGAAGAAGGTGAGCCTGTGCTTGGATTTGCCTGTCCTGATGCTCTATGAGGATAATAGCCAGGGGCTGCATGTCCCCACGGAGCCCTGTGATCTTAGGAAGGAGGTCTCCTTGAGTCCAGGGCTCAGCTCCCCTGTTGCACGCTGATCCCCAAGCCCCTGGGTCCTTGGCGTGGGACCTGGATCCCAGTGTGAGCTTAGTCCTGGGAAGTGGAGCATGAGTTTGTGGTCTTGGGACAAATGGTGTCCTGTTTATCCAGAGCATTCCAGCCTGCACCTTACATCCCACCTCGGCAAAGCATTCTCCCCCCACCAACGCTCAAACGTGGAGGCCACCAGGGTGGCAGCTGATATCAAAGTCACCTGGGCATTTTAGGCTCTGATCAGGGTCCGGGTTAGGCTTCGTGCTGGGTGGGTCTGTGGCTGGTTCCCGGGGGCCTTCACACCCGTGAGCTCCTTAGTGGAGCGCTGGGGTCTGGTGGGTCAGGGCCCAGGCTGAACCTGCGGTTCCTGACCCCAACGCGCTGACCGTGTCCCTTGCCCTGCAGGGCTTTTGCCAAGCGGCAGCAGCAGCTGACGGCCATGAAGGTCCTGCAGAGGAACTGCGCCGCCTACCTCAAGCTGCGGAACTGGCAGTGGTGGCGGCTCTTCACCAAGGTGGGTGTGGAAGGGCCCCTCCCTCGCCAGGTGCCCCCCGGCTGCCAGCAGCATGGGGGCAAGCAGGCCTTGTGCTGCCTCTGTGGCCGTCACTGTCCCCAGTGTGAGCCTTACCCGCAGCTCCCCTGTGCCTGGTAGCGCGAGCCCAGATGGTCCTGTGCTGTGGGACCCGGAGACTGTGACCCGTGGCATTTTTCTGCCGTGGATGGCCATGGCCGGGCAGGCTCAGAAAGCGGCTCCTGACGAATAAAGGCCCAGGATGCCACAGCACCTGGTGCAGACGCCAGCCCCCCCCCGAGACGCCAGGCAGCAGCTCAGCTGCTTGGCTCACAGCGGATGCCCCAGCCCTTTACCGTACTGTTTATAGCGTGTGTTTTATGGTAGCCAACAGCTCATCCCAGACCAGCAGTGGACGTCTCGGGTCTGTTCCTGCTCGTGCTCACACAGCTGAGGTTTGACTTGTAGGAAGTCTTGTGTTTACACTTTCCCCTCAGAAGCCCCCTCAGCACCAGGGTTTAGTAGCCTGTTTCCTGCTCCCTGGAGGGTCTGCTGAGCTTTCTCTATTTTTCCGGCTGCATCAGCAGGACTGCCATGGTCGCCTTCATGTGTGGCTAGGGACAGTTTCCCTGACATGTAACCGGCAGGTCAGAGACCTGTGGCATGTAGTGCCAAGTGGGCTTTCAGGTGGCCACGCGTGCTTGCGCCTCCCCACGAGGTCTGGTTGCTCTCCTGAGCTTGGGTTCCAGAGGTGAGGGAGGAGCCTGTGGCTGCTGGCAGGGGTGCACACCTTCCAGCCAAGGATGACTCTGCTTCCTCGTCCCCTAGGTCAAGCCGCTGCTGCAGGTGAGCCGGCAGGAGGAGGAGATGATGGCCAAAGAGGAGGAGCTGGTGAAGGTGCGGGAGAAGCACCTGGCCGCTGAGAACAGGCTCACGGAGATGGAGACCCTGCAGTCGCAGGTAGGTGGGGGCAAGGATCTCCCAGGGACTGCCACTGCTCCCAGTGCTGCCACCTGCTGGCCACTGGAAGGCGGGCCAGTTTGCAGTTGAAATGCTGTGGAAAGTCTGCGGCTACTGTCTGCAGACCCCACCTACAGGGGGAGGCTGCCCATGGGGCCGGTGGAAGTTCATGAATGGTGGGTTCAAGCCCCAGTTCTGCCGCACCCTCCCTCAGCCTGATTCCTCTGGAGCTTGGTTGGAAGCTCATCAGGGAGCAGCCAAGGCAAAGGAGCAAGCCGGGGGCGGCTGGGAGTGACTGCGCTTTCTAGACGGATGCCACCTGAGGTGGCCGGAGGAGCTTGCATTGTCGAATGCTCTTTGCAGCTCATGGCGGAGAAGTTACAGCTGCAGGAACAGCTGCAGGCAGAAACAGAGCTGTGTGCTGAGGCCGAGGAGCTCAGGGCCCGCCTGACCGCCAAGAAGCAGGAGCTGGAGGAGATCTGCCACGACCTGGAGGCCAGGGTGGAGGAGGAGGAGGAGCGCTGCCAGCACCTGCAGGCCGAGAAGAAGAAGATGCAGCAGAACATCCAGGTAGCGCCGCCTGCCGCCGTCACTCTGTCCACGTGGGCAGCCCACAGAGGCTTGCTCTTTGGGGTGGTCGTTCCTACCACACGCATCCCAAGTTGAGCTTCAAAGGCACCTGAGGTCCGCAGCTCGGCCTCTGCCTACCAACCGGCACGGAGCTGCCCCGGGGAAGCCCTTGTACGCGCCTGGTTCCATGTGGGAATGGGGCCTGGCCACATCCCCGCCAGCTCCCGTCCCTTCTCACGGCCCCTCCTGCCCGGCAGGAACTTGAGGAGCAGCTGGAGGAGGAGGAGAGCGCGCGGCAGAAGCTGCAGCTGGAGAAGGTGACCACCGAGGCCAAGCTGAAGAAGCTGGAGGAAGACCAGATCATCATGGAGGACCAGAACTGCAAACTGGCCAAGGTGGGCCTGGGCGCCTGTCGGGGGCAGGGCGAGCCGTCGCCTGTAGAGCCACATTCTGGCACCATGGCTCGACGGCTTCTCCCTGGGTGCCCCTCGCCTCTGGGCCGTGTTTAAAGGAATCGGTGCATGAGTGGCTGGGGTTGGGGGAAAGGTTACCCGCTTTCAGACCCGAGACTGAAGGATCGAACCCTCTGGGTGGCACTGCCCATGTTGCTCCCTGGTGGGATTGGGGTGCCGTGGCTTGCTGTGAAGGTGTAGGATCCTCCCCCAACCAGTGCTGAGGCAGGTGCTGTGTCTGCGGCGTGCGCTGGTCCCTGTCGGCAGCAGCCCCATGAGCAGGTGGAGCGGGGGAGCATGTTAGAGAGGGCAGGATGGGGTCAGGAGGCCATCCTGGATCCCCAGGGTGGGAGGTGAAGCGCCAGGGCACCTGTCTGGCCACTGACGTGGAGAGAGGTATTTGCACTGAGCCACAGGGCTTCGTGGCAGGTGTTGGGGGACCTTATGGAGAATAGGGCCCCAGTGGTGGCCCCAAGAAAGCACAGGGTGAGGAGAGCAGCCTTGCACACACTGTGGGCCCAGAGAAGGTGGCCTGGACAGCACCACCAGGCTGCCCTAGAGCGATAGGGACACTCATGCCCCCCAGCTCCAGCCACACCCAGAAGCCTGTTTCACCTGGGCCTGAGGGACCGTCCAGGCAGGGCACCCACGTGTGTAGGCCCTAAGGAAGCTTATGCAGCCCTTCAGGGCAGCCAGTGACCTTTCAGAGCCACCCCTGTCATCCACGTCACCCTCAAGAAGTACAGCGAGTGCTGCAGGCCCTGCCTCGCTGGTCCGTCCTGGGCTTCTGGGCCACGCTGGCTGCCTGTGCTCAGCAACACCAACCCAACACCTTCCCTACAGGAGAAGAAGCTGCTGGAAGACAGAATAGCTGAGTTCACCACCAACCTCATGGAAGAGGAGGAGAAGTCCAAGAGCCTGGCCAAGCTCAAGAACAAGCATGAGGCCATGATCACCGACTTGGAGGGTGAGGCCGCTGGGCTGGAGCCCACCTGGGCGCTGAGCACAAGGCGGGCACAGCTCAGGATGAGCCTGGGCCTCAGTGCAGTGCCAGGCTGCTGTCTAAAGACCTAGGCCCCAGGCTCTGCAAGGTGTCTGTCCCCATGGAGTCTGGGCTCCAGGTCCCCGTGGCTAGATGGGCTCCTGTCCTGTGTCAGGAGTCTTTAGGATGAACCATTGGCGTCACTGTGTTATTGGAAACGTGTTTTCAGAAGCTCTTGAGACATCCCAAAGGGGGTCGTCTGGGTTTAACACTAGAACTGATTGGCTCGGTCACCTACCAGCCATGTCACCTCACACCTGTTAATCTGTGTGGGCTTTAGTTTTTCTTACCTGCACAGGGGACGCTGTGAGAGGGTTAGCAAGGCCTTATGTTCACATGAACACGTTTGTGATGCGCTAGGCAGATGTCAGAGATCATGGCTTGGCTTTTTATTGAGCCAAGGTCTCACACGTACAGGCAAGTGCTTTAGTGCTAAGGTATGTCCCCAGCCCTTTTTAAATTTTATTTGGAAACAAGGTCTTGCTAAGTTTACTACATAGACATGGAACTTGTGATCCTCCTGCCTCAGCCTCCTGAGTAGCTGGGATCACAGGCGTGGGCCACCATGCCTGGCCGAGGTCATTCCCTGATGTGAAGCTGAAGGAGGGCTGGGCTTCTGAGGATACCCACCCCTGCCCTTTAAGAGGAATGAACGGCTGGGGGTTTGGGGTGCCCAGACCACTCCCAGCTCAGGCCTGGTGGACATAGGGGCCAAACCATGCAGGCTGAGTGCTTGCCCCAGCTGGCGACACCTGCCTGTCCCTGCTCAGGACAGAATGCGGTGAGTTGGCCCAGTGGGAAGAGAGGTGGGTCTATATGCAGAGAGCACTTCTCCCACAGAGGGCCTTCCTCACCCAGGAGGAGGCTGGGAGCAGCCAACATAACAGACGTAAAGTTAGACGCTAACAAGCATTAATGAAGATGCAGACCCATCAGGATCCAGGCACATTGCGTGGGAGTGGAAGTGGAAGGTGGCTTTGAGCGTGAGCAACCATCGTCTGGTGAGGCTGAAGCTGCGTGCGCCTTCTGCCCAGCAGTTCTGTCGGACGCCTGTGGCCACGTGCCCTGGGAGTCACAGGCAAGAGACTCTCCATGGCCTGGTTCATAAGAGCACATGCCAACACCAACCAGATGCCCATTAGCTGTAGGACTCGGTGGCGGCAGGTGCACATACAGGGTGCTAGACAGATCCACGTGAACAGCTCCAGTGAGGCGCACCATGCTGTGTCCAGAGCGCACGCTCCAGCAACAAAGGCGAGTCTAGGAAGAAGGACCACAGACCCTGTCCTGGTGCTCAGGAAGGCGGGCCTGAGTGCTTGAAGGGGCTAACTCAGAGCCCGGTGGCGCAGGGTGTCTTGTTGTCCTCATTATCGGTACCAGAGATGGCCTGGTGAGTTAGTCACCCAGGTGACATCACAAAGGGTTTGCAAAGCCAGACGTTGGACCCTGACTCTGCTCTTACAAACTTTTGTGGGAGCTCACGTTCGTGTAGAATGTGGTGCAGCCGCAGAGGGAAACCAGGGAAGGGTTTTCCTTCAAACTCGGGAGCTCAGCTGCCCCTGTGGGAAGGGCAGGATGGACTTCAGAGACCCGGGGCCTCAGTGGCTCACAGCAGTGTCCTGTCCCCTGCCCAGGAGCTAGGTGCAGGGGTGTGTATGGCGGCCCTTAACGTTGTCTTACAGTAAGTGTTCAGTATGTTGTGTAAGTCATGAAAAGTGGCAGAGAGCCCGCGGCCACTGAGGCCTCTGCACCCTGCCCACCCGCCCTTGGCAGAGCGCCTTCGCAGGGAGGAGAAGCAGCGGCAGGAGCTGGAGAAGACCCGCCGCAAGCTGGAGGGAGACTCCACAGACCTCAGCGACCAGATCGCCGAGCTGCAGGCACAGATCGCAGAGCTCAAGATGCAGCTGGCTAAGAAGGAGGAGGAGCTGCAGGCCGCCCTGGCCAGGTGAGGCCTGGGATGCGGGTCGGCACCTGGTCCTGCCTTCCTGGCCTGTCTTGGTGCATCGGTGAGCTGCACGCGTGCTCTGCTGTTCCTAGAAGGGCCAGTTCGTGCAGAGCACTTGCCGGCCTTATTCCTAAGAGGGCAGCTTTGTCTTTTGTTTCTAATCCCACAAAGAGTCATCTAGAACTGT
The DNA here is from genome assembly GCA_004024805.1 of Geosciurus inauris. Lineage (NCBI taxonomy): Eukaryota > Metazoa > Chordata > Mammalia > Rodentia > Sciuridae > Geosciurus > Geosciurus inauris. The sequence continues at coordinate 171,239 of PVHX01000809.1, read as the reverse complement.
CGCCCACCTCAAGTAGTCCTGTGCCTCCCTTCCCTCCCCTCCACATCACTTCCCCTTTTTAATTTATTAGCTGGAAGCACACATTTTTTTAAAAAAAATTATGCTATTTTTATATTCATAGTAAGATTAAGCAGAAGATAGAGATTTCCCACATACCCCCGCCCCCACCCTGCGTAGCCGCCCCTTTGTCCACATCCTCCACCAGAGTAGTACCTTCGTTACCCTCCGTGGCTTAACACTGACACCTCTTAATCATCCAAAGTCCATCCTACATGCATATTTTTAGTTGCAGTCATCATTTTTCGTTGAACATTTGGGTTTTCTTAAAGTTGTGAATCTTAATTTGGAAAATGAAATCCTCTCTTCTCTAGTTTTCCAAGTGGCATTGTTCTTGAATCTTCTGAGAAGATGCCTCAGCTGTTGATTTGCTGAGAGTGAGCCTCAATGCCACGATTATGACTACCAGTTGCAGCTTTGGCTGCCCCCCACCCCCGGCCTCCTTTGCACACTCTGCTCTTTGAAGGTGAAATTGGCCTCTTACTGATGTTATCGGTCTCTCTGGCAGAGTGGAAGAGGAAGCTGCACAGAAGAATATGGCCCTAAAGAAGATTCGGGAGCTGGAGTCTCAGATTTCCGAACTCCAGGAAGACTTGGAATCTGAGCGTGCTTCTAGGAATAAAGCTGAGAAGCAGAAACGGGATCTTGGGGAAGAGCTGGAGGCGCTGAAAACAGAGTTGGAGGATACTCTGGATTCCACAGCTGCCCAGCAGGAGCTCAGGTGCACCATGGGGCTGACCAGCAGGTCGTGGAGGACAGGGAAGGGCTGTGAACCGAGGGAGGCCTTGTCCTAGAAGGGGTGGAGCCCAGGCTGCACACAGTGGCCTCCGGGGCAGAGTGTGGACATGGAGAGTTCCTCAGCTCTCTGCCTCGAGAGCTGGTGAAGAACTGGGATCGAGGTTCGGGGTGAAGCAAGGCTGGGCCTTGGGTTGGAAGGGTGCAGAACCTCGAGTGTGTATGAGCCTGGCTGCAGGAGGGAGGCCAGGGAGGGAGACCCGTGGTAGCTGAGCTGCCTGGGGTGGCTGTGCTGTTGGCCGGTTTGCCTGGTCGGGGAGGAGCCAGGGCAGCAGGGTCCTGGACTCCTCTCTACGGGCATTTCTCTGCACAGGTCCAAACGTGAGCAGGAAGTGAACATCCTGAAGAAGACCCTCGAGGAGGAGGCCAAGACCCACGAGGCTCAGATCCAGGAGATGAGGCAGAAGCACTCACAGGCTGTGGAGGAACTGGCAGAGCAGCTGGAGCAGACAAAGAGGGTGCGTGAGCTCCCTGGGCCAGGCTCCTCTCCAGGAGCGGCTGTGGCTGTCTGTGCACCAGTCCTACAGAGAAGAGCGGTTCTGGCGTCAGAACCCAGGCCTGCAGCCAGGCTGCAGCTCCTGAAGGGCCCTAGCAAAGGACAGGCCTGCCCTGTGAGGTCTCGGGCTGCCAACACTGCTCATGGTTACTGTGTCCAGCATCTGGGAATCAGAGCCACCCGAACCTGAGCGTCACAGCCTTAGTGGTCCCTTTCCAGCCTGGGTCCTCTCTTGAGCATCCCCGAGTGATCAGCTGACACTGGGAAACCAGGGTGGTGGCCATGCAGCTGGCTTCCTGGCCCCCGGCGGCGGTTGGCAGGCTGCTCCCTCACAGGACAGACGGTTTGGCCTCCTGTGGTTCCAGCGCCCTGTTGCTCTGGGCGGCCCCTGGACAGGTCAGAGGCACCTACCAGTACTTCCAGCAACACACCTGGTCTGCTCACCTCACGCTGCTCCACCGCCCTGGGTTTGGTCCTTCCTGTTCTCTCAGGATTCCACCGAGCAGCCTTTGCTCGCTCAAGGGCCAGTTTAGCCTTGAACTTACTGAGCCCACCCACTCCAGGCTAAAAAAATTCCCCAGGGTTTTTGCACTTATTTTGTAAATTCCACTTTTACATTTTGTGAAGGAACATTACATTATCACTTGGAACATAAAATTTAGAGGGGTTTTATTGGAAGTCCAAAAACAATTACAGCTTGTCTCGTTGTGTTACATATATTGCTAGAATCTTAATACCTACAACAACATCTTGTGTTAAAATATGCCCTCGAGCTCGGTGTGGTTGCACACGCCTGTAACCCCAGCAGCTCAGGGGGCTGAGGCAAGAGGATTGCCAGCCTCAGCAACTTAGTGAGGCCTTAAGCAACTTATTGAGACCCTGTCTGTAAATAAAATATTAAAAGGGCTGTGGATGTGGCTCAGTGGTTAAGCGCCCCTGTGTTCAATCCCCAGTACCAAAAAATTAAATATTCTTTCCTCCCAGGGAGGAAGCCTGGGCAGGGATTATGTTAGAGATTGGGAAGCCAAGGTCCTCAGGACACACCTCACTCCCCCTGAGAGAGAAGAGGACCGGGGGGCCTGGGCTTTCTGAGTCTGGGCTCCTGCTGGTGGCTATCATCCTTGCCTCAGAGGCAGCGATTTCTGGGCCTAGAGTCACTGGCTCTTCAGTGAGTTAGAAAGACCAGCGCACGTCGTGGCGGGGATCCCGTTCACGCCTTTCCTCCTCCCACAGGTGAAGGCCACCCTGGAGAAGGCAAAGCAGACCCTGGAGAGCGAGCGGGGGGAGCTGGCCAATGAGGTGAAGGCCCTGCTGCAGGGGAAAGGGGACTCGGAGCACAGGCGCAAGAAGGTGGAGGCCCAGCTGCAGGAGCTGCAGGTCAAGTTCAACGAGGGAGAGCGCGTACGCACCGAGTTGGCCGACAAGGTCACTAAGCTGCAGGTGAGGATTCTGCTGGACTCCAGCCTGGGCAGCGGGCCCTCAGCACCAGCTGGATGCCAGCCAGACCCACGGGGCACTCCCTGCAGCCTCTCTCCTGCCCTGGCTCCTCAGCGAGGCCCCCTGTGTGACTTGTGTTGCAGGCCAGCTTTGCCAGGGCAGGTGTGGCTGGGTTTACCTTGCCTCTCTTCCCATGTAGGTTGAGCTGGACAACGTGACCGGTCTTCTCAACCAGTCTGATAGCAAGTCCAGCAAGCTCACCAAGGACTTCTCCGCCCTGGAGTCCCAGCTGCAGGACACTCAGGTAAGGACAGCATCGGAAACCAGAAGCTGGACCCGTCCTGGAGGATCCTGTGCCCACAAAGCCTAGTGCCAGACCTCTGGGCCTTCGTCTCAGAGTGCCTGATGACCAGACTCCCCCTCCCCAGGGTCTGCCCACTCCCACCTGGTCTTTATGTGGCTGTTCCCTAAATCAGATGGACTGGTCCCTGCTCCCATTGGGGTCTGTGGTGCATGAGACGGACGCGTCTCCTGAGCACCCACACCCCTGTCCTTGGGAGTAGGAGCTGCTGCAGGAGGAGAACCGGCAGAAGCTGAGCCTGAGCACCAAGCTGAAGCAGGTGGAGGACGAGAAGAGCTCCCTGAAGGAGCAGCTGGAGGAGGAGGAGGAGGCCAAGCGCAGCCTGGAGAAGCAGATCGCTACCCTCCACGCCCAGGTGCCCCTCTACAGAGACTCCATTTTTCTTACCCACTTGGGAGGGAAGTTGACTCCCAGGCTCCCCTCTCGTGCTACAGCAGGCCAGCCTCCGTGTGTCCCAGGGATGGGCATGTCCCGAGCAGGTGACGTCTTGGGGTTTCCTTACTGTCTGCTCCTGCCCAGGTGACTGACATGAAGAAGAGGATGGAGGATGGCGCGGGGTGCCTGGAGATGGCGGAGGAAGCCAGGCGGAAACTCCAGAAGGACCTGGAAGGACTGAGCCAGCGGCATGAGGAGAAGGTGGCCGCCTACGACAAGCTGGAGAAGACCAAGACGCGGCTGCAGCAGGAGCTGGACGACCTGCTGGTAGACCTGGATCACCAGCGGCAGAGCGTGTCCAACCTGGAGAAGAAGCAGAAGAAGTTCGACCAGGTGTGCAGCCTCGGCCCGGGGCCCTCCTCGCTGCTCTTCCCAACACAGCCCTTGGCCAGGGCCGTGGTGGAGCTAGCAGAGCCTGGGAGGAGGCCAGGAGGGCACAGGTGCCCAGGGCCGCTCAGTTCCAGGTTGCCGAGGGGCCTGGGGAGAAAGCAAGCAGACAAGCTTTCTCCATGACAGGTTTAGGAGTGGCTTTAACTTTTTTTTTTTTTTTTTTTTTTTTTTTTTTTTTTTTTTTTTTTTTTTTTTTTTTTTTTTTTTTTTTTTTGCTGTTGTTTGTTTTTGTTTTTTCCAAATTTTCTAAAATGAGCTGGTCTTAACTACTGTTTAAAATTTATTCACATATGTTCACATCTAGTCCCTCCTCTTTCTCCCCACCTTTGGTACCAGGGATTGAACCCAGAGGTGCTTCAACACTAAGCCACATCCCCAGCCCTTTTTATATTTTACTGAGAGACAGGGTCTTGCTGAGTTGCTTAGCGCCTTGCTGAGTTGCTGAGGCTGGCTTTGAACTCACAATGCTCCTGCCTCAGCCTCCTGAGCCACTGGGATTACAGGCGTGTGCCACCGCACCCACCTTCTAGGCTTCATTCTGAAAGATCTGAAGCAGTCTCCAGAGACTGGAGTGCAGGGGCCAAGTAGAGTCACAGGGTAGATAAGTTGGGGCAGTGAGTTATAGCCAAAACCAGCCCACCGCATTTGCAGGCGACATTTCCTTGAACACAGCCGTGCTCCTTCATTTGCACAGCATCTGGCTGTGCGGCATCGGAGCAGGATCGAGTAGTTGCTCCAGGAACGAGTGTGCTCTCTGGCTCTTGTGGAAAAGGTCACAGCACAGGGAGCCAGTGCAGAGTGGGGCGAGGGGTGGAGGGGTGGGGCCGTCAGACAGCCGGGAGGGCCCCAGCAGAGAACGGACACCAGCAGGTGGAGAGCATCCTGGAGGAGGCCAGGTCCCATTCTCCTTGAGATGGAAGCCAGTCCGTTGTCTCAGAGCCAAAGGTCTCCCAGCTCCGGGGGCGTGGGTGATTTCCTGTGGGTTCTCCTGGAAGGGTACTCGTCTTACTATTAAGTGATAAAAACCAAACAAATTAAAAATATGGTGGTAGAAGAATCTCTGCCCTCCTCTGGCCATAGACACGCTATGCCTGTCATCCTTGGGCCAGCCAGTTCTCAGGTGACAGCCTTGGGCCCGCTGGTCCTGGGTCCTGCCCCTCGTAGACCTGGCATCTGGGTCTCGGGCCTGCCTGTGGTGCCGTCAGTGGTCCACGGCTCCGGCCTCATGATGCCCGCTTCTGCTCCCCCAGCTCCTGGCTGAAGAGAAGACTATCTCAGCCAAGTACGCAGAAGAGCGTGACCGAGCCGAGGCGGAGGCCCGCGAGAAGGAGACCAAGGCGCTGTCCCTGGCCCGGGCGTTGGAAGAGGCCATGGAGCAGAAGGCGGAGCTGGAGCGGCTCAACAAGCAGTTCCGCACAGAGATGGAGGACCTCATGAGCTCCAAGGACGACGTGGGCAAAAGCGTGAGCACCAGGCCCTCCGCGGGGTCTCGGGCGGGCGGCAGGCGGGAGCACCATGGGCCAGGGTGCGTGTGACTGAGTCCAGGGCCCAGCTCCTGCCCGTGCATCGGCCTGACCTCGCTCTTGGGTCAGGTCCACGAGCTGGAGAAGTCCAAGCGGGCCCTGGAGCAGCAGGTGGAGGAGATGAAGACGCAGCTCGAGGAGCTGGAGGATGAGCTGCAGGCCACCGAGGATGCCAAGCTGCGGCTGGAGGTGAACCTGCAGGCCATGAAGGCCCAGTTCGAGCGAGACCTGCAGGGCCGCGACGAGCAGAGTGAGGAAAAGAAGAAGCAGCTGGTCAGACAGGTGCGCGGGCCCGTCCCCATCCCAGCAGGTCCCCGTCCTGCCCTTGCTCCACCTGGGCTGTGAGGGTTCCTGGACAGCTCCTCCCACGGCTCACCCTATCCTCTCCAGGGCTCACTGACCATTAGGGTTTGATGGTCAGTAGCCCTCGTTGGCCCCTGGAGGCCCCATAGATCCCATGGGATTGGCCTGAGCTCATTTGGGCTCAGCTGCCGTGGGGCCCATGGGTGGTGCAGCCTTTTGAACCGCTGGCTTTTCTCAGGTGCGGGAGATGGAGGCGGAGCTGGAGGATGAGAGGAAGCAGCGCTCGATGGCGGTGGCTGCTCGGAAGAAACTGGAGATGGACCTGAAAGATCTGGAGGCACATATCGACACAGCCAACAAGAACCGAGAGGAGGCCATCAAGCAGCTGCGGAAGCTGCAGGTGAGGCCAGGCGGGCAGAGGGTGAGATCAGTGAAGGCTGGGACTCACCACCCTCCCCTCTCTGAACAAGGATGTGGTGTCACAGCCCACCTCCTGGACACTCAGGTCCAGGGGAGCCCAGCAACCATAAGCCAACAGCACATTCTTGAGTACGTTCAACAGAAAAGCAGACTGACAAATTCCAACCTAGCTGCGGGAAGAGTTAGGGAAGGTGGGCATCAGTGCAGGTGGCCAGAGAAACAGGTCCTGACCTGGCCTGGCCTGAGGGGACAGAGAGCCACAGCCCTGAGCTGATGGTTCTGGGAAGCAGCCCAGAGCACAGGCACTTGCTCAAGAGAGTCTCGGCTCTCAATAAAGAAAGAGCAACACGTTACAAGCAGCTCTGTGGGGCCCCAGTGTGCCCAGTATGCCAGCCACAGGTATAAATGGTGTCCGGGTGCCATTGTGCACACCTGTGATCCCGGCCACTTGGGAGGCTGAGGCAGGAGGATCACAGGTTCAAGGCCAACCTGGGAAACTAGTCAGATCCTGTCTCAAAATTTAAAAAAGAAGGGGCTGAGGATGTGACTCGGTTGTAGAGTGCTTTCCTGCCATGCACAAGGCCTGGGGTTCAGTCCCCAGCACCTCAAAAAAGTTTTTTTTTTTTTCAATTATTGTGGGCAAGGTGGTGGGGACCGATACAGGATTGCTGGTGGCATCTTTAGCTGGTGCTGTCTGGGAACCCCAGTGTGGGAATTATTTGCAAAAGGATAAAAGGCTCCTCGACACGTGTCTTCAGAGTCGAAGCAGAGGGCAGGGGAGTGACAGGAGGCACATGCCTTCTGCCTGGTAGCCAGATAGCCTGGGCGCTGACCACGAGTTGACGTGTTGGGTGGCACCATGCGAGCCATGCTCAGTCAAGAGAAGTTGGAGAGAGAGAGGGTCTGGGCCCATGTGCCCCTGGAGAGCTCCATGTGCTGAGGGAGCACTGGCTAGGGTGTCTTAGGTGACGGTTCTGCCCCAGTGGGTTAAACATGGCATCAGGTAAAAGCTGATCCCTGTTGGCGAGGTGTCCCATGGGGGCGCTGGGGTGGAGCAGGCAGGTGTGGGTGGCCATGCTCACCCCTCCGCGCCCCCAGGCCCAGATGAAGGACTGCATGCGGGAACTGGAGGACACCCGGGCTTCCCGCGAGGAGATCCTGGCACAGGCCAAGGAGAACGAGAAGAAGCTCAAGAGCATGGAGGCCGAAATGATTCAGCTGCAGGAGGTGAGCCAGGCGCAGGGGACAAGCACACTGTCCTCTGGCTGGCACTGCCGCTCGGGGCTTCACCCACCAGCTGGGGTCAGGGAGGGCTGGCAGCAAACGGCAACCTCCAGGAGGTAGCTGGGGCAGCCCATTCTATGGGGTCCCCTCCAGGCCTCTCCACGTGGCCAGACCCCTGGTGTGATTCACACACGCACAGACAAATGGTGACTGTTGGGATGAGGGCCCCCAGTGTCCCCTGGCTGCCTTGTTCGGCGCCAGGCAACGCATGGTGAGAGCATCCCCGGGCCCTGAGGTCTCCTATGAGACATTCCTGGCTCCTGGCGTGCTCACAGCCAGCCTCCGTTCAGGCACATCCTGCCTGGTGGTTCCTCCCACCAGCATCACGTGGGTCCCTGTGGAGGCTGCCTCACCCCAGGGTGAAGCTGTGCCCTTGGAATTGGTGTGCAGAGCCCCAGGCACCAGCTTGGACTCTTACCTGTGTCAGCCTGCCTGATCTCTGGTCTGTCTGGGATGCTCTCCCGTTAGGCCCGGGTATTTGTCATTTGTATCCATGGTCCCTAGCTTGATTCCTAGCACCTTAGATAGAGGGATTTTGTAAACATGTGGTGCTTAAGCTTTGACCGCAGAGGGAGGAATTAGCCGGTGAGCTAAGGGGCTCGTGGCAAAGGGCTAGGGGACAAAGGGTGCCTCAGGCGTGTGGAGTGCTGGGATGAAGGCCTCAGCAGCCCCAGTGGTGACACCTGGTCCTTGTGGCAGGAATTGGCAGCTGCCGAGCGCGCCAAGCGTCAGGCCCAGCAGGAGCGGGACGAGCTGGCCGACGAGATCGCCAACAGCAGCGGCAAAGGGTGAGCCATGAGGGCATAGAGGTGGGCGCGGAGGGTCTCCTCAGCCCATGGCCCTCACCTCCCCTGCCTCCCCAGAGCGCTGGCGCTGGAGGAAAAGCGGCGGCTGGAGGCACGGATCGCCCAGCTGGAGGAGGAGCTGGAGGAGGAGCAGGGCAACACCGAGCTCGTCAACGACCGCCTGAAGAAGGCCAGCCTGCAGGTGGGCAACAGGAGGCTGGGCCGGCCTCCCTCACCAGGCCCCTGCCTGGGTCCCGAGCCCCTGTGGTGAAGCCGGCAGCAGCTGCAGAAGCCCAGGCTGGGTGCCATGCTCCTGACCCCTGGGAAACCGTCCTGGCAACTGCAGGTTCCCCCAGGGTGCCTGGTGGGATCCTGCTGCCCACCTCCTCTGGCCAGCAGCTGGGCCTGTCCTTCCCCAAGGTCACTGGCCTCCTTCCCGCAGATCGACCAGATCAACACCGACCTGAACCTGGAGCGCAGCCACGCCCAGAAGAACGAGAATGCGCGGCAGCAGCTGGAGCGCCAGAACAAGGAGCTCAAGGTGAAGCTGCAGGAGATGGAGGGCACCGTCAAGTCCAAGTACAAGGCCTGCATCACCGCCCTTGAGGCCAAGATCGCACAGCTGGAGGAGCAGCTGGACAACGAGACTAAGTAGGTGCCCCAAGGTGGCAGGTGACCTTTCTGTTCACCCCCTGCAAAAGCCACAGGCTCTGCCTGGGTCCTGCCCTGAGGCACGTCAGGAACCAGTGGTCTCTGAGCCCAGAGCCCATCCTCCCATGTGGGGCCGTCACATGTTTGCTAGGGGCCTCGGAGGGTTTGAGCAGGAGCCCGTGACCCCCCTCTAAAGCCAGGGCTTTGCTGGCTGTCACAGGACTAAAGTAGGGAGAGGCTAGGGCCCTGTCCCCCTTGTGTAGCCATCTGTGGCTCAACAAGTCTGAGACGGCTTTGGAGATAACAGGGTCTCCCCAGGCCCCGAACCTCAGTTTGCCCTCTTCCTGGCTACATGTGTGCTCTTCGAGGTGTGTCCCTTCCCGGAGCCCACTCTCCTCATCTGTGAAGTGGGAATCTCAGAGAGCCTGTCCCCAGAGACCAAGCAGCTAGCAGGCGTCTGGGAAAGACTGGCACCTCAAGGCCTCCACATGGGGCAGATGCCCGCAAGGCCCCAGAAACAGAAAGGCCACTAGCCAGGCTCCCCGGGAGCGTGCCCCGCTGAGCCACGGGTCTGTGCCACACAGGGAGCGCCAGGCAGCCTCCAAGCAAGTGCGCCGGGCAGAGAAGAAGCTGAAGGACGTGTTGCTGCAGGTGGATGACGAGCGCAGGAACGCGGAGCAGTACAAGGACCAGGTGTGTGTGCGGGCCGGGCGGGCGGGCCGCAGCCCGCAGCCCGCAGCCCACAGCCCCTGACCAGGGCCCTGCCGCGTCTCCCCGCAGGCAGACAAGGCGTGCACCCGCCTGAAGCAGCTCAAGCGGCAGCTGGAGGAGGCTGAGGAGGAGGCCCAGAGGGCCAACGCCTCGCGCCGAAAGCTGCAGCGTGAGCTGGAGGACGCCACGGAGACCGCGGACGCCATGAACCGCGAGGTCAGCTCCCTGAAGAACAAGCTCAGGTGAGCCCAGGCTGCCTGCCCCGCCGCGCCCTGCCCTGCCCTGCCCTTCCGAGCTGTCCTGTTCCGGGAAGCATTGGGCAGGATGTGACCTCCTAGGCCTGGTCGCTGATCTCAGCCAGAGCCAGGAGCCGGGTACTAGGTGACAAACCCAGGAAGCGCCCATCACAGAGCACCGGCCTTATTGGGCGCTCTGTGCCTGTGGGACCTGGGCGCAGCCTGTTTCCTTGGCGGTGTGTCCCCCAGCTCCAGACCTGGGGCACACTCGCAGGTGAGGTGGTAGAGGTCTTGCCAGGATGGAGCCCAGGGCCTCACCTTGTTAGGCAAGCTCTGCCACTGAGCTGCGCGCCCAGCCCCATGCTGGGGCCTCTGAGTTCCTAGGTGCCAACGGCCGCCTGCCCCAATCCCCAGTGCATATCAGCGCCCGGAAGTGACCCGCAACTGAGCAATCATGGGAAAGTTCCAGAGCAGCTGCTGCATTCAGGGGTGCCAGCGCTGGCCACAGGGTCTTTCCCTTTGAGATTCTCGTTTCTTACTTCCTTTCACAGGAACCTATTTTTGGGGGTTCGGGGGGACAATAAGACTAGACTTTATTGTCAGTATTTCACATGAATTTTCTGATTTGATCAGACGAACAACTCCGCCTTTGGGCCCCCTGTGAATGGTCATTCTGAGGGTCTCGGTCCCACCTGCTCTGGGCAGTGGTGTTGACTTAGGTACTGAGGACGCTGCCCAGGGCCTCACATGCTAGGCAAGCGCTCTGCCCGAGCCACACCCAGCCACCACCTGTGTGACAGAAGCTTGAGCAGAGAGGCAGCTGCCAGGGGAGGTGACCAGATCTGCTTCTGTGTCCCCACTTTGGTCGGTCCTGCTTCCAGAGTCGTCAGCGCCAGCGCTTGGGTCCCTGTGTCTGGTACACGCGTGAGCATCTCTGTCCTGCCAGCCGGTGGCTCCAGGCTCAGGGCTGCTGCTCCTGGCAGTGCCCAGTGTCTCCTGAAGATGGCTTTGCAATGTGTGCCCGTGCCCGGCCACCCCCCGCTGGGCCCCACTGACCCGCTCCTCCGTCCACAGGCGTGGGGACCTGCCGTTTGTTGTGCCCCGTCGAATGGCCCGGAAAGGCACTGGCGACTGCTCAGACGAGGAGGTGGACGGCAAGGCCGACGGGGCCGAGGCCAAGCCTGCTGAATAGGACAGAGGACTGCGCCTCCCCTCCCAGACCCCGCGGCACCCCACCTCAGGACTGCTGTGACCGCGACCCACCCACCCAGCCTCGTGGAGGGCATTGGCGTCCTCCGCTGCAGCCCCCCGCTCCCCTCCCACCCTCGCGAATCTGATACCAAAGAGTCAGGGCCAGGCCTGGCCCGGGGAACAAGTGACCAGCAGGTCTCCGCCCCTCTCGCCTACAAGCACGGACGGCGAGGCAAGGGCAGGCCCCGGGGGGCCCCAGAGTTTTCTATGAATCTATTTTTCTTCAGACTAAAGGAGTTTTGATAGGCCGACACCCCAGAAGCGTGTCACCCTCCCCTGCCACCAGCTCTCCCCTCCTCCCTCTCCGCTGTTGGCAATCACACGTGGTAACCTCACGCTGTCCCCCGCGGCCCCCTCCCTGGACCCTGAGTGAGTATCCACAGGGAGCGGCCAGCAGCGCCACCTCTGTGCAGGGCACGGAATGCTGGGGCAGGGCCGCTCCTCCCACCCGCCTCTGGGTGGCACCGTCCTCACCGCCCCCTTCCTGATTCTGAAATGCCTCAAGTGCAATGCCCCCTCCCCTCCTTGGCCAAGGGCAGCCTGTCCCTGTACCCCGAGGCTGTCGGGGCCAGCAGGCAGGGCGTCGGGCCACGCTGCGGAGTCCGGCAGCCTTGGCAGCCTTCCCGTGGCTTCTCCCAACATTCTTGGGGACCAAATATATTTAATGGTTAAGGGACTTGTCCCAAGTCTTGCAGCCAGAGCATCAGAGAGGGCTGGTGGCCCTCTGCGGCCTCGTGCCTGCTCCAGGACTGGCCCTGAGGGTGGCCGCCTGCACTGCTGACTCAGCAGTTTCAAACCAGCCACCTGCACAGAGATTTTTGAAAGAAAAAAAAAAGGTTTTCTTTTTCCCTTCTTGTAATAAATGATACAATGCCGAGTCCTTATCACTGCCTTTCCTTGGGAACTGTGTTTAGAAGAGTGGCTGTGCCCTGGTCGACGCTGGCTGCCGAGTCTGCTCGTGTCCCTGTTGTCAATGCTGCATTTAGACTTGCTGTGGCAAGAGGCGTCCTTTGAAAGGAAAGAAACTCAGCAAATCGTGAAGCTCTCTGTGTGCCTAGGAAGCGCTGAATTCAGGTCCCAGTTGCTGTCCCCATGGAGTGAGCGGCACTCTCGGGGAGCACCCTTTTCTATAACGAAAGTGCCTTAGCGTGTGTTACCACTACAGGAAGCTGGTTTACAGATGGTCGCCACTGAGCGTCACAATAAAGAGTACCATGTGCTACGAGCCGAGCCGTGTGTGGCGTCCGTCTGCGAGGGCGGGTGGTCCCGGAGAACCTGCACTCGTTCTTCACGGCAGTCGGGCTGCGAGGGCTCTGAGCAGCCACATGAGGTCCTCAGGGGCTTGTGTCCCAAGAAACCCTTTACTGTCCCTCCCTCCATCCTGGCGAGGGGGCTGTGCAGCCATGGGACCTGGGGGTTCATCTGGCTGTGCCGTCTCTTCCCCCACGTGGGGTCGTCTTTTTCTTGCCAGGGAGAGCGAGGGTGGCCTGGATGTGGAGCTGGTTGGGGTGGGGACGGGGACTTGAGCAAGGGGACGCTGTTACACAGCATGCGCTGAATAGCGCTCAGTGAAGAAAGCCTCAGCGAGCCAGCCAGCCCTGGGTGAGGAGGAAAGCTCGAGAGAGGGCCAGAGACATGAGGGAGGCTGGCTGGGACTCCACCTGCACGTGTGACCAGGATTCCCAACAGAAAGGGGAGAGCAGGGGCGCCTCATCAGAGGGCAAATCTCACACGTGTGCCCTAAGGTCATCTTTTCTGTGTCATCACGACTGTTTGTTCCTATCACCTGGTTTTCCTTTTTTTGGTACCAAGGATGGAACTCCAGGTACTGAGCCACATCCCCAGCCCCTCCCCCACTTTTAAAATATTTTTAGTTGTAGACAGACGCAATACCTTTATTTTTCCGGGGCGCTGAGTTTCAAACCCAGTGCCTCATACGTGAGAGGCAAGCACTACTCCACCACTGAGCCACAACCCCAGCCCCCCCCAGCCCTTTTGTATTTTATTTAGAGACAGGGTCTCGCTGAGGAGCAAAGTTGTCGAGGCTGGCTTTGGACTCCTCTCGATCCTCCTGCCTCAGCCTCCTGAGCTGCTGGGATTATAGGTGTGCGCCACCATGCCCAGCACATGGTTTTCTTTACTTTCATGTGTTTTGACTCTGTTGAGGGGTGCCCATTTCTAACTTTTGTCTTTGTATTAGCTGTTTTTCATTTTGACTATCATTTTAACTATGAAGGATGCTTCTAGTATGTGGGCTGGCTGGCCCTTCTCAGTGGGCTCCCCGGCCTAGCTGCAGTGCACATCTTTGCTCTGCCACAGACCTGCTGCCTCAAATTCAAGTTGGGTTCAGTGCCCAGGAAGCGACCAGCTCCCTCAGGGGGTGTTGATGCACACCAGAGGCTGAGAACTTGGTGCGGTGGAAAACCAGGGGCCTCTCCCACGTGGAAGACCTAGACTGGGTCCTTGCTTCCACATAGTGGGCGTTTTGCTTCACCTCTCCAGGCCTCACTTTGCTATGCATAAAATGGGTGTATTTGTTTCCTTGGGTACTGTAACAGATGAGCCACAAATGTGGTAACTTAAAAAAAAATTTATTCTGAAGTTCAAAATCAAGGTGGTGGCTCTGGAGGAGAATCCCTCCTGCCTCTTCTGGCGGCTCCACACATTCCTTGTCTTGTGGCCCCATCACTGTAGTCTCTGCCTGTCTTCATATGGCTCCTCCTCCTCCCTGTACATCTCTGTCTAAGGACACTTGTCACTGGATTTAGGGCCCACCCAAATAATCCAGGATGCTCAAAGGATCTGCAAAGACCCATTTCCAAGTAAGGTCATTTTCACAGACTCCAGCAAACACGGGGTGGGGGGCTCCATGGACCCAGTTCAGTACCAGCAAACCTCAGCGCTCCCTGTGAGATCCTGCGGCTGGACTTGATTCACCTTGTGCAGAGGAAGCGAGAATCAAGATGACAGCATGACTAAGTTAATAATTGCAAAACGAAGTGTAAAATGTAATTTTAGAAATTTCCAAAGTTTGATTTTATTTTATCTTGGAGACAAAATATTTTCTATGCCACACATCCCGATATTATACTTAAAATGATTGAGTTGGAGCCGATAAGAGGTATTTATTTCCATCCAACTGTTTGTGTTAAGTACAGGTGTCCTGATCCCACAGCAGCACCCAGAGGACCCCTCAGCTGGCCGGCATTCCTGTCTTCCCCGCCTCTTTTTTTTTTTTTTTTTGGTACTGGGGCTTCAACTCAGTGATACTCTCGACCACTGAGCCCCAGCCCCAGCCCTCTTTTGTGTTTTATGTAGAGACAGGGTCTCATTGAGTTGCTTAGCGCCTCGCTGTTGCTGGCTTTGAACTGGCGATCCTCCTGTCTCAGCCTCCCTAAGTGCTGGGATTACAGGCGTGACCCACTGCACCCGGCTCCTGTCTTCCCCTTTTTGTCTTCTGGCTTTCCTGGGTGGGGCTGCATCCCTGGTTTCTTGATTTCTGTACTGGACCAAGTGTCCACCTTTGTCCCCAACAAGTGGGCAGTCCCAGGGTTGCCTGACCCATCCTCCAGGGAGAACAGGGGAGTTCTGAAAGTTCAAGGGCTACTGACCCCAAGTCCCTTGTGTATGAGTGGTCCTTGCTCCCTCTCCATCTTTCCATGCACCCCGGGTGGAACCAATCCGTGTGCTACTGCTGCCCCTCTTTTTCCCAGCAGGGTCTCCCAACACCTGGTCGTCTTTATTTCACTGCTTGTATTAGTCCATTTTCTGTTACTATAACAAAATACTTGAGATTGGGTAACTTATAAATGAAGTTTACCGGGCTCGGGTTGTTGCTCAGTGGTAGAGTGCTTGCCTTGTGAGGCACTGGGTTCGATCCTCAGCATCACATAAAATAAATAAATAAAGGTATTGTGTTTATCTACAACTAAAAAAATGTTTTTTTAAAAAAAAAAAGAAATGAGCCGTGGCGCATGCCTGTAATCCCAGCACTTTGGGAGGCTGAGACAGGAGCATCGCGAGTTCAAAGCCAGCCTCAGCAACAGCAAGGCGCTAAGCAACTCAGTGAGACCCTGTCTCTACATAAAACACAAAACAGGGCTGGGGATGTGGCTCAGTGGTCGAGTGCCCCTGAGTTCAGTTCTCAGTACTAAAAAAAAAAAAGAGGGCTAGGATTATAGCTCAGTGGTAGAGCGCTTGCCTTGCATGCGTGAAGCCCTGGGTTGGATCCTCAGCACCACATACAAAGCAATAAAATAAAGACATTGTGCCCATCAACAACTAAAAAAATATTTAAAAAAAAAAAAAAAAGAAATGAAGTTTACATAGCTCCCAGTTTGGGAAGCTCAAAGTGTGAACAGCAGGGTGCAGGCTATGGGTAGGCCCCCTGACTGTGTCACCTTCAGGAACATCAGCCATAGTGCATGACAGAGGGAGAGATCCGCGGGAGACCGGAAGCCAGAGTGTGGGGTGGGGCTGGCCCTGGCCCTCCCACAGGGCTCCTCCTCTAAATCCACCACTCCCAACATCGCCACACTAAGGACCAAGCTCCCAGCACGCGAGCCCTTGGGGACACACTCAGACCAGACCCAGAGAGTACTGCGGGCCTCAGACGGAAGGTCCACACTAGCCCAGCATGCGCCCGCCCTCACTTGGCGTCCACCAAGCTGTCACCTTTCCCGTTGGTCTTTGGTGACGTTAGAGACGTCTCCAGGTCTGCCTAATTGCTTGTTTTTCCAAATAATTCCAAATCTTCTACCCAGAATGTGGTTGTGAACCCCAAAGTCCACAATTTCTTTATTCTCTGTCTTTGGTGCCCTTGGGGTGACAGAGGCCATCTGTGATTGCTCAGGCACCACCAAGGAACAAAAAAAATACAGGAGTGACAGATATCACATCTGGCCATGCCACGTCTCTGCTGCTCATGTCAACTGTGGGCACTTAGAGAAAGGGGATCCTGCAGGGTCTGGTCAGTGAGCTTTGCTCTCTCGGTTGGGATTGTTGGACAAATAAAAAGACACGAATTTTCTACTGAAGTTTTAAAATGGCTAGTGGGAATAGATCCTGGGAGATGAACAGCAACGTGTTCTGTACTTTTTTTAGGGGGGCATGTACTGGAGATTGAACTCAGGGGCACTCAACCACTGAGCCATGTCCCCAGCCCTATTTTGTGTTTTATGTAGAGACAGGGTCTCACTGAGGTGCTTAGTGCCTCGCCCTTGCTGAGGCTGGCTTTGAACTCATGATCCTCCTGTCTCAGCCTCCCAAAGTGCTGGGATTACAGGCGTGGCCACCGCGCCCGACTTCCTCTTCTCTTAAAAAAACAAAAGAACAAAAAAACTTTTTCATGGTAGTAAAATAAAAATTTAAAAATTACTATTGGGAGCCGGGCGCGGTGGCTCACGCTTGTAATCCCAGCACTCAGGGAGGCTGAGACAGGAGAATCGCGAGTTCAAAGCCAGCCTCAGCAATGGCGAGGTGCTAAGCAACTCAGTGAGACCCTGTCTCTACAAAAACACAAAATAGGGCTGGGGACGGGGCTTAGTGGTCGAGTGCCCCTGAGTTCAATCCCCAGTACCAAAAAAAAAAAAAAAAAAAAAAATTACTATTGGGGGGCTGCGGTTGTGGCGCAGTGGTAGCGTGCTCGCCCAGCACGCATAGGGCACTGGGTTCGATCCTCAGCAGCACATAAAAATAAAATAAAGATATCTGTCCACCTACCACTAAAAAATAAATATTTTTAAAAAATTACAATTGACCTTTCTTCCCCTTCAGAACTGAGAATAAAAATTGGCTATCTTATTCCTTTTATTCCCTCCTTTTTTTTAAATCACAGGATCTGCTGAGTCTCTGCAGGGCTCATGGCCACCCGGCCTTCCTTTCCCCTCTGGGTGGCCTCCTAAACTAGGTTCAAGGCCGTGGGAGGTTGGGGGGGCCCTTGGGAGGTTGGGGGTGCTTCTAAGTCTCATCCTTTTGCGCACAATTCTCCTGCTCTGAGTCCTCTCCTGTCCTCCCGCTGGGCTGGTAAGTGGATAAGGGTCAGCTTCTGTGTGGAGGAAAACACTCCCACAGGGTAGCAGATCCAAGCTGGTGACCTCCCAAACTGCCTAGCAACTTGGCTTCGATGTCCAGATTCAACACGTCCTGTGAATTGTTGAGTGGGTGGATGAATAGTGGGTGCTATTGACAAGGACCACGTCGGGGCTTCATCTCCCCCTTGCCATTGAGTCCCCTTGCTCTTTCTGACCTCAGCGTTTCTGCCCAGCCCCTTTGGGTGGACCATTGCTGGGAGGGCCTGTGGCTTTGACGCTGGCTTTCCCAGGCCTCTACCCCATCCAGGGGATCTCTACACCATGGCCTGTCAGTGAGTGACTGACCCCTTCAGGTGTCCTAGACTCAGTGCCCAGACCAGCCAGGCCAGCTCCTACATCAGACAGTCCCCAGGACCCCCTCCCTCCCTCCCCTCCGGCCACCTGGGAACACTCTTCTTCAGGAATGAGAGCAAAGAGCTTTGGAGCCAGGACAGGGCCGGAGGGAGGCAGGGCCGGAGGGAGGGGAGCAGCCTAATAGGTGCAGGTTGCTTTTGAGGGTGCTGGGAATATTCTGGAATAGGTTGTGGTGATGTTTGTACAACATAGTAAATATACTAAAAACGACTTTAAAGGAATGTTATGTGACGTGTATCTCAATTTTGTAACGCTATTAAAACAGGAAGCCTTGGAAAGAGATCCAGAGAGGTTCAGAGAATGCACCCTACAAGGGACAGAGGAGTCAGGTTCAGAGGAAGGATGGGGCAGGGAGCTGGAAGTGGTGACCAGGTCTCTCCCTGCACAAAGCAAAGTGACAGGTGACAGGGGTTGTGCCTGGAGCTGCTGCCCCTGAGGGGCACCCTGTTAGGGGATTCTAATGGGGGTCCTGGCACTGGAGGATGGAAGGGGAGGTTGGGAGGGACCTGGGTACATTTCCCCAGCCACAATTACAGCTTTGAGATCGCTCAGGCAAACAGAGGGAGCATACAGAAGGAATATTCGGAGAATGTTCATTCTTGTTTATTTTTTTTTAAATATTTTTTAGTTATACATGGACATAGTGTCTTTATTTTGATTTGTTTGTTTATTTTATGTGGTGCTGAGGATCGAACCCAGTGCCTCACACGTGCGAGGCAAGCGCTCTACCACTGAGCTACAACCCCAGCCCTCATTCTTGTTTATTAAGCACCTACTGTATGCCTAACATGGTCGCTACCTTGTCTCATTTCTTCTCCTCATAAGGCTGACAGGGAAATGCTCTTACGGCCTCATTCTATAAGCAAGGAAACTGAGTCACAAAGCAAAATCTAGGGAATGTTTAGGCAGCTCTTCCAAGGCCTGGGCGTGGGGAGCGTGACTTGGCGTCAGTGGCAGTCGGCCACCAGGGCCCCGCAGGGCCCAGCCAGACCCAGCTCTCTACAGCCACTAGCCACAGGTCAGGTAGGATTTGGACAATTTAGTGGTATTTTGTTTTGTGACTCACTTCAAGCCAGCAGGGAGAATTAGGGAAGAAAATTACGTTTTCAGGGCACTTGAATGTTTTAAGGATTTTTCTCTCTTTGGGGAATGATCTGGATCAGAAAATAAAGAACAAGATTCAAGAAGACTTGGAGACACATCTTGAAAATAGTTCTTGACTTCTAATAAAGTAAATTTTCCAGGTTAAAAAAACAAAGAAGACTTGGACAGAATCGCACACGATGTGTTTTGATTAAGTCCTCCACCCTGACGAAGCTCAGCTTCCTCCTCTGGGAAACAAGAGTAATAAATGTCTGCATCACAGGGCTGTCGCTTACAAGGATGTCTGTGAAAATGCCTCACAAACTTTAAAGGGCTCCTGTGCTGTTATCTTTTTCTTTGAACGTTGGAATTTTTGTGTGTGAGGGGAGTGCTGGGAATTGAGACCAGAGCACTTCACCACTGAACTACCTCCCCAGTCCTTTTTATATTTATTTTTTAAATTTTGAGACAAGGTCTCTGTGAAGTTGCCCAGGCTGGCCTCAAATTTGTGATCCTCCTTCCTCGGCCTCCTGAGTCACTAGGGTGACAGATACGTGCCACCCTGCCCAGCTGAATTCCTTATTGTAAATCTGAATCCTAAAGCTCCTCTGTTCACTCTGAAAATGCATCAGATCGTCTTGAACATTGCATATGCATAAAAATTAAACATTCAAGCTGGGCGCGGTGGCGCATGCCTGTAATCCCAGCACTTTGGGAGGCTGAGATAGGAGAATCGCGAGTTCAAAGCCAGCCTCAGCAATGGTGAGGCGCTAAGCAACTCAGTGAGACCCTGTCTCTACATGAAACACAAAAGAGGGCTGGGGATGTGGCTCCGTGGTCGAGTGACCCTGAGTTCAATCCCCAGTACCAAAAAATTAAATTAAATTAAATTAAACATTCATTTGTCTTGACTTCAACACAAAAATATTAAGATTATGAGTTTGATTTTGCCATCACATTCAGTTCTAAAATTTCCTAAAGTTGACAATTGTTCAAGACCTGATTTCTCCCATCTGAGGAAAGAAACAGAATGTCCTTGGGGTGAGGTGTGGTCACAGTGGCCAGGTCCAGCAGCTGCCCCTTCACTTCCCATGAGGCCATCAGGCACTGTCACCAGAGAAAACAATCCCCTTCCCCATGCTCTGTGTCCTAGGAGGCTCGTCTCTGCTAGCCACACCGATGACCTCAGAAGGCCCCACGTCACATGCTCACTAGGGAGATTCCTCACTCCTCTTTTGGTCCCTAGAGAAAGGGAGAATAACAGAGAGGTGAGGTCCCTCTACTGGAGCACCCAACTCAGAGTGTCCTGCTTGTCTGAGCCAAGTCCATCTCTCCAGGGGTGGGCCAGGGTGGGGTGGCCAAGGTGGCTTTTCACTAGGTGATGCTGGTCCACCTGAAACAGAAACTGAAACTGAAGTAGTTTTAGGGTTGCTTTCCCACTGAATTTAAACGACCTTCTCAGTGTGCTGAGATTGCTTGTGGACCAAAGATTTTGGCTTGGTCCTCAACTCTGGAGCTACAGACATCTGGGTGACTTTTCTTGTGATGCCACCAGTCAAATTGAGCTGGATTATAGCAGGTTGGTAGGATCTCCTAGTGGGGTCATCTCTGTATCCCTAGAGGGAAGAGACCTGTACTTCCGTCCTCAAGGTCAATCTGCAGCTCCATCCTGGCTGCTTCACCATGAGACTGTTCAGCAGTCTGTGACTGTTCCAGAAGATTCCACACTCTGATTGGATCATGTCAGGGCTGCAGCTCCTGTCGGGGAAATACTCTTACGTCCTCTTTTAGCCTGGTCCTCAACTCTGGACCTGAGCCAGTATTTAATTGGTATCTCACTGTGATTTTGTGTGGCTGTCAAGCTAGTTGTGCTGATAAGAATGGGCAGGAAGGGAGTTTACAGGGAAAAAAATGACTAAAAATATAACCTGAAGTCAGAGCCACCCGCGTCAATGAAGGGAGGATTTAGAGCGAAACGCACACTGAGCTTCACTTCCTTGTCCAATCTGACATTCAACTGAATATTTAGGCCATTTATATTTAGTGTAATTAAGGGGCTGGGATTGTAGCTCAGCGGTAGAGCGCTTGCCTCGCATGCATCGGGCCCTGGGTTCGATCCTCAGCACCACATACAAAGCAATATATTTAGTGTAATTGTACATATGATTAAATTTTCTTACTGTTTGTTTCTGTTTGTCTCATCTGCCTTTTGTTCCCTTGTTGTCTTCTTTAGAATTGATATTTTCCCTCCCAAGTGATACTATTTTTATCTCCATGATTGACTCATTAGATTTAATCTTTTTTTTTTTTTTTGGTACCAGGGGTTGAACCCAGGGGTGGTTAATCACGGAATCACATCCTCGGCTCCAGTCCCTTTTCTTTGTATAAAATCTCTTTCTTTATTACAGATTGAAGTCCTTATCAGAAAAAAATAAATAAACTCAAGCAAAGAAGGGCGGTCACAGGTTTCAAATGTCAAAATGTCAAATGCAGCCTGAGTCTTAGCTCCTCCTCTGAGTTGCCAGACACCCTTGCCTGTGTCCTCACCTGCAAAACAGTCCCATCACACACCCCATTAAGTATGTACAATTATTATATGTCTATTTTTAAAATGGGAAAATTTTTAGATCTTTAGAGAATGATTATAAAACTCCAGCCAGGCCCAGTGGCACACACCTGTAATCCTAGTGACTCAGGAGGCTGAGACAGGAGGATCCCAAGTTCCAAACCAGCCTCAGCAGCTTAGTGAGGCCCTGTCTCAAAATATAAAAAGGGTTGGGATGGGGGCTGGGATTGTAGCTCAGTGGTAGAGCGCTTGCCTCGCATGCGTGGGGCCCTGGGTTCGATCCTCAGCACCACATACAAAGCAATAAAATAAAGACATTATGTCCATCTACAACTAAAAAAATATTTAAAAAAAAAAAGGGTTGGGATGTGGGCTGGGATTGTGGCTCAGTGGTAGAGCACTTGCCTTGCATGTGTGAGGCACTGGGTTCGATCCTCAGCACCACATATAAATAATAAATGAATAAAATAAAGATCCATCAACAACTAAAAAATATTTTTTTTAAAAAAGGGTTGGGATGTGACTCAGTGACTCAGTGGCTAAGCCTCTGTGGGTTTAAATAAACAAATAAATCTGCAATCAAATGGAGGAGTAAATCAAGTGCAAATGTAGCTCCTGTGTGGTTACCTGCTGTCCCTCCCGCTAAAGCTGGTGGAGTAGGGAGTATCCACCAGTGACATCTGCCCCAGATCAAACAGCCTTGATAGAAGGCTCAGGTTGGCCTCTGGGCTCCAGCCCTCCTCCCAGCCCTTTTGCCCCAGCTGCGTGACTCCACCCATGGCTTTGTGGCCAAGTGGCAGGTGCCATGGCAGCAGCGCAGGGGGCAGGGGACTCCCCGGGAGGAAGCTGGAGGGCTTCTCAGAGGAAGCAGTGCCAGGGTTGGGTTTTGAAGGATGAATGTCATGCTCCTGGCAGAGGAGCCCACGTGAGCCAGTGTCCTGAGGTCATGTGGACACGACATTCAGCAACAGAAACACAGTCAGGGTGCAGGAGCACCCAGGGCACCTGGGAGGTGCTGGCGACGCTGGCGTCCTGGGGGCTGGGGCAGCCATGCTGGGTGAGGAAGGCGGGCAGGGGCTGCCCTCAAAGTGAGTCAGCAAGGAGGTGGCCGAGCGTGGAGCCCGCCCAGTAGTGGGCTCATGTTTGTTCAGGAGCAGCTCAAAGGCTATAGCTTTTAGTTTCCCTTTCCAGTGCCCAGGTCACTACCCAGATGCACATCTGGTGACTGCATCCATACAGCCAAGGACAGCTGGGTCGTGTGTGAGCTCAGTCAGGGGAAGATCCCTTGGTAAGTTGGGGTTGGTGTGGTGGTCCCCGTGTCCTTGTCCTCACCACAGCTCTGGAAGACGAGGAGTATTGCTCCCATTTTACAGATGAGCTCTGAGAAGTTAGGGAATCAGCCCCAGGCGGCACCGTGAGACAGGAGCGGAGCCTGCAGGGTCTGACGGCTCCCCCGTCCCCTGCAACAGAAGAGAGGGTAGGGACCTGCTCAGATGGTTCCCGAGGCTCCCTCGGGTGCAGCCCAGTCTCTGTGGCCAGGTGACCCCAGAGGGAAGGTGGATGTCAGGGGTGCCCTACCCCTTTGGGAAATTTGGAGGCATCAAAGGAGGAGGAGGGCAGAGGACCCAGAGCCTGGTGGCCTGCCACCCCGGGCTGCTGCTGAGTCAGAAGAGGCTGAAGCGCTTGTTTTGACCTGCAGGGCACCCAGAGTTTCTCTCCTGCCCCATCTCTGAGCACCCGCACTGTCAGGCCCTGGGGGAAACTGAGGCCCTGGGAGGGGGAGGGAATTGTCCAGGGTCCCGAGAAGGAGGCTAAACAGGTAGATGGCAGGACTATGTCTCCCTGGCCCTCCCCGGGCCCTCCACAGAGGCCTGTGGTGATGGAAGAAGCCGTCCCACGCACTGGAATGGAGAAGTGCCTGGCCGTGGGGACAAAGAAAGGGCCCGTGGGGACGGAGAGGACATGTTGGACAATGGTGTCCACAGCACCATTGGGCTTGGCAATTGTAAGATCAAAGGCCGAGCTGTGGATGTGGGGGTTGGGAGGTACCAGACCAAGTCCAGGAGCTCAGCCCAGGGAGAAGCCCAGCCCAGCAGGAGTGCTGCTGGGACACAGGCTGTTGCTGCTGAGACCAAGCCCCTGGGCTATGTGCAGCCTCTGCCTGGAGGGTCTCCAGGGTTTTCCCTCGCATGCTGCTTCTTTCTTGATCTTCCTGAGGGCCGCATAGTATACACTGTACTAACAACTCCGATGACCTTGTGCTTGGAGGAGCCCTCTCCCTGCCCTTGGGTGTTAGCACTGACCTCTGCACACGGCCCTCAGGTCCTTGCGGGCACTCTGCTGTCTGTGGCTAGAACCCCAGGGGTGGGGGCTACTGGGCCATCACCTGGACACGTTTCAAAGCTGGGTGGGTTGCTGAACACTGGGACTTTGTACACCCCCCTCAAGTGCTAAGGGGGTGCTGCGATGGATGGCGTCGGTCATTTTAAATCTGCTAATTTTAAAAATATATTAACTTGCATTTCCTGAGTTTGTGGGTCTTTGGAGGAACAGCCACTGCAGCAAGGAAACGACCTCCACTTCCTCCCCCTAAAAGTCCCTGGTAGCATTAGTGAGCAGGATTGGGGTGCAGGCTGCGGGAGCTGGTCTGAGACCTGGCTCCCCGTGGTGCCTGGCCAAGGGGCTCTGGAATGTGGCACTCCAGACCTGCCACTCCTCACGCTTTAGCTGGCTCCATGTTTTTCAAATATTTTACAAAATATTAAGACAGGAGAGAGGAGACACTGTAAGTAAATAAATGGAAACTCTCAGAAATCTGATAGAACTATGAAAGGTACATGAAATCACTGAGGTGATTTGTGTTAAATCTAAGTCCTATTTGTTCTCTGACAGAGACAGCTGTACATCCAGGCAGAAGAGAAACAAAGCCAGGCATGGGGTACACATCTGTAATCCCTGCCACTGACTGGGGAGGCTGAGGCAGGAGGATCACCGGTTGGAGGCCAGCCTAGGCAACTTAGCAAAAGCCTGTCTTAAAAAATACAAAAGATGGGGGATGTAAGTCAGTGGTAAAGCCCTCCTAGATTCAATCTCCAGTACTGAAAAGAGAAAGAAAACAAATGGAGGGGCTGGGGGTGTGGCTCAGTGGTAGAACGCTTGCCTAGCCTGCGTGAGGCACTGGGTTCGATTCTCAACACCACATAAAAATGAATACATCAAAATAAAGGTTCATCCACAATTAAAAATATATATTAAAAAAGAAAGAAAGAAAGAAGCTGGGCGCGGTGGCACAAGCCTGTAATCCCAGCACTTCGGGAGGCTGAGACAGGAGAATCACAAGTTCAAAGCCAGCCTCAGCAATGGCGAGGCGCTAAGCAACTCAGTGAGACCCTGTCTCTACATAAAACACAAAATAGGGCTGGGGATGTGGCTCAGTGGTCGAGTGCCCCTGAGTTCAATCCTTGTTACCAAAAAAGAAAAAAGAATTATTTTCTATTTTCAAAGTCATTTGTTTCTTTTGGTGTCGTGAGCGTGCCGTGTCACTAAGGCAGACCAAACACATTCGTGTCTTTCCTCAGTGTCAGAATTTATTGACAATTTATTAAATTTATTGAAGAACAAATTCACAGGCCACCCCACTTTCATCAGTGGCCGCTCTCTGATTGCTTGTGGGTCACCTGATAATCATAAGCTCGGCAAGCACAGGCTCTTGGAGTCCCGTCTTAACTTCTAACTTCCGTCACACCCAAGGCACACATCCCCGTGTCCTGTTAGATATGCAGAATACAAAAAGGCTAAGAAAAGGGCAAGGCAGCCACAGGGGTCCAGGGGCTGAACTGAGGGCAAAGGCAGAGCAGATGGGAGTTCAAAGAGTCACTGTAGGTGGTCAGACAAGAGGAAGAACCAGCAGAAGAACTCGTTCAGGGTGCAGAGCTGTCCAAGCACAAGGTCGTGATGTCCTGACAGGGACAGTTTCACCGCAACAGCTTGGAGTGGGACTCGGGGTTTCATTAGGGCAGGAGAAACCTCACTCTGCCAGGAGAGCGATGTCGAGGTTCCTCACTGTGGCGATTTTCTTGGGCAAGGCTCGTGACCAGGTGATGGGGTCAGGGTGCCAAGCTCAGTTTGGGGTGCCCCTCCAGTGAAAGGGTTGCGTTATTTGGAGGTCTGATGTGTTCAATAAGCTCATGGGCCTGGTTTTTCTGATATGGGTTTGGTCTGCCCCTGCATCCATGTGCTTCTGATTAATTCAGTGGGTTCACAGGTGGTCATTCTTAGCTCAGTTAATTTATCAATTTATGCCTTATGGCTGTGCCAGGCAGATGGTGATTGCTCACTTGTACAAACAAGGTGTGGAATTATTCCACCTCAGCCCTTAACTCAAACTGGAGTAGCTCATGGCAAACTACTGCTTTACAAGATGGAGTAACAGAGGTTTCGGCACAGCCTGGAGACGGCTCTTCCGTACATCGTGGAGTACCTCAGAGCAGAGCACAGCACCTGTGTATTTACCAAGAGGGACGCTTGGGCCCAAGGTACAGGCATTGATTTGGAAGGACAAGAGTCATTTACAAAACACATGTGTACACGAGTAAATATCTTCATGTATGTAAGGGAATCAAGCATAGTCATGGAAATCACAGGGTTTCAATCAGAGTGGCTTGGGTCAAGTCATTGCTCTAGAACTATGGTGAAACCTCGGGCACGTTGTGAAACCTTTGTGGTGGTTCCTTTCTGCTTCAACTCAGCCCCAGTGGAGCTCATCTCCAGGGTGGGACCACTGGATGAGGGATGTGTAAGGAGCCCTCAATACCAGCTGCTTTCATTAGTCAGCACAGAAGTTCCCAGCCCCAGGTAATTGCCAGAATGTTCCTTCTGTGTTTTCTTCTGTGCATGGATTCTGCCATCTCTACATGGCTGCCTCCTCATCTTATCTTTCTGTCCCTAGCAGGACAAGTGGCCTCTGCCTTGGCTGGAGAGCAAGGACAGAGGGAGCTGGAGCAACATGACTTTCTTTAAATAGTAGCCGCAGAGGCCAGGAGACAGCGGCACTTTAAGCCCAGTTTGGCCTTTGCTGCCACCCCACGGGAACCGTGGGAGGCCAGGCCCCTTTGCCACAGCTGGCTCCACAATTTGTCTTCTCCTCCCCTTCAGCCTGGACCCCGCTGGGAGCTGTGAGGAAGCCTCTCAGAGACACTGGCTGCTGGCGCCATGGACCCAGACGCCCGAGCGGCCTGCCCAGGTAGTCCCCCTCCCCTTCCTTGGCCCCTTCTCCCTCAAGACTCAGAACTGGGGTGGCTCCTCTGAGGCTCAGTAGGCCTGAGAGGAGTCAAGGAGGGAGGCTGAGGGACAAGTGGCGTCCCCTGACCCGGGGCCTGTGGGATCCCTGCCCTCTCCTCAGGGGTCTGGACACTTCCTCCCCACCCTACCCCCAGCCACTGACTCGGGTGGAGCAGGGACACCCCTGAGCGGGTGGGGAGGAGAGAAGGAACGTGGAGAGGAGTGGACAGTGACCCCGGGGTCCTGCCCTCTCCTCTACCGCTGCTGGCTGGCCTGGTCCTGCTCAGCTCTGAGTGGCTCAGCAGGTAGTGTAACTCAGAATGTCACTGAATTCAGCCCCATTGTGACCCTGGCTACCTCCCATCTGTGTCACTGGGAGCTCCTCACCTCACCTATAACGTGAGGACCGTGTTCCCCATGTTATGAGGATCTGACCTAAAGGCTACCTAGCCTGGGCCAGCACCTGCCACACAGTAGGTCCTCCCTGCCTGTCCCTTCTCTCCTCACCGCCTGGACCCTGACAATCCCAGGTGGACCTGTGCTAGGGTACCTGTTATGTCCGCTGCCATAGATAAGCACCTGCTTATTTACCCAGGTGTGGCTGCCTAGGGCAAGGGCTGATCCTAATTATCTCAGGTCACCGGAAAATCTGAAACCCAAACCAAAATGAAACCTCCTCCGCCCTCCCAGCGGATGCTGCCCTTCCCTGAGTCTTGTTTTCTCAGAACTGTTTCCTTGGCAACCAGGCCAAGAAAAACGGGGCTTCAAGTGGAAGGCTCTGGGGAGCAAGGGGAGGCTCCCAGGGGCCTGTGGCCCCGAGCAGGGCGGGCTGGTGGACTCTCAGGACAGACTTGCCCTTGTTTAATAAATGGGCCAGCAGTGTCACTGGGGGGCCCAGGACAGGGAGAAAGCACAAGCCCCCTTCACCACCCTCCTGAAAATCCCTGCACTGCCAGTCCTGATAAACAGGAGGGACCCTCTCTGTGTGGTACTCAGTAGTGTATAATATTATTTTTAAATTTTAAAAAAGCCCACAGTTGTACTATCGTGTGGAATGCAGGAACCACGAGCTGGGTTTTTTTCCCCTCAGTACCAGGCATGGAACCAGGGCCACCCTTCTACTGAGCTGTGTCCCTGGACCTTTCTATTTTTGTTTTTGTTGTTGTTTGTTTGTTTGTTTGTTTTTGTCTTGAGACAAGGTCTCACTAAGTTGCCCAGGTTGCCCAGCTGTGGATCTGGATCCTCACTCAGTGCTCTGCTTGCTGGTGTTGGACAGCCACTTCTGTCTCACGGTCTCCTGTGACAGAAGGGCCTCTCGTACACATGCAGTAGGAAGAACTTTTATATCCTGTCCCGGCACACAGGACAGGATATATACTCCAGTGGCTCCCCTTACCTGCAGCCCCGTAGCCTCCAGATACCTGTTATGACTCTGCACACTGCACACTTGTGGGGCAACTCGTTCGGACAGTAATCCTGCCCTGAACCAACCAGAGACTATAGTCATTCCACTAGGTCCTCCCCCTCTCCTTGGTACCAGGGATTGCACCCAAGGGCACTTAACCACTGAGCCGCATCCCCAGCCACCACTTTGACCTGTTTTTGGAAACAGAGTCTTGCTAAATTGCTGAGGCTGGCTTTGAACTGGCGATCCTCCTGCTTCAGTGTCTCAAGTCGCTGGGATCACAGGTGCACCACCATACCCAACCTATGTATCTCATTTAATATGAATATTAATTTGGTTCACTGTCAAAATATCAACGCAAGAGGCCCTGCGCCGTAGCGCATGCTGGTAATCCCAGCGGCCTGGGAGGCTGAGACAGGAGAATTGCGAGTCCAAAGCCAGCCTCAGCAAAAGCGAGGTGCTAAGCAACTCAGACCCTGTCTCTAAATAAATGTGATTCAGTGGTTGAGTACCCCTGAGTTCAATCCCCGGTAGCCACCCACCCCCCAAAAAATCAACACATTTGATTACTAGGACTGGCGAGTAATAACATTATATATGCCCAGCATTACCTTTATAAAAGATTAAAAATTCTATTTTAGGGCTGGGGTTGTGGCTCAGTGGTAGAGCACTCTCCTAGCATGGGCGAGGCACTGGGTTCGATCCTCAGCACCACATAAAAATAATAAATAAATAAAGCATTGTGTTCACCAATAACAAAAAAATATTTTTAAAAATCCTATTTAATTGCGTATTTCAACATAGGTAGTGGGGAGGATTTTTAATGTTCTCAACATGAATAAGTGATAAATGTTTGTGCTAATGACATACCAGGTACCCTTGAAATGTCTCATCATACCCTACAAACATAATTATGTGTCAATTAAAAATAAAAAATAAGCTGGCCACAGTGGCGCACGACTGTAATCCCAGCACTTAGGGAGGCTGAGACAGGAGAATCACGAGTTCAAAGCCAGCCTCAGCAACGGCGAGGCACTAAGCAACTCAGTGACACCCTGTCTCTACATAAAACACAAAATAGGGCTGGGGATGTGGCTCAGTGGTCAAGTGCCCCTGAGTTCAATCTCTAGTACCAAAAAATAAATAAATACTTATAAAAGATTAAAAATTCTAAATTCTTAAACATTTCTAGGTCCCAGGAATCTAGATGGGGAGATATATATATATATATACACATAATATACATATGTGTATACATATATACACATGTATACCCTTATATGCATATATACACATGTAAATATTTATTTGGAATATTTTATAAAATAATACTCTTCCTCTGTTTGATACACTTTGATACTACTGATTCTATTTCCTTTTTAAAATGGTGCTCTTAGCCAGGCACCATGGCACACACCTGTAATCCCAGTGGCTCAGAAGGCTGAGGCAGGAGGATCGTGAGTTCAAAGCCAGCCTCAGCAACTTAGCAAGCAATTAAGGGAAACCCTGCCTCTAAGTAAAATATAAAAAGGGTTGGGAATGTGACTCAGTGGTTAAGTACCCTGGGTTCAATCCGTGGTACCAATAAATAAATAAATAAATTAAAAATTTGCTCAACCCAAAATTATTTCAGAACCCATGGATGGGGGCTGGGATTGTGGCTCAGCGGTGGAGCGCTTGCCTCGCAGGCGTGAGGCCCTGGGTTCGATCCTCAGCACCACATACAGGGCAATGGAATGGAGACATTGTGTCCATCTACAACTGGAGAAGGAAAAAAAAAATTAAAAAAAAAAAAGAACCCATGGATGGGCTAAAACTCCATTTTGAAGATACGGTGAACAGTCTTTGACATGTGACTGGAGGCCATCATTGGAACGTTCTGCTCTCCCGGCTGAATGGCTGGCTTCCTGGCTGCCCTGGGCCAAGAACACTTTGTTTCTCTGCAAAGCTCCGGGGCACTTCCCTGCACCTAGTCTTGGGCTGCGGTCACAAAATACCCCAAGCTGAGCAGCTTAAGCCAAAGACATTTACCTCTCAGGGTTCCGGAGGCCAAAGGCCATGCTGCGGGTTTCTGGTGAGGCCTCTTCCTGGCTTGTGGAGGCTGCTTCACACGGGGCCCACACGGGGCCATTCCTCTAGGCACAGAGATGGGGGAAGATTTGGTGTCTTGTGGTCTTCTAAGAACACCAGGCCTATGGATTAGGCACCTTTGTGACTCACTGCATATTAGTTAGTTCACTTCCTTAAAGGTCCTATCGCCAAACAGTTGCTGGGGGGTAGGGCTTTAACATGTGAATATGGGGGACACAGCTCAGTCCACAGTGCCAGCGACTCCACAGGGTACCCACGTGGGCCTGGGTGTCACTCAGTGGTGAAGTGCTTGCCTAGCATGTGCGAAGCCTTGTGTGTGACCCCCACGTGGCAGCAGCCAGGACGCTGGTTCCTTTCTACCACACCGTCTTCTAAACTTGCTCCCTTCTCCCCACCAGACAGCGAGAGCTTCGCTGAGGATGTCCTTGAGTATTTGCAGGACAAGGTGAGCAGGGAGGATCTGCAGCTCCTGCTGACTGAAGAGAACTGGCAGAGCCTGGTGGCCGAGGCTCATCTGTCCAGGTAGCCTGTGGTGGGGACTTTCCCCTTCTGCCGTCCCCGTCCTCTCCTGGCCCCAGCCTATTGGAGGGTGCCGCCACAATCAGGGTGGGTCTCCCCTCTCAGGTCACCTACCCATGTGCTGGGTGTCTCCGGATAGGGTCACAGACACACAGGTGCTTCACCAATTTTCTAGGCGTCCCTCAATCCAGTCTAGTTGACAACCAAAGCGAGCAAGCTCAAGGCCTGACCACATGCTGCCCTCGCGGAGGTCTCCATCCTGGAGTTTATGGCTTTAGCCTCCCGTTCCTCTGGAGGTCAGAAATAGCCCAGAAGCCCTGTTGGATGTCACATTGTTAAGTTAAACACGCTTTAATGCTTGGGGCCAAAAGTGTTTCAGATCCTGGATTTTTGGGGGGGGCATGGATTGAACTCAGGGACACTCGACCACTGAGACACACCCCCAGCCCTATTTTGTATTTTATTAGAGACAGGGTCTCACTGAGTTGCTTAGCACCTCGCTAAATTTCTGAGGCTGGCTTCGAACTCATGATCTTGCTGCTTCTATCTCCCAAGCCGCTGGGATGACAGGCGTGTGCCACTGTGCCCGGCCCTGGATTTTTTTAAAATTTTGAAATATTTACAGATACATAATGAGATATCTTGGGAATGGGACCCAAGTCTAAATGTGAAATTCATTTGCTTCTTTATACCTTATTATGTAGCCTGAAGGTAATTTTATTTAATATTTTAAGCGTGCCTGCATTTTGACTGTGACCCATCCTGTCAGATCATGTGTGGAACTTTCTACTCATAGCAGCATGATGGTGCTCAAAAGGCTTCGGATTTTGGAGCATTTCAGAATTAGGATTTTTGGATTAGGGATGCTCACCTCTATGGTCGTGTGGCCAGAATCTCCAGGCAAACAAAGATATCCCTCGCAAGAGGACATTTCAGGAGCTAACAGATCACTTCCCAGTGGCTGAGGACAAAGGGAAGCCTCCTCTTGAGCAAGTCAAGCCTTCACTCCACACCAGCATCCTCTGAATTAAGGGGTCTTGGTATTTTTTTGTTTGTTTCCCGAGCCTCTCTGTTCAGATACAGAGCTCCCGCTCTCCAAATGGTTTGGTGGTAACAGCATTGACCTTGAGTGAGAAGGTGCTTTATCAAATGCCTACCACTAAAGAGCATCTTAAGATGACTTTCACACATCCACCACCTGATTAAGGACCGCAGAGCATCTACGATGCACCAAACATGTTCAGCACTGGAAGAAAAATTCTGTACATCAGTAAAAATCTTTTTCGTTGGATGTATAGTAAAAGCTCTGAGATTCACGCAGGATAGAGCTTATTGAGCCCATTTTACAGATAAGTAAACTGCCCTTTCTTAATTACTTGATCTTTACTCTTCCAGGGAGGAAGCAGATGTGTTACATGCAGCTCTGAATAAGCTTAGAGAAGACTCATCCCTGGAGGACAAAGACGTGCTCCAAAGACACGAGCAGGAGAGGGAAATGTTCCTGCAAGAGTTTCCCCGGGTGAAAATGGAGCTGGAGGCACACATAGCGAAGCTCCACGCCCTTGCAGACAGGGTTGCCAAGCTGCACAGGGACTGCACCATCTCCAACATAGTGGCCAACTCCGCTGGCACTGTCTCTGGAGTCCTGACCATCCTTGGCCTGGCTCTGGCACCTGTGACAGCAGGGGTCAGTCTGGCCCTCTCAGCTACTGGGGTGGGGCTAGGGATAGCGGCTGCCGTGACAACAGTCTCCACCAGCATCGTGGAGCATTCAAGTACCGTGTCCGCCACAGAAGAAGCCGGCAGCCTGGTGTCGATGAGCATGGACAGGGTGAAGGTGGTTGCCGAGGTCGTGGGTCACAGTGCACCCAAAGCCATTTCCTTAACCAAGAGCTGCATCCAAGCATTGAAAGACATTAGGAAGTACATCCAGGCCACCAAGCTGGCCAAAGCCAACTCCCGCTTAGTAGCCAATGCCCAGCGCCTCATGACCACTGGGAGAATCTCAGTCCGAAGTGGCAAGCAGGTAGAGAAAGCCTTTGGAGGCACTGCTCTGGCCATGACCAAAGGGGCCCGGATCATGGGTGCAGCCACCGCAGGTGTCTTCCTTCTGATGGACGTGGCCAACCTTGTGCAAGAGTCAAAGCATTTGCATGAGGGGGCGAAAACCGAGTCAGCTAAAGAGCTGAGGGAGAAGGCTCAAGAGCTGGAAAAGAAGCTGCAGGAGCTTCTCCAGACCCACGAGAGGCTGCGGGTGGACCCGTCACCATGACCCCCGCCCTCGAGCAGCATGGGAATCAGGGCACACGTGCTGGACAGAGGAATGTGCACACGGAGGCATTTTATTATATGAGAAAGGGAGTGAAATAAAGTCTCTGGGACTGGCCATCAAGGAGTTTGGCCTTCCTGTGGCTGAGCACAGCAAGGGAGGGGTCAGTTACAAGGCAGGAACCCAGAGTCTGAAATAAGGGACAAGAGGAGACAAGAATGTGCAGGGAACAGGAAGAGTTTGTTTGGGACAAAAGAACACACTGGAATCCAGGTATGGTGATGCACGCCTGTAGCCCCAGCTTGAGCTGGGGACGATGAGGCCAGCCTGGGCAACACAACAAGATCCCTGACCGAGAGAGAGAGAGAGAGAGAGAGAGAGAGAGAGAGAGACAGAGAAAGAGAGAGAGAATAAAGGTGGGGGTGTGAACAGAGAGGCGGATGGGCAGGCCAGGCAATGAGATGGCAGGGAGCTACAGTGGAGCAAAGGAGGGAGCAGGTCACCGAGGTGGGGAGGAAATGGCAGCTTCACCACTGACCTTCCCCACAGCCTGACATTCCAGCAAGGGTCTTCCCCTGGTGGATTCTGGCCCGGTCTTTCCAGGATCTAGTCACCCTTGGTTTATCTCAAGCTGGCAGGGACTTCTTAATAATGACAGTTGTGATGGTGGTGGGTGGAGTGCAGTGGCCAGCCTTCTTTGGGGTCAGGGGGCACTGAGGGACCAGTGAAAGTCCAATGAACCTCCAAACGATGTTTTGGCATAATGGTTGATGGCGGGGGTGGGGTAAGTGAAACCAGATTCACAGAATGGGTTAAGGAATCTTGTGGTGTGTGAAGGTCAGCCAGCTCGCGGTCAAGAGACACGGCCTCTCTGAGCCTCAGTCTCCTCCTTAGTTTGGAAAGGAGGTTTTCTGGACAAGATGACATCTCAGAGCCGTCTGACCCCTTCCATTTTGTGTTCTGTATACTGTGGTTGCATAAACATGACCTGATTGTTCCAGGAAAATTTGATGTACAAGAATGGATGGCCCTAGGTAGAAGGTGCCATGAAACCAAAGAAAGAGAATGATCCAGGATTACAGAGGGTACTCTTTTGAGGGATCTATGGACAGAAGTGTGGTCAAGGGTAGCAGAAAGGCCAGTGGATCCCACAACCTAGGTCAGAGGGAAGGGGCTTATATGTATAGTGGTCAGGATACAAGTGGCCTCATCCAAGCCAGAACGTACCTGGTTTTATCTCAAGCCAACATCAAAGACGTCAGGCACATTCACAGCTCTGATGGAATCAGGATCTGGTGGTAAATCCCACGTGCTGCTCTAATGGTTTAATCTACAGTGTGCTGGGAAACTATGCAGGGAAACAGGCCAGGTTTACTTAGGGGAAATTGTAGCAGTTACAACTCAAGTTGGCTGCAGTCAAATCAACGTGGGCCCCTACACTGATATGCTGAAACTTTGTGGGTGGACTCATTGGCTCACCTGGGCACTGAATGCCTGATTTCTTGTTGGGCAGGCCCCAACTGGCTATAGTTAAGCCCTTGCTGAGGCTTCCAGCAAGCTGTTTTTAGTATGTAGACAAGATCATGAACACCCCTAATTCGTTGTATATACTCGAGGTCAGAAATATTTGCTTGTGAGCATGTGCTCACTTATGTAACCTGTAAAAAGGTCTATAGAAGGACTCAGGGGGCTAAATGAGGCTGGAGCTGGAGGCTGGGGTCTGCTGTCACCTCTGAATGAAGAATATTTACTATCCCAACGCATTCACATCTTCCTTCACCTACCGGGATCCCAGGTATGTTTCCCAGGGTCTGAGCCTCCATCCAGACACTTTCCTTCCTCATAAACCTTCTCCCAGGGCCTCAGGGAGCAGGCCCTCCATTACCTTCCTGGTCACTCACTGGCTCCTATTGTCCTCAGACGCCTGTACCTGCAGGCCCAGGTGGGCCACCTGGGTGAAGCTCATGCATGTCTGACTCAGGCTGCGCATAGGTGCCAATGTAATGCCCAAGCTCACAAGACCACCAGAGACCACCAGGAGTCTGATACCAAAGCAATCACAAAAGGGGTCTTTATTTCAAGCTCAAGCAGGGACCGCACACCTTCGCGGATGCAGCGGGTAGGGAGGTGCGTCCCCAAACAATGGCTGAGCAGGTTTTTATAGGGGGAGGGGACAGGTGGTGGCAGTGGACATGACGTATGCATCGCATCATTACACAAGCACCAATTACAATTGTACAGCACCTATGGTGACAATATTGACCATTCAGAATCTGGGGGGTGTTCATTACATTTGGTGGGACCCAATCATGACCTTAGAAAATCTTTTGAAAATGACCAACTACAGGTGAGTTTAGAGGGCCCACGTGGGGTTTGGGCAAGTGGTGAGTGATTGGCTAGTTTGTACAAAGTAACTACCTATAGTCTCCTAGACCCTGATTCAGACCTCAGGAATGCCAGGTGTATAATTTTTAACCTTTGATTGGCTGCTCTGAGGGTGGTCCGAGAGTGGCTTTTCCTGGGATCTAAACTCAGGCCCATTAGTCTTTCTGGAGGGTCTGAAGCCTGTCATGGAGTTTATTTAGCTCAGGTCTTTCACCTTCTCCATCCAGCATCTGGGGCCCTGGATTGACACAGCACATAAGGTTGATCAGGTTCAGAGGCAGCTATGTGCAGGTGAGTCATTGGTCGGGGGACAGAGAAAACTAGACAGCAAATTTCCTCATCTGAGCTGTCCTCATGTTTCACCTAGACTCCTGCAACAGGTTCCAGAATAGTTTTTCTCGTGGCTCCACACTGGGCCAGACTGGCCCTTAAGTCTGTAGATTTGATTAAAAGCACCTGCTTCTAACTGTTTAATGGCTTCTCATCACTCAGCACAAAAGCCCCCAAACTTCATGCTGCTTAGAGTAGCCTATTGTAGCCTGGGGTTCCAAAAGCAGAGCCAGAGCCAAAGCTCATGCACAGGGGATTGACTGAGAAACTGGTCCCAGGGCAGGATGAAGGACAGGAAGGAGCAATGCACAGAAGGAGGAAAAGAGAATACGACCTGGTCACCAACCATGGGTGGTTAAAACTGCCAGGACCTTCTGAGGAGCCTTCAAGGAATGGCTTCAGCACCTTGCTGCCCAGGAAGGAGAGAGGGAAACTCCTGTCCTTCATGGGCTTGCCCCTGTGGGCATCAGTTCTTGTGTTTCTACACAGAGCATGGAAGTGCCATGACTGAGCCCAGAGCAGGAGCAAGAGGCAGAGGGTGGCAAACCTGTCCCCACATCCTGTCACTCCCAAGGGCATCCAGTGCCCAGCAAGTCCTTTTATGTGTCCACTCCTTAGAGGACTTCTCCCAGTCCCTCTCACTCTTTGTTATAGTTTGGATGTGAGGTCTCCCCCAAAAGCTCATGTGTAAGACAATGTGACAAAGTTCACAGAGCCGGGCACCATGGTGCATGCCTGTCATCCCAGCACTTAGGGAGGCTGAGACAGGAGAATCGCGAGTCCAAAGCCAGCCTCAGCAACGGCGAGGCGCTAAGCAACTCAGTGAGACCCTGTCTCTACATAAAACACAAAATAGGGCTGGGGATGTGGCTCAGTGGTCAAGTGCCCCTGAGTTCAATCTCCAGTACCTAAATAAATAAATAAATTTCAGAGGAGAAATACTTGGATGTGAGAGTCTTCACCCAATCAGTGCATTAATCCCCAGGGATTAACTGAGTGGTAACTGGAGGCAGGTGGGTGTGGCTGGAGGAAGTGGTTAATTGGGGCATGGCTAGGGGTATATATTTGTACCTGGAGCGTGGAGTCTCTCTGCTTTCCGATCGTCATGAGAGCTGCTTCCCTCCACCACACTCTTCCACCATGATGTTCTGCCTCACCTTGAGCCCCAAAGAATGGAGCCAGCTGTCTATGGACTGAGACCTCCGAGTCCCCAACTAAACTTTTCCTCCTCTACCTACAATTGTTCTGGTTGGTTCTTTTAGTCACAGCAGCAAAAACAACTGACTAAAACCCCCTCCATCAGCCAGTGTTTCTACGAGGCTTTGATTCTCCCATTTCTTCCTGAGGAGGTCACAGCCAGGCCACCTACTTGCCTCGCCACCTGAACCACGTGCCTCACTTCTTTGTCAGTTCTTAGAAAGTTGACATTCCTTCACGGATTTCACCTGGGCGTTGTGTGTCAGGTATCGTCATGGAGCTGTTCAGTCCTCTACCTGCCCACTTCCCCTGAACCCTGAGAGTTGAAATTCCACTGTGATAACGGTGACTTGGTTCAATTCCACCATAAGACAAGCATTACTTGGGCTGGGTTTGTGGCGCAGTGGTAGCGTGCTCGCCTAGCATGTGGGAGGCACTGGGTTCCATCCTCAGCACCACATAAAAATAAAAAATAAAGATTTAAAAAAAAAAAAAGACAAGCATTACTTGAGACTCCTGATGGCAAGCCACAGAGCTGGAGTCGGGCTGACATAAACCCAAAAAGAGGACCCATTGAAAGGAACCTTGGGCAATTCAGAGGAGGAAGAAAGAGTGAAATCTACACAAGACAGGAACCAGGGTGGGCCCTACATCAGAAACTGTGGTCAGCCCTTGGAGGGTTGCATCAGATGATCAGATGGCTTTGGTCCAAACATCTTGATTTCCAATTCTCAGGAAACGCAACTGCTTGGGTCAGGTGACTAATCTTGAACCAATCAGGCCAGGGGATGAAGAAGGGAGCGTCCCAGGGCTGGGGTTATGGCTCAGTGGTAGAGCACTTGCCTGGCACATGTGAGGCACTGGGTTCGAGTCTCAGCACCACATAAAAAAATAAATACAAGTAAAGGTATTGTGTCCATCTACAACTAAAAATTTAAAAATAAGGGGGGGGTGAGCACCCAAATTTAACTACACATAGTTAAGCTCTTGGCTCCCAGACATACATAAGTGTTTCTCTCAGATGACCAAGAATGGCTCTCCTGTCCCCTACAGATCCCACAGTGCAACAGCAAACACACTCACTGCTACTCCAGTGTGAGATGCACGCACCTCAGTGCCCTGTTCTACACCTTGAAGTTTTGTCATGAGTGCAGGAGCTCAGCATGCCAGTCTTTCTCTTACTCCCCCAGGGGCTCCCATCTTAGAGTGTGTGTGTGTGTGTGTGTGTAGGAGACAGTAGAGGCTACAACTGCCACCTGCCATTGCTACCAGTGAAGGATCCTTTCCCTGGTCATTCCACAGAGTGTTCTTCTTAACTAGGGGATCCTAGTTCTCATTTTCAGGGGGCCTGATCCCCTTGAAGGCCTTGCCTCAGTAAGATTCTAGAATTTTCTGTGAACCTTTACTACTTGTTATAATAGTACAGAAGGATCTTAAGGGATCCCTGAAGTCCTATAAATACTCCTGCACTACTGGGTAGCAATATGGATCTCTCTTGATAATCAAGATCAATTAGCAACCCAGTGACCTTTTTTTTTTTTGTACTGGAGATTGAACTTAGGGGCACTCGACCACTGAGCCACATCCCCAGCCCTATTTTGTATTTTATGTAGAGACAGGGTCTCACTGAGTTGCTTAGCACCTCGCCATTGCTGAGGCTGGCTTTGAACTCGCGATTCTCCTGTCTCAGCCTCCCTAAGTGCTGGGATGACAGGCATGTGCCTAGCTCCAGTGACCTTATTTTTATTTCCACATCAAGTAGGCTAAAGAGCCAGATATTGTCAGTTCAGAAAACTTTCTGCTGGCCCTGAGGGAGGTATCCCATCTTAGGTACTAAGACCTCTCTAGTCTTGCAGGTCTCAGAATTATGGGTAGTGAAAATAAAATATTTGAAAGTGGTTCATTATGTGTAATCACAGAATTATCGCCCACATCTTAACTCCCGATCCATAAATTGTAACTACACGAGAAAAGGCACTACATCTAGGGCATAGATTCAGAGCATAGCGCATCCCAGACAGCACTCACTCTCAAGGTGTTTTCTCCCAGCTGACATGGGGCTGAGGCCCTGTTTTAGTCAGCTTTTGCATCATTGTGACCAAAACTCCTGACAGGAACAATTTAGGGGAGGAAAAGTTTATTTGGGCTCATGGTTTCAGAGCTCTCAGTCCATAGATGACCGAGGTCATTGCCTTGGGCCCAAAGTGAGGCAGAACATCATGGTGGAAAGGCCCGGCAGGGGAAGGAAAGGAAGGGACCACAGGAAGAACAACCCTTCCGGGGCACGTCCCCAGTGACCCACCTCCTCCTTGCTCCACCTGCCTACAGTTTCCACCCATTTAGTCATTCAAACTAGGATGGGGTGATTATGTTACAGCTGCCACAACCCCATCATTTCACCTCTGAAGATTTGGGGTGACACTTCACTTCCAAACCACAACAGTCCTCTTCAGGCCATTTCAGTGATACCCGAGGTGGTCACTTCCGGGGCTGAGAGTCATCAGATGCCAAGTAGCCAGCCTGACCCAGTTGCTTGGTGACAGAGCCCATTTGGAAACCACTAGTCTGCTGGGGAAGGCAGGAGGCTGGCAGCCACAGGGCGTCTTACTCCCTTGCTTGTTAAGAGTCCCTGGAGAGTGGAGACCTTTCAGCGAGCACACATAGGGGACAGTAGCGTTTTCTAGCTCTGGTCCTATTCTGAGAGCTCCATCCCATATGCCTCTTCCCTAAATATCTTCAACACCAAGCCTCCATGTCCTTCCAGAATACTGAGCTTGCAGCCAAACCTCAGCTGTTACCCAGGAAACCATGCAGATTCTGGCCTGAGAATCCTCCCCTTGTGAGCAGAGGAGGCCGCGGGATGTTCTCTGTTGTTTCTGGGAATGCCCCAGGTGTTCTAGCCGTCCAGTTCTGGCTGAAGCTGGTGTGTTGGGTAGAAAGTCCAGCAAAATCTGAGTACTGAGCACCGAGTCTAAGTACTGGTGACTGAGTGTGAGCACCTGAATTGGGCCTGCGGGTCCGTTCAGTGTGGGCGGTTATTTAATTCTCCAGTTTTTACAATCTGCCTTCTACAATCAAAGGGGACCATTTTGGGGGGCCAGGCTCTGGATGTAATGGACTTGCTTCACAGGTGAGGACTGTTCAGCATCTATTCCCCTCTCCCCAGCTAGTAGAGAGGCTGGCCCTGCCTTCCTCTGTGCCACTCTGCCTTGGCATCCAAAGCTCCAGCACCACATCTAAGCTGGCTAACTGGCAGCTCCCACACGGGACCCTGGATCTGAATCTTAGAACCGATTCTCAGTGGAGGCAGCAGGACTGCCCAGAGGCAGATGGTAATGGGGCAACCATGTCCTGCAGAGCAGGGATGGAATCTCAGGGCTGCAGAGGCAGAACCACGGCCACTGTGCCTGACAAAGCCTGATTCTTGTGCTCCTTGCCTTTGGCACCACGTTGCTATCTTGCTGTCTGCAGACTTCCCAAGCCTGCTTTCCAGCATCCTGCTGGTTCAGGGTCCCTTAGATATCACCCCAACAAATTTCCTATTATCTGCTGTAGAAAACCAGAATTGGCATCTTTGCCTATGATCAGGAAGACTGATTGTACATGCCAAGAGCTGGAGGCTGTATTCATTTGCTTCATTAACAAGAACCTTAGGCATTGAGACTCAGGAATTTCAGCCTGACTAGGTTTATGAGCCCCATCTAGGCTTCCAAGACACATCACTGTTGGGCACTGGTCAAGCTGGAGGGAGAATCAGTGTCATGGGAATCTCTAGTCCTGCCCCTTAAGCACACATCGCTAGCTCCTCCAAGCACTGGTATTGAATTTCATTTAAATATTTTGGACCCCAGGCCGGGGTGGCCCTCATTTGCAATCCCAGCTACTCAGGAAGCTGAGGCAGGAGGTTTGCAAGTTTGAGGTTGGCCTGGGCAACTTAGCAAGGGCCTGTCTCAAAATAAAAAAATACAGAGGGGTTGAGGATATAGCTCAGTGGAAGTATCCCTGGGTTCAACCCCCAGTGCTGCAAAAATAAGAACATAAGAAAAAAAATTTTAAAGGACCGGGTATGTAGCTCAGTGGTAGAGTGGAAGAAGGCTTGCCTAGCATGTGTGAGGCCGGGGTTCTATCCCCGATACCACATAAATATGTATACATAAAGTAAGAAAATAAAAATAAGATTTTGGTAGAGTTATAAAATTCAAAGGCTTCCACTGGCCAAGCTCACTGGACTAGGCCCTCTCATGGGTCTGGTGAACAATCTCCCATTTGCAAAAATACCAGTGCCAGTCACACTCTCAAGGATGATGGCCAGGTGAGGCTAGGGTTCCCACAGTTCACACAGTCCTTTGTTCCTGTCCCCCTCTGACCAGCAGACAGCAGAGGCACTGAGTCTTTATGGGCCACGAATTCATGCAAATTTGCCCAGTATCCCCCGTCCGAGGCACGTGCACCTCCTTCGGGAGGCCAGTTACCTGAGGTGGCCCCAGACAGGACAATGTTCCCACGTTGCTCATGGTGTGTGACAAGGCTTTTCTCGGATTCTGGCCTCCCTTCCTTCAAGGACTCTGGATCTGACCTATGACTCAGGTCTCAGGACTGGGTGTCAAGCAGGACCACCCAGCATGTGACCTCTCTGGCACATGCTTACTAGATTTGGGATTTTACAAAGTAAGTGACTATCCATGAGTCCTCTTATGGGGAACCTCTGTGTGTCAAACCAGCCCTGACCCCCGGTCCTACACCTGCCTGACAACCCGACACCATGCCCATGCTTCTGAATGTAAACCACCTCCCCAGAGTTGGCCTGTTGGAGTTTCTCCCACCCTAAAGTGATCAGGGTCCCAGCTCCTTGCACCAGTCTAGAGAGCTCCCGCAACCATGTATTCCTCATGTTGAAGGACAGCAGGAGGCTGTCCCTGAGACACAAATATGACACCCCGTTTCCTGCTCATTTCGATTCCCCCCTGCTCTCTTCTTTTCCCCCTCCCTTATCTCTTCTCCCTCCCCTCCTTCTCCTCCTCCCCTCCTTCTCTTTTTCCCTCTCTCCCTCCTCCTCCCCTCCTTTCTCTCCTGCCCTTCCTCTTCTGCCTGCCAAGTATTCTCTGGCTTTCAGGGGTCACAGAGAGGTGGCCAGTCTGTAGTTAATGGTTGCATAGCCAAACCCAGGCACAGCTGGATTCGCAGCTGCTGGAGCTGAGGATGGTCATAGCAACGAATCCATCCTCTTTGTTAATCACCCTCAGACTCTGCCCCACAAATTGCCTCCAGATGAATGGAGCTCTTGGGGTGAATTAGTGCTGTTGTCGGGGTGCCAAGTCCTTGCCAGCGTGCGCTTTGCTCTGGGGGCTGCACTGACTTCAGGGGTCCAGCAGCAGAGCAGGGCGCGTGCAGGAGCGGCACGGCTTCCTCCGCGGGGCGGCGCGGAGATATGGGTGAGAACTGGGATTCTTCAACTCCCCTGAGAGCCTTGCTGGAATGTTCTAGATGCAACTTGTGGTAGGCCGAATAATAGGCTCTAAAAATGCTCAGAGTCTGTGATTATGTTACTTTAAAATAAAAGGAACTTTGCTGACGTGATCCAGTGAAGGATCTGGGGATGGGAAGATCATCTGCGAGGATCTGGGTGGACCCACTGTCACCCCAGGGTCCATACTGGAGGGCCAGGGGAAGAAAAGGAGATGAGAAGAACAAAAAGGGAGGTGTGTGCTGCTGGTTCTAAAGGCACAGGAAGGGCCCATGAGCCAAGGAACACAGGTGACCTTTAAAAATTGGAAAAGGCCAGGCGTGGTGGCCCATACCTGTAATCCCAGCGACTGGGGAGGCTGAGACAGGAGGATCGCGAGTTCAAAGCCAGCCTCAGCAATAGCAAGCCACTAAGCAACTCAGTGAGACCCTGTCCCTACATAAAGCACAACATAGGGCTGGGGATGTGGCTCAGTGGTCGAGTGCCCCTGAGTTCAATCCCTGGTACCAAAAAAATAAAAAAATAAAAATTTTTTTAGAAAAGAGCTAGGGGCAGTGGCGCACGCCTGTAACCCCAGCTACTTGGGAGGCTGAGGCAGGAGGATCGCCAATTTTGAGGCCAGGCTGGGCAACTTAGCAAGACCTTATCTCAAATGAGGATGATGATGATGAGAACTGGAAAATCAGGGGATGGATTTTCCTGAGTCCCCAGGCAAAACAAGCCTTCTAAACAGTCCTAAAACCTTGATTTTAGGACTTCTGACCTCAGGAAGTGTAAGAGATTAATCGTGTTGGTTTAAGCCACTACATTTGTGCTACTTTGTTATAGCAAACATA
The DNA here is from genome assembly GCA_004024805.1 of Geosciurus inauris. Lineage (NCBI taxonomy): Eukaryota > Metazoa > Chordata > Mammalia > Rodentia > Sciuridae > Geosciurus > Geosciurus inauris. The sequence continues at coordinate 128,233 of PVHX01000809.1, read as the reverse complement.
GGAAACTAAAATGCACAAGTGCCCTTAAAAATAATCTAAAAGTTCTAATGAGGATTCAATTTATCCTGTAAATCAGAAACCTATAGAATTGATCGCCAAATTCGCTTTTTATAGGAGAATCTATCAGTTGAAAACTATAAAAGCCAAAATTTATTGCATGCTTTCAGGAAAGTTTTCAAGATTTTAGCCCTGCATTTGTCCAAAGCCACGGGCCAGCTCCAGGCCCCAGCATTTCTCTTCCCTTTACATGGCCAACAGGCAGCAGGTGCTGGCTGGGCGTGGGCACACGTGGCTCCGCCCCCTCTCTGGAAAAACAGTTCTAAACAGACCAACCTGCCTGAGGGTCCAGGTCTGCAACACACTTTTAGGTACCAATCCATGTGCCTAGTGAGACCCTTTTATTGCAAGTGGAACAGCAACAAACAAGACAAAAACACAAACAAGAACAAAAACAGAAACAAATTTAAATAATCCTCGAACTCAAGAATAGAGGCGCTTAATTGGAATGATCCAGACAGAAATCTTGCAAGATTAAAGAAATGCACAGGTGAGGATACGCGGGTGTACACACACACACACACACACACACACACACACACACACACACAATTTTATAAACAGGCTTTGGGAGGAGTGAGGGACCCAGAAGGCCCCCCAGTGATCCCAGCAGGAGGCCCTGTGCTCTCCTCTGGGCCCAGCTCTGCCGCCTTGGACCTCTACAGGGGTTTCCTTCAGTTTTCTGGGAAGAGATTCCAATTGCCCAGGGTCCTTAGAGTTGTCGTCCATGGCTAAGGAACAGTAAGCAAGGGACTGTACCTCCAGGGAAAGGTCCTGAGCCCCCTAATCTGGGTCCTTCCAGGAGCTTCCTCCTCGCCCTCAGGGAGGCTTCTGCCCTCTGACTGCCACCCTTCCTTGTATAGCCTTTAGGGAGGGGGCCTGGTGGCTGCCCAGCCAACCTCTGAAATGATAGGTGGCCATGTTCTCTTAGTGAGCAGGGTGACCAAGGGTCAAAAACCACAACTCCTTTCACTACTCCCTCCCATCTAGGGCTTCCTCCTCCCACCACGGACTCTGGCCTCCCTCCCTCTGTTGTCCCCTGTCCCCTCCTGTCTCCTACCCTGCCTCTGGTTCTGTTCTTTGCCAGCATCTGGCATTGAGTTGAGGACTGGTTGAATAACTGGCTGTCACATGGCTCCATAGGCAGCCAGGCTGATCCTGAGAGATGCAGGGAGAAGCTTCTGCTAGGTCGCTGGCCTGGGGTTCACTCCAGGACAGATGGCCGGAGGGTTTCTGCACTGGAGTGGAGGAGAGGAATGCTTTGGAATGTCCCCCCCATTGGCAAGCCAACCTTTTGTTCCTCTCCCTGTGCCTCTTGTCCCCCGTGTGCCTGGAGATCACAACAGGAAACCCAGGAAGGGAGGAGGGTGCCCAGCAGAATTCAAGGAACAAAGCTACACCCAGAACCGGGCACGTTGGCACAAATCTTAAGCCAAGAGGAAACACCCCCTCAGGCTAGGGTTTGGGGACCAAGAGGCAAGGTGGGGTTTCAGTGCTCACAGTGGGACTGCAAAAGCCAGGACTGGGGCCAAGACAGGGAGCTGATGGTCAAGGTCGGGGCTTCTCTGCTCTGTCTAGTTCCACGGAGGCTTCACTGGTAGAGGAACTGTTGTTACCCAGGCTTCCTGATCACAGCTGGGTGGGGCGGGTGTTGACTTCCACAACTTCTTTTCTCCTTTCTTTCTCTGCCCTTTCTGCATCCTGTTACAAACCCAGAACGAATTACAAAATCTCTTCGGTCCCATGACCTCTAGGGAGCCCTCAGGGGTGATGGTCAGGGCCTCCATGGACAGCATCAGGAACTGCTAGGCAGCCTTAGATCAGACTCCCCCCACCGGATTCTATTCTTTGCCTTTTTTGGGGGGTGTCTTCCTCCATCAAGGAGGAGCAGGGCCAACCTCTGAGACTGATGACCACAGGACTTTGGAGCCACCCTTTCCCCATCCTATGGTATCAATAGGAATTTGGATGGTTCTTTGTGTTGGCCTGAGCCCCTGGACAATGGCCCTCAAGGACTGGCAGCTGTGTCAGTGAACAGCCAGGAGACTGGGGCCTGGATCCTCTGAGCACAGTGCTGTCCCCATCATTCATGAGGTAGTGAAAAGTCCTAGTGGGATTCTTGAAATCCAGCGGCTAAGAAGAATTTTAAAGTCCTATATGCAGGAATCTGGTTGCTCAGAGGATCAGGGAGAAGTGGGATTGGTTATAAGTTCCATCTGGGACTTGTTAGAAAAGGAATGTGGCAGCCAGGCGCGGTGGCCACGCCTGGAATCCCAGCACTTAGGGAGGCTGAGACAGGAGGATCGCGAGTTCAAAGCCAGCCTCAGCGATGGCGAGGCGCTAAGCAACTCAGTGAGTCCCTGTCTCTACATAAAACACAAAATAGGGCTGGGGATGTGGCTCAGTGGTCGAGCGCCCCTGAGTTCAATCTCCAATACCAAAAAAAAAAAAAAACGAATGCTGGCAAAGTCCAGTGCTGGAGCACCGGAGGGCGACACGGTGATGGAGCTGGAGCAACAGGGATTTCCTGAGAAGGCCGAGGTTGCAAACCAGACTGAGCAGATGTAACAGGCTAGAATCCAGTGACCCCCTCCACCTGCTCTTGAGCAGGATTAGGGAAGACAGGTGTGCAATCCCCGCTAGATCCAGCAGGGGGCAGGATCCAAAGATGAAGGGGTCTATCTAACTCCCACTAAGGAGCTGAGATCCGGGAAATGATCAAGAGGCACTTTCTAGAGGCAGTCAAGAGGAGTTTTATAAGAACCAGAGGAACAGCTAAGCTGTGTGCAGCTTTGAGTAGGGAGATCAGAATATTTCAGAAGATAATTCGTGGGTTTTGTGGGAATTCAGAGGGAGATGGGGAAGTAGGAATGGTCTGTACTTTGAGAAGCAGATGGAGGGGGCTGGAGGGGCGGACTCGACAGGAAAGAGGTCGAGAGAAGACAGGACTCACTCAAGAGGTCCAGGCAGGGGAATTGTGGGTGGAGTTTGGGCCACAGTTAGATGGGAGGCTGGTGGGAGAGGACCTCCTCTGTGAAGTCACCCCACTCCAGGAAGGAACAGGGGCTGGATTTGTTTCCACAGTGGGAGAGTCTAGTGGACCATACTTCTTTACTTGCTGTCTGTCAATATGGTGGACCCTGGAAGATGGATTCCAGATGCCCATATCAGGGAAACCAATGCCTTTACCCCAAAGCAAAAATCAGGAGGGTAGGTCCTCTGATCCAGAAAACAGCACTAGCCCTGCACAAGACTGAGAAGAAGGGGGCCCTGCAGTGTGAGCTAAGCCTCTGTTGCAGGAAGGAAGGTGCCAGCTGCCACCGAAGCCACACACATTTCCCAAGACCTGAAAGCTCAAAGACCAAGGGAAACGCGTCTTTGGGCAGGAGCGGCTGCTGGGACAATGGGTCTGGTGCCCGAGTCTTTTCAGAATTCTCTTCCTAGGCACCCAGTGGCCAGAGCCTCAGCTCTTGTGGATAGTTAAAATGTCCAGTTGGGATGTGCTTCCCTCCGTCAGCACATCTGACTCCAACGTCATGACCCAAAAGCCTAGCAAATGACACATAGGATGCAGTGTCACCCCAAAAAGAATCTAAGGAGGGGTGAACAAGAGGGAATGTTAGCACAGGATGGGGCTGGAGAAATGGACCTGAAAGGCAGCCCACTCCTTCCCTCCCTCATTCATTCATCGACACCCCCATTTCCTTCTGTGCGCTGAGCACTTGCTGGGTTCTGGGGACATAAAGTGAGTCAGTTGGAGCAGAGTCGGGCTGGCGCCTACATGCACACATGCAGAGGACTGTGTGGGGACTCCTGGCTTCCAGCCAGGGCTGCTAATGTTCATGCTGTGCCTGGCCCGGCCTCAGCCCTTGCTCCAGCAGCGGTGACATGCCAGCCTCCCCTGCTCCCAGGCTGCTCCCCGTCTGTTGCTGTGCATGCACCCCCTCCACTGCCATCTGGATGCCAGGCCCTTCCCTCACCTGGCCACCTCCTGCTTGCCTTGGCCACTTGGCACAGAGTGAGTGCCTCTGTGGACCTGCCTGGTCCCTCAGTGTGATTCAGACTCCCATGATTCCGTGGGTTTCCTTGGCTTTCACTCAGAGGTATCATTTTACTGCTCTATGTGCAATGCAGAAAACCTGCGGCCCACAGGTCCTCCTGCCATCCCTTGCCCCTCCATGCTGCTGCTGTCATGTGCACATTCTAACCCCTGCAAGATGGCATTTCACCTTTCGTTTTAAAAAGTCACTCATTTTTTAAAAATTAAGAAAATATAGTCTTCGATTATTTATAATTTTTTTGCAGTACTGAGAATAAAACCTAGAGGGCGCTCTACCTCTGAGCTACAACTCCAGCTTTTTTTTTTTTTTTTTGCTTTCCACGTTTTTTATTGTACATTATATTTGCACACAATGATGAGACTTGTTGCTACATATTCATACATGCATATAATACAACAATATTATTTGGCCAGTGTCACTCCTCAGCTTCCCTCCCCTCCCCACCTTCAACCCTGTTCTTTCCTGTACTGATCTCTCTGATTTTCATGAGATCCCCAACCCCCTCTGCACCTTCCTCTTCCTTTCTCCTCTCTAGCTTCCACACAGGAGAGAAAACATAGGACTCTTGACCTGAGTTTGACTTATTTCACTTCATGGTCTCAAGTTCCACTCATTTTCCTGCAAATGACATAATTTCATTTTTCTTCACGGCTCCATTGTGTATACATATCACGTTTTCTTTATCCATCCATCTGTTGATGAACACCTAGGGTGGTTCCAGTTTGGTTTTTGTGAATCACAAAGCTGTTAACATGGATATGCATTTGTCAATGTAGTATGATGACTTTAATTCTGCAGGATAAATACCGAGGAATGGTAAAGCTGGGTCACCTGGGTTCCATGCCTCGTCTTTTGAGGAACCTCCATAGTGATTTCCATAGTGGTTGTACTAATTTACAATCCCATGAACAGTGTAAAAATGTTCCTTTTTCTCCACATTCTCGCCACCCAGGTCTTAAATTTTGTGACAGAGTCTCACTAAATTGAGGAGGCTGGCCCTGATCTTGTGACCCTCCTGCCTCAGTCTCCTGAGTTGCTGGGATTATAGGTGTGTACCACCACGTCTGGCCAATTATTGATAATTTCTGATGCTCCTCATCTGTTTCTGGAGACTTGATTTTCCTTTTTGTAACATTTCTCCTTAGCTGAGGAACCTCTGTTTGGCATGTCTTTTCCTGCATCTCCGGAGGCAATGAATTCTTCAGATTCTCCTTTATCAAAAATAGTCATCACTTGCTTTCATTCTTGAAAGATGTTTTGTCTGTCTATAGAATCTGCGGTTGGCAGGGTGTTTTCTAACCTTTAATCATGTTGTTCCCTGGTCTTCTGGCTTTCCTACGTTTTGAATGACTCTCTGTTTTTTCCATCAACAAAGGCTGGTGGCTTTTGTCCCCAGCTGCCACCAGAGCCTCAGACAGAACAGCACCACAGGGATCCCCTTGCCTGGGGTCCCTTCGGAGTGACCTCATCTCAGGGGGTGCATTGCAGCATAGCTTCAAGGACAGACCACAACCGTGTGGGTTGAAGAGTCAGTGGTTCTCACAGACCCCGCGGCGGGCGAGCGTGGAAGCCCCGCACTCATGCGCACAAGCCAGGGCCAAGCACAAGGGCTGGGAGACCTAGGAGCCAGGCGCTTTTGTTGGGTCCAGGGAGTTCTCCATACAGGTTTCCTGTGGGGTATAGTATTGTAACTTCAGTCGAGGTTACTGAGAGCTGCTTCTAGAGTGAGAAAGTTACACGTGAATTTAAAAATGAATGCCAAGGCATCCTCAAACTGCACGCTCCACCAAGATTCTCAACTTCTTGGTCGTTGTTATCATTGATCCTCATGTGTAATATGTTAATTTTCTCTGGCTGCTTTCAGGATTTTGTGTTTATTTTGATTTTTGGCAAGTCTAGTATGATGGGCCCAAGTGAAGTTATGGTATTGATTCTGTTTGGGGTTCACAGAACTTCTCGGACAAGTATATTTTCCCTCTTTCACTAAATTTGGGAAGTTTTCAGCCATTTATTATTATTATTATTATTATTATTATTTTGTTTTAGTTGCAGATGGACACAATACCTTTATTTATGTATGAATGTATTTATTTATTTAATTTATTTTTTTGGTACTGAGGATTGAACTCAGGGGCACTCGACCACTGAGCCACATCCTCAGCCCTATTTTGTGTTTTATGTAGAGACAGGTTCTCACTGAGTTGCTTAGCACCTCGCTGTTGCTGAGGCTGGCTTTGAACTCGCGATTCTCCTGTCTCAGCCTCCCGAGCCACTGGGACTACAGGCGTGCACCACCACACCCAGCTATAATAACTGCTTTTTAAGTTTTTACCTAATTCCAACATCTGGGTCACCTCAGAGTTGGCCTCTACTGATTGTCTTCTGTTTTGAGAATGGGTTACATTTTCTTTGCTCTTTCTATGTCAGATAATTATTATATTGTGGAATTAGGAATGTTGTGTTGAAGACTATGAATTGTTATATTTCTCCCATGATTTGGTTCTTTGCTTTGCATTAATTTGGCTAGCGGGAAGCAGCAGTTCTATCTTGCCTGTGATGTGAGGCAGCTGAGGTCTCATCTGAGTCTGCTTTTAGTTTGCTTCATGCATGTGTTTCTGAGGATCAGTAGGACCCTGGGGTAGACTCCAGACGGATCTTGGAGGTCCCTTCTTTGTCTTTCACTTTTAACTCTCTTCTAGTTTTCCAGCAGGAGCCATTGCCCTGGGCTCTATCTTCTGCTTCCTCAGGGAAGCTGCTTCCCATTGGCTGCCCTCAACAAAAAGCTGAAACAATAGGGAACTCATCCTGTGCCCATCTTTTTTTTGTTGTTGTTGTTACTAAGGACTGAACCCAGGGGCACTTAATCACTGAGCCACATCCCCAGCCCCTTTTTATATTTTATTAGAGACAGGGTCTTGCTGAGTTGTTTAGAACCTCACTAAGTTGTTGAGGCTGGCTTTGAACTTGAGATCCTACTGCCTCAGTCTCCTGAATCTCTGGGATTCCAGGCGAGTGCCACTATGTCCAACCTGTGCCCATCATTTTCTTCATATTGATTCCTCTCAACATCTTCCTGTTTTGCTCTCCTGAGCCTGGAGGTAGTAGTGTTATATTTTGTCTGGAGTGTGTGGTGCTATCTTTAGGAGACTCCCTGAACTTGCTTTTGAGCCACAGTTCTTTCATTCACTTGCTGTGTGAACCTTGTTTTGGTGCCAGGGATTGAACTCAGGGGCACTCGACCACTGAGCCACATCCCCAGCCCTGTTTTGTGTTTTATGTAGAGACAGGGTCTCACTGAGTTGCTTAGCGCCTCGCCATTGCTGAGGCTGGCTTTGAACTCGCGATTCTCCTGCCTCAGCCTCCCTAAGTGCTGGGATTACAGGTGCCCGGCTTTGCTGTGTGATCTTCAGATCTGTCCCTGTCTCTGCCTTGCTTTCTCTACCTACACAACGCAGTCATAATTCTGTTCCTTTGCTTCCAAAGACTTGGGAAGCTGAAGCAGAAGAATTGAAGTTCGAGGCCAGCCCAAGCAAACTATGGAGACATTGTCTCAAAATTTAAAAATAAAATTAAATCTACTGGTGATGTAGCTCGATGGTAAAGTACCCCTGGGTTCAATCCCCAGTACAAAAAAAAAAAAAAGTGCATTGCAAATTGTAGTGTGTGCTTTGGATATAATACCTCCCATCTAACGGACCTTCATGAGCTGGTAAGGGCTTTGGATGCTCCATGGACTTTTTTCCTAATGAAAAGGTCCTGAGGGGAAGGTGAGATGGAGTCTCTGTGTTCCAGCCCCCCACCTCCTTATTGTGGTGGTACATTGGGAAAGTTAGGCTCCCTGACTTGGAAGTCAGACCTGGATTCCGGCTTCTCTCTACCTTCGAGCCTGAGTTGGTCTGCAGACTGTCCTCTGTGAAAGGTGCACCGTCCTCCCAGAGTTGATGAGAGTGAAATATGATGCTCATGAACATCTCTGCAAAGGAGCCCTCGCTGTCAATCCCTGCCCTTGCGACCATCACGCAGGAAATGGGGTCGACTTGCTTCCTTGATCCCTTCTCAGCTGCTGAAATCCTGGCCACTCCCTGGGCTCCCTCTGTCCCGAGAGAAAGGGTGCACCATTAGGCAGAGCTAAGCCGCTGCAGAGAGCCAGGATTTCTGTAAATAGACTCCACGGTCTTCTGTGTCCACCCAGGCGACACTGCCCACCAATTTGTGCTTCTTAATTTCTATTTCCATTAAAAAAAAACACAATTCACTTTTGTCTGCTCAAGTCTAGGCCTTGCACAGGGAAATGGGGACATAGATGCAGCTAAGAAATCTATATCCCAGTCACCATGGCTTCATGGAGGGTGACAGACAAGGAGAGAGGACATGTGGCCAGGTTCAAGCCAAGAATCACTGTGCTGGTGACAACTGACCCCACCAGGAAGGATCAGAGGGTTTCCCGGAAGAGGTTGTGCCTGCTTTCGGCTTAGATGAGCTACATTCTCTCAGGCAACGAAATCAAACACCTGGCTACATGCAGGCATGTGGCACTCAGTAACCATCAGTTCAGCTGTTTTTGATCTGACACCATCTCTGGGTTCCCGAAGCTTTGTGCTCTGTGAAATTGGAGCCTGGAAAGACCCTCAAAACCTGCAGAACTCTTATCAAAACAATGATCCCGATAACATTGAGATGATCCCTCCCCAGTTGAACCTCCACCTGCATCTATACCTCGCATCACAGGCAATTCACATTTGTCACCTCAACTCCCAATCCCTGATCCCTCCCTCAAGATGTAGGTCTGGGAGAGCTTTTGCATCTCTCTCTCTTTCTCTCTCTCTTTTTCTTTCTCTTTCTCTGTCTGTCTTGGCAACACACATGGTGGGCAAGCTCTCTACCATTGAGTGACATCCCCAACCCTTTTTACTTTATTTTGAAACAAGGTCTTGCTAAATTGCCCAGGCTGGCCTCAAACTTGTGATCCTCCTCATATTATGTGTGTGCCAATGCACCCAGCAAGCTTTTGCTTTTGATCGAGATTATTTTTATCAAAATTAAAATCAGATACAGAGTGTAGCCTTCCTGATTGACCCACCCCTTGAATACAACAGGAAATGCTCTGTGCCATCCTTATCCACATTTCCAGCTTCACAAAATTTAACATCATGGAAAGCTCAGAGGTTCGGGAGCTGCTAAGCCAGCCACAACTTACACACAGGGAGCAGCTGGAAGCTATCCAGGACCGCCAGGTGACAGGAGGAAATAAAGGTGGCCCTGTGGTCTGCAAATTGCAAATTTTTGCCAAGTCTCTAAATTCGGCAATCCCTCCTTATCCATGGAGGACACATCCTGAGACCCCCAGTGGAGGCCTGAAACTGTAGATAGCACCAAAGCCTATATATACTATTTTTTTTCCTACTGAGAATTTTTCACCTTTTCACTTAAGGGAAACATTTTACAGCTACTCTTTAGCATATCTAAATTGCCAGCATCACTACTCTTATGCTTAGAATCATTATTAAGCAAAACGAGGGTTACTTGAAGACAAGCACTGTCATACCAGACAGTTGATCTGGTAACTGAGATGGCTACTGTGATTGATGGATGGGTAGCATATACAGTGTGGATACACTGGACAAAAGAATGATTCACATCCCACATGGGATGGACTGAGATGGTGTTTCTGAAAATTTTCATTTAATCCTTTCAGGTTGCAGCTGACCTCCAATAACTGAAACCTCAGAAAGCAAAACTGCAGATAAGGGGAGGACTACTGTACTAAGAAGATGGTGTACAAACTTGTCACGTATATCTCAGAACCTTAATGGGCTGGGTGACCTGAATTATACTGACATCAGCCTGCTAGAGGTATTTGGGTGAAAACAAAACTAAACTAAAACTGAAACATCTACACATACTATTCACTGAGTGCAGGTTAATTCCAGGCTACTGCTTAGAGCTGGGGCTCCTGCTCTGGGTCAAAGCACAGGAGATGAGCCCAGAATGGACAAGGAACTAAGGCCACACGGGGGGGCCAGTGGCAGGACTTCAGGAGATCACAGAGCCTATGTGGGAGGACCCAGCAGGTGCCCAGGAGGATGAGAGGCTGGATGGTAGGGCATGGCTGAACTTGACTGATTCTCTGGTTCAGCCAGCCCAGGGGTGGGGCTGAGGTTGAGGGTGGAGTCTGGCTGATATTCCTCCCCCTGTGGTTTCAGTTTCCCTTTATGTGCATCTTGGCTTTTAGAGGGGGGTCTGGCTATAAATCAGAAACAGGTCATCTGGGTGGTGATCTCACCAGTTATCCCAAGGAGCAGGTAGGAGCATGCCTCCTGCCACCTCACCCTCAAACTAATCCTTTAAAGAAAAGATACTATTCCCATGTGACAATCGAAGAACCAACACAGGACGCTTCTAGGGAACTCATCCGAGATAGCAGAGCATACATTCAAACCCAGGTGGGCTGGCAGCCCCTGAAGGTGCAGGGGAGGGGCCTCCAGTGAGCAGCGGCTCCGCAGGTTGAAGTGTCTCCTCTCTTGGCCACAAGGAAGATGTGAGCCATCTGTGGCAAATAGGGAACAAAGGAGGAGACTTTTCTAGCCGCTACATTAGCTTATTGGGACAAACAAGATGCCCACAGAGACGTTCTCACCAAGGCGAGGTGTTTGACCTCGCTCCTTCCCAGGTCACCAAGCACGTGTGAAGAATTTGCCCAGCGTCAGCATCAGCTCTCGCGAGGATTCTGGAGGCTTCCTTAGCTGTTTGGAAACAGCCTTGGACTCCTGGGCGTGTCTTCTTCCAGATCTTCCATCATCACTGGCCAATCCATCACTCAGGGGACAGATCTCGCGCAGGGGGCTGGAGGGGGGAGGAGAGGTGGAGGTGGCTTCCCGGGGACGTGGCGCTGGAGCTCCGCGCTGAAGGTTCACCCCGCGTGGAGGAGGTGGGGACAGCCTGTGCATGTAGAGACTGGAAGGATGGTCCAAGGGAGGCCTGAGGTCCGGGATGTGAACAAAGGCCAGTGGAGGTCAGCATGCAGGGTGATCGACTCTGGCGGCGGGTCGGCGGCGTCCCTGTGCCAGACCTGCGCTGACTCCGCCCTCCAGGGCTGCAGGGCAGTGAACGCGCGCAGGGCCAGCAGCCTCTGCAGGGCCGGAAGGTGGCGCTGTCGGCCCAGACATCTGAGTTGGAACCGCGTGTGCAAGCCCGGGGGACCTGGGAGGACTGGCGCCTGCCCAGCTGCTGCGGCTTTTGTTGTCAGCAGTAACTGGAGCTGCAGGAAGCCCGCGCACCGAGGGGGCGACTGGCACCGTGACCAGCGGGCAGAAAGTCCCAATCACACCAGAAACAACCCGGGGCTACCGAAGCCCGCAGAAGAATTGAACGGGTTCTGCAACCAACAGGGTGGAGCCAGAGAAATAGGCTGTGCCCACGCGAGCGCAGAGCCATCTGGGTCCCCTTGAGTTCAGGTCCAGCTGAGAAAGGGGCCCAGCGCTCCTCTGGGGGTGGCCTTCTGACCTGGGCCTCACCTTCCCCTCTGGCTACTGTGGTTCCACTGAGCCTCATCCCTCCCATCTGAGCTGCAAGAGCATTGTGAGTGTCACTAGAGCTACTGGCCACACTCCTGGCTCTCCTCTTTCCAGGCACAAGGTGGGATTATTCTTCCTGGTCTCCTTATGGCTGGGGCCATAACCAGCTCTGGTCAATGAGTTTTGAATGGAAATAATCTGTCATTTCTTAGCCATAGCATGCAATGCTGATAGAAGGCCCTTTTCCTTTACTATGACAACTAGAGGTGTTCCAGACTGCCTGCACCATGCCCCCAGGTCCAGGAGGGAAGATGACAGGAGCCGAGGTGCACCTGACCCATGACAGACTTGCAGCATGAGCAAGCAATGACCTCTGTTGTTGTAAACTGCTGAGGTTTTGGGTTGTTACTGCAGCATAACCTAGACTCTCCTGGCTGATATGGGCAAACCCCTAGAGATCATGGGGCTATCTGTAGGGCACTGTGAAGGTAAAAACCTTTACTTCCTTATGTAAACTACAATTATTATTAATAGTAATGAGTATCCTGTATGGAGCAACTACTACCTGTCAGGAATTATTCTAGGTTCTTTGGTAAATGTTTTCTCATTGATCCCCACCACAGCCCTGTAGGTGTGGTGTTACTGGCTTGTTCAGTATCAATCTCACTGTAGAGCTCAAGGGACTGAGGCTCAGGGACACTACAGGTCACTGTGATCACTACTAGTAAGGGATAGAATTAAGATCCAAATGTTGGGGTCTCTAACTCCAAAACACTCACTCCACCGCTGAGCTATTATGACCATCCCAAGAATAAAGCCACTCAAATATTTTTAAGAGAAATGATCTCTTTACAGGGAACACATTAGCATCTGCCTTCTGACTAAACTGAATGTGAAAGGTGATCCCCGTGGGCTGAACAAACAGGCTTACTCTCAAGGGTGATTATTTTTGAGATGGAATCTGTCTGCTGCCCAGGATCATGTTCGGCTCCTAAGCTTAAGAGATCCTCCTGCCTCAGCCTCCAGAATGTGGGGATTATCGGTGAGTGCCACAGTGCCTGGCTTGGGGTGGTATTTGGCAAGGGGAGTCTTCATTTGCTTTTCTTCTCTGATTGGGTGCTCCATCAGAAAAGCCACAGCAAGCACCAGAGGTTTAGGAAAAATGTAAAGAGGTCATTTTGTCCATCTTTTTTAAATGTTATGAATGAGCTGAGAGACCGGAAGAGTAGTCTCATTGCCTAGATGTGAGCTCCTTCAGGGCGGGAGCTCCCCATTCTTACTTCTAGGTAAGCATTTCATTTTGTATTTGTATGAAATAACACTGTTATTTCCCCTACACATAGGTGAGGTGTCCCCTAACACCTCACATGTGAGACAGTGCCAGAGGGTTCAGAGGGGAAATGATTAGGTTGTGGGAGCCTTAAGTCAATTAAATGCAGGCAGAGGGGGTGTGGCTGGAGGGGCAGGTCAACAGAGGCAAGGCTTTGGGGTATATGTTTGTATGTGGCCAGTGAGCTTCCTGGGAGCTGGTTCCCTCTGCCACACTCTTTAGCCATGATGTTCAGCCTCACCTGGAGCCCCAAAGAACGGAGCCAGCCCTCTACGGACTAAGACCTCTGAAACCGTGAGCCCCCAAATAAACTTCCCTCCTCTACCATTGTTCTGGTCGGGTCTTTTAGTCACAGCAGCGAAAAAGCTGATCACAGCAAACACTGAGCGATCTCAGGCACCCTTTACCTAACTTCCCGTCTTGCAAAAATTTTAAATGTTGACACATAAATGAAGCATTGAAGGCTGGGAGTGTAGCTCAGAGGCAGAGGTGAGGCGGGTTCCATCTCCAGCACCCACGAATAATGCAACTAACTGTTGCTATTGTTTGGATGTTGAATGTCTCCCAAGGGTCTCTGGGTTAAAGGCTTGCTCCCCCATGGTATCACTATTGAGAGGTGATAGACCTTGAAGACGGGTGTACCCTGGAAGGGCATTGTGGGACCTGTGTCTCCTTCTTGGTCCTCCTTTTTGCGACCTGGATCGTGAGATGAGCAATCTCATTCCACCAATATGGTCCTGCCATGATTGTGCTTCCTCACCACAGGCCCAGAGCAATGGGCCTGTACAGATCAGTACAATTGATCATGTACTGAAGCCTCCAAAACTGTGAGCCAAAATAAATCTTTTCCCTTTTTAAGCTGATTATCTCGAGTATTTCATCATAGTGATGAAAAGCTATTCACACAATTGCTATCTGTACAAATGCACACAGATTTAATACAAAACTGGCCAGTTTTCCACCTTGGGTTTTCAGGCTGCTGATTGTATTTGTACCACCTCTTCACTGTCGCAGCCAGGATATTGACATTGATATGATCAAGGTGTAGAACATGTCCGTTGCCGCAAGGATCCCTGGGTTGTACTCCACAGACACGCCCACTTTCTCTGCCCCCACACTCCTCTGCCACCCCTGCCAACTGCTTATCTCTTCTTCATTTCTGTAATGCCACCCTTTCCGGGTGGCAGGGATGACAGCATACAATATGTAGCTCTTGGGGCTTGCCTGTCCACACTCAGCACAGTTCTCTGGAGGTAAGTGGTCACTGTACGCATCAGCAGTGTCACAGCTGTCCCACCATGTGAGTGCCCTTACACAGACACTTGCGTGCTTGGGTCCTGAAGGGCAGCATTAGCTGTGCTCGGAGTGTGGGTTCTGGAGTTTGAAACTCTAGAACTTACTACCCACGCGAGGCTGAGCCAGTGACTTCGCCTCGGTCTGCCTTGGTTTTCCCATCTGCAAAGCAGGAGCAGCGGCAGTGCCCGTCTCGCACAGTTGCCTTGAAAATGAGATGGATCCACCCCTGGGGTACGCTTAGTTCACAGCCTGGGTTATAGTAAGACCTTGACGGATATCTACAGAATATGATAATAATTAACAATGCACATTCACTGAACTGAATTGAAAAACCTAGAATAAGACATAAAATCTGCAAAATGTCCAGATCAGGAGATGGTAGCACATTATAAAAGGAATTATTCTTTTTTTTTTTCCCCTAGTGTTCTCACACAAAGTGTCTCTAAATAATGAGCTTCCCGACACTCTTTGAAATAGGTGTGTTTGGAAATGACCCAGCAGGACCTGCGGGCAGTGCTGCATCCATTCAAATACGGTCGCAGCCTCGCTGGGACAGTGGTAATTTGATTCACTCAAATAATATTTATTGCGCTCCTACTGCCTCTATGCCAGGAACTGGTCTAGGTGCCAGGGATACAACAGAGAAGAACTCGGACAGTGCGCTGCCCCCGCAGCAGGGAATCACATGGAAGAGGACGCCTGCTCTCCCTCAGCAAGGAGGTGGAAGTGCCATGCAGGAAGCGGAGGGTCTGATGCTGGAAACAGGAAGCCCTGCATTGAGTGACCTTGGGAAACGGTGGGTGAGTCCTGTGCTTTAGATTTGAAGAAATGAAATTGGTGCTCCTCTCTGTGGCGTGACCACGTGTGGGTCCACTTTCAAGCATGGCATGCACTTGATGGGACATCTGGGCCTGTCGGCCCCACACACCCCTCCAGTACCCCAGGTGTGCTGATGTGACTCCAGGACATGCTGCCCTGTGGTGACGAGGGGTAGCTGGAACCTTAGCTCCCAGTGGCTCCTACTGAAAGTGAAAGGAGCCAATGTCACACTCGTGGATTGCTGTGGGGCCTACTTGTGCCCAAGCTCAGTGACCAGTGGGGGAGCTGCAGTCCGGCCACAAAGCCAGAGTTTCCTCCAAGAGATGCTAACTGGCCCATGACCTTGGCCTCATTAGCTCGGCACTCGCCACCTGAGCTGCCTGGATTGGGGCCAGCCAGGGAAATTAGCTCAGGCCCACAGGCCCCTGGGAGAGGTGTCAGGCAAAAATAGATCCAAGGAAGCCAGAGAATCCTCAGGCAGGAGGGCCCGGAAGGTCAGCCGCTCCAGCACCGGCCAGCTCTGCAGACAGAAGCCGAGCTAGGGAGGCCAAGGGGCCTGGCCAAGGTCGTGCTGCAATTCATGCAGAGCTGGGTCAGAGTGGAGGTCCCCTGAGGCCCAAATGCACATTCTTTCCTCACCTGGGGCTCCTTCTGGCATGATCAGGGAGATGGAAGCAGCCGGGAGGATACGAATCACGGGTAAGGGAACCACCGACAGGTCATTTGTTGTTTTTGTTTTTTAAAAAGCACATAAAGAAATTTTAAAAATAGCCTATAACACAGAAAACTGTGAATTTTAAATTAAAAACAATACATCGAGAGACAGTAGGTCGGGTAGAATCTAAAATGATGACTCCACTGCCTGAGTTTGATCCCACCCCACCCCTTATTGGATTGAACTCAGGGGCACTCGACCACTGAGCCACATCCCCAGCCCTATTTTGTGTTTTATGTAGAGACAGGGTCTCACTGAGTTGCTTAGAGCCTCGCCATTGCTGAGGCTGGCTTTGAACTTGCGATCCTCCTGTCTCAACCTCCCAAAGTGCTGGGATTACAGGTGTGCACCACCGCGCCCAGTTTGGTCAAGTGTCTTAAGCAGGTAACTTACCCCCTCTGTACCTGGCTTCCCTCACCTGTAAAATGGGAATAAGGGCAGATAAAGGTGGGGCTCATCCTTGGAAGCACTGTGACCCAGAGCCAGGCAAAACAGCATTAGGAGGGAATGTCAATTACAAAATGGGATATGAAGAAAAAAGCAAATGCTCCGTGTGCTCACACTGAGCAATAGTCGTGTGTGTGTGTGTGTGTGTGTGTGTGTGTGTACCTGCAGGCGCTGGGGTACCAGGGCCTGGTACCTGCTAGGCAAACACTGCATCACTGAGCCAAACCAGATACACAACAATATCTTTTTAAAGAGAGCAGGAAAGCTCCCTGCTCTACCAAGGTTCTGCACAAACCCAGTTGGTTCAATGCAACCGTCTTTTCAATGGCCGCCTGGCATTCCATCCTATGGAATTGAACCAGACTCCAGAAGTAGGTGGTCATGGCAGGAAGGATTGGCTACTGTACCTGTAACAGATGGAGTCCCTTTCACAGAGACAGGTCATAGGGAGACTGGTGGCCTTGACTTCAGCTCTGTGCCCTATGCAAACGATACCCTTCCTTTACTTACTGAGAGCTGCTTCCTCTTCTTCCTCACAGTGACTTGCTCAGGCAGGAGGCCACTGGATCATATTTACAGGGAGGCGCAGAGATGAAGTTAGCCCCCCGAGGTTGTACCACTAGTGGGGCCAGAGCTGACTAGCAGGGTGACCAAGAGCCTGAGTTGTTCCTTCTGTAGGAGGCAACGGGCCTCATCATCTCTGCCTTTTTGATTTGGGCCCGTCAGACCCTTCTCTGCTCCTCGCTGCAGCTGAGAGCAGGCCATGCCCCAGCATGGGGAGGAGAGAGGGATGCCTTCTGAGCAGCCTGGGTCACCTCAGGAGGGGCGTCACTGAGCCCAAGTTTTAGTAGGCAGGGTTAGGCGGGGTCTGGAGCTGGCAGGAGAAGGAGAGTGTCCCCGCACAGATGCAGTCCTTGTCCAGCGTGACTCCTGGCCCCTTTTGGGGCTCCATTCACCAGCTGACTTGAGTGTCATGGGACAACTGCAGCTTGGATTGGTACCTGGACTAATGCATAGTCTGTATTTGAGGTTTGCTAGAAGCCTTTTTTCCTGTCCAGGGAGCCACATCACAGGTCTGTTTTCCCTCGGCAGTGGCTGCAAAGGCTGGGTGCCATGGGAAGCAGAGGTGAGTGGAGAGAACCTGTTGTCTGCGCCACTGCCCGCTGGGCCTGGAGGAGCCTTCCATGGGACCCGCCATGGCTCCAGAGGGAGCACTCGCCCTCCCTGGAAGGGCTCCCACCCACTTCTGCCATAGAACAGTCTCCTCCCCAGGCAGCCAGGGCTGTGGGAGAGTGAGCAGGGCCACCCTCCCCAGCCACATTTAAAGGAGAGCAGAGGCCGGGCGCAGTGGTGCACACCTGTCATCCCAGCACTTTCAGAGGCTGAGACAGGAGGATCATGAGTTCAAAGCCAGCCTCAGCAATGGTGAGGCGCTAAGCAACTCAGTGAGACCCTGTCTCTACATAAAACACAAAATAGGGCTGGGGAGGTGGCTCAGTGGTCGAGTGCCCCTGAGTGCAATCCCCAGTACCAAAAAAAAAAATGCATTTAACATCGCTCTGGCACATAAACGTCAAGATAGGTTAGGCTAAACATATTATTTACAGACATATACATAGATGGCAAGACAAAGAAAGACAAAAATAATTAGCATAAAGTGGAAAGTCATTATTACCTCTGGAGGGAAAAGAGATTTCCTTATGGAAGGGTACATGAAGTGCTTAAAGATAATAAAATGTTTTCTTTTTGAAACAAGTGGTGTGTACCTTGGAATACATTGTATTATTCTTTAAACTATTTTTATATATTATGTATACATTTTTTTCTACTATGTTGCTAAGACAATATGTTAAAAAGAGCTTTTGTTAGAAACCCATATTAGGAGAAAACACTTTTTTCTTTCTTTCCTTCCTTCTCCTTTCCTCCTTTTTTCCTCCTTTCTTTCCTTCTCTCTTTCTCTTTCTCTCTCTCTCTCTCTCCCTCTCTCTCTCTTTCTAAGGCTTGAACCCAGGGGCACTTAACCACTGAGCTACATTCCCAACCCTTATTTATTTATTTATTTATTTATTTATTGGTACCGGGGATTGAACTCAGGGGCGCTCGACCACTGAGCCACATCCCCAGCCCTATTTTGTGTTTTATGTAGAGACAGGGTCTCACTGAGTTGCTTAGCGCCTCGCCGTTGCTGAGGCTGGCTTTGAACTTGCAATCCTCCTGTCTCAGCCTCCCTAAGTGCTGGGATTACAGGCGTGCGCCACCGCGCCCGGCTCCAACCCTTATTTTTTTTTTAATATTTTTTTAGTTGTAGATGGACACAATGTCTTTATTTTATTGTTTTGTATGTGGTGCTGAGGATCGAACCCAGGGTCTCGCACATCTGAGGCAAGCGCTCTACCACTGAGCTGCAATCCCAGCCCTCCAACCCTTTTTTTTTTTTTTTAATATTTTTTTAGTTGTAGATGGACACAATGTCTTTATTTTATTGCTTTGTATGTGGTGCTGAGGATCGAACCCAGGGCCTCACACATCCGAGGCAAGCGCTCTACCGCTGAGCCACAATCCCAGCCCCCAACCCTTATTTTTTAATATTTTATTTTGAGACAGGGTCTCACTAAGTTGCTTATAGCCTCACTAAATCGCTCAGGCTGGCTTTGAACTTGCCATCCTCTTAACTCAGCTTCCTGAGCCACTGGGATTATAGGCAGGCGCCACTGTGCTGGCTGGCGTTTCTGTTCCCAGGACCCCTCGCAGCCTTCCTCATACTCTGGGAGCAGTGGGGAAGGGACTCTTCCAGCCTCACTTGCCCCAGCCTGTTCATGCATAGGGATCCTTCTAAGCACCTGTTCCCTTAACAGGGCCGGGAATAAGGAGGATGGGTCACCCCAGCTCAGAGCTAAGGGTGGAGGGGTGCAGTATGCAGGTGAGCTAGACTCAGCTCTGTGTCAATCACAAGCCACACCCCTTCCCCAGAGAGAGCAGCGCAGGGTGTCAGCTATAGAGGGCGGGGCACTGAAGGAATGAGAAGAGGGGGAAGGGTGATTCCCCGTGGGAAAAAGG
Organism: Geosciurus inauris; assembly: GCA_004024805.1. Taxonomy (NCBI): domain Eukaryota; kingdom Metazoa; phylum Chordata; class Mammalia; order Rodentia; family Sciuridae; genus Geosciurus; species Geosciurus inauris. The sequence goes on along the minus strand of PVHX01000809.1, from coordinate 108,937 downwards.
GCTATTTTAGAAGAAAAGGAAATAGATGTGGGCTGGAAAAAAATAACAAGAATATACATGTGTGTATGGGAATGTTTTCCAAAGTCGAGCAACAGAAATCACTGTTGAGGTTTGCTATATCATAAAATCAGTTTTGAGCTGGCGTGGTGGCACGCACCTGTAATCCCAGTGGCTCGGGAGGCTGAGGCAGGAGGATGGCAAGTTCAAAGCCAGCCTCAGCAAAAGTGAGGCGCTAAGCAAATCAGCAAGACTCTATCTCTAAATAAAATATAAAATTGGGCTGGGGATGTGGCTCAGTGGTCCATGTGCCCCTGAGTTCAATCTCTGGTACCAAAAATAAAAATAAAAATAAAATAAAATAAGATCAGTTTTGAGGTAGGGCAGGTCCAGGCAGCTAACTTTTGCAAGGTCCAGCCCTTGCAAACTGCCTCGTGAGGACCCCGTTTCTTCCTCTGGGCTCCACCGCCCTCACCAGCCTAGTTGCCAGCTTCTGCCCCTCATGTCACAGAATAGCTGTAGATATTTTCACCAAGTACCAGCCTCACAGACCAATGTCCTGGCACAGAAGAGGGTGGCTGCCTCTCTTGACTAAGGGGCTCTCCCTAGATCAACCCCACGCCCACCTCAGTCTCACATCTTACCACCACCATGTGGCTACTGGACCTCTGAGGCCCTGTTTCCATGGTTGATCTAGCCTGGGCCTGGAGCCATTTTCGAATCATATTTGGCTCCATGAGAGGAAGAGGATATGACAACTGCATTAGCTCAACATGAAGCCTTGGTATTTCTTCGTCTTTAGCATGTTGCAACCCAAATTTGTAGCAGAGCAGATGTTAGGGTGGCACAGTTGTGCTTGTCCTATGGATAATTGTGTATCAGTTAGCTATTGCCGCATAACAAACCCATGACTCAGTGGCTTAAAACAACAGTGACTTTTATATATATTTATACATATAAAAATATATAAATAATATGTATAAATATATATATAAGTGTATACATATATATTTTACTTGTTGATGGACCTTTATTTTATTTACTTATTTATATGTAGTGCTGCAAATCAAACTCAGTGCCTCACACATGCTAGGCAAGCACTCCACCACTGAGCCACAACCCCAATCCACAACGGTGACTTTTGATTTCTCATCATCTGATGGCTGGGAGTTCCAGCAGAGCTTCAGGGCACTTGGGCAACTGCATTCACTGGGTGGTCCTCACCATGTCTGGAGCCTCACTTCTCCATGGGCCTCCTCCCTGCCTGACAGCTCCATCTCTCCTCCATGGTGCATAGCTTGGACTTCCTTAGCATCAAGCAGCAGGGGGCTAGGAGGGCAGAGGCAAAGACTGCCAGGTCTCCCAAGGCTCAGGCCTGGAACTGGCACCACAGCACTTTGCTACCTTTGATTGGTCAAATCAAGGAAAAGGGATCCAAGGGCAAAGGAAAGAGATGAGCCTTTTGGTGGGAGCAGCAGGCACGTAGAGGGAGGGGAGATCATAGGTGGACATCTCTGGAGACCTCGGCGGCATCCTCCCTCCCAGGCATCTCAGGAAGCAGAGGACCATGGGATAGAAATCCAGTGGGGTTGGGTGTGTTGGTGCACACCCATAATCTCAGTGACTCAGGATGCTAAGACAGGAGGATCACAAGTTCCAGGTCAGCCTAGGAAACTTAGGGAGACCCTATCTCAAAATAAAAAGGGTGGGGACACACTTGTAATCCCAGAGATTCGAGAGGCTGAGGCAAGAACATTCCAAGTTCAAGATCAATCTCTGCAACTTAGCAAGGCCATAAGGACTCAGACCCTGTCTCAAAATAAGACATATAAAAAGTGGTTCAGTGACCCCTGGTCCAATCCCCAGTACCAAAAATAATAAAATAAAATAAAATGGGCCAGGAGTGTAGCTCAGTGGTAGAGTGCTTGCCTAGCTTATGCAAGGCCCTGGATTTTATTTCAAAAAAATAAAAGAAAGGGAAAAAAATCCCATAGTCTACTAATACACTTCTTTCTTCCCTGCCATGGGTGAGACCTAGATGTTTCCTGGGGCCTCGTCCTTAAAATAGCTTTATTCTTCATCTTACAAATGAGCACAATATACCTGCGCATTCACTGAATGTCTGTAGAAGACAGAAATCTATAAGTTATTACCTGTGGGAGGCCAGGAAGCAAGGCTGAGAGAAAGGTTTGTTTTTTATTTATAGGCTTTCAAATTTTTGTAATGTGTCATCTTATCACTTGGTCATAAATGCCTGCAGAAAAATTGATCCTACCAAGGTCACTCAACACAGAGATGCAAAAGAGACAGGACCAAGCCCAGGTCTGCAACCCTGCATCTGAGCTCTGTTCCGGAGCTCAGGGTGGGGGGTTATATAAATCCACCATGTAACCCAAATCAATCCACCTGGGTGCAGCTGACATCTACAGGAGACAGCTGAAATCCAAGGGGAGAGGGACCCACACCTGCAGCACAAAGTAACGCTGACGGGACCGCTGGAGTGGGAGCTGCTTTCAAAAGGCAGCAACATCCATAAGATCAGAGCCTGGAAAGACTCCTTGAAGAGACCCCTGAGTGGGTGGAAGGTACATCGTGCCTGGGGCACAGCCATGCAGGGCCCAGTCAACTATGGCGTGACCTCAGCAGGGTCACCCAGCTCCCCTGACTCTCGATTTCTTCATTGGAGAAATGGGGACTTCCACATTCTCTGTCCATAGGTCAGCGGTGTCCTGAGTTCAGCAGACTCCTCACAGGAAGCCCCTGGGCACTCTGGCCAGCTTGCCGAGGGACGGTGGCAGGTGGCTGGCTCTCTGTCCTGTGCCAGAACACAAGGATGAGACTTTGTGACGCTCATGCGGGGAAGGGCACTGACCCTGGGAAGACCTGTCCCCTTCCCTATCTGTGAGTGGCCAGGGCGGGTGCCTGTGGGTCCCTCCCACCCTGGCACTCTAAGATCTGGGTAGATCCCGGGCTGGGTGTCACATGCCATCTCCTCTGGCCTTCTCAGGAATGAGCCCAGTGATGGAGCGGCTCTGGTCTGGTCACCCCAGAGAAGGGCCTGGGGACAGCTGCAGAGCTGGGACAGAGGTAGGGCACAGCCCTGTCCTCCGGTCCCTCCTCTGCCCCACCCTGCCCCGAGTCTGCGCAGTTGGTGGGCCTCCTTTGGCCCACTCCTGATTCAGGATTGCTGGTAACCAGATCCTTCACAGCGAACCTGACCCACAAACACCCCCAAGCAGAAAAATTCCAGGTTGAAGCCATTTCCCAGCCTGGCAGGAAGCTGCCTGCCGGGGCAGAGGGAAGGGTAGTCTTGGCCTGGACCTTTGCCTGGTCTCCCCAGCCCCACCTCCCTGGCCAACCCAACTGCGAGGGAGATGAAAGACACAGAGCCTCAAAATTGTGGGCTGAGGCGGGGCGGCCCTCCGTCTCCCGTCACAGAAGGGAGGACCCAGGAGGTCCTCCTGCTCCTCTTCACCTCCTCTCCGGCCCAGGGCCTCTTGGGAAATTGGACACTGTGGAGGCAGGAACACCTGCATGGGCAGAAGGGACCTGACTGTGTTAGTGGGGGAGGAAATCCTTCCCCTGGCAAATCCTGGCCAAAAGCACTATGGGTCTCTTCCCAGAGGGCAAACCATCGGGGTATTAATAGGAACAACATGTTTGTCACTGCAAAGGACCAGTTACCAGAGCTTGCTTAAACCCTGACTGCTTTGTGCCTGCACTCAACACCTCATGCTCCAGTTACTCAGGAATCAGGTGGCTGTAGTGATTGAGTGCCTGCTGTGTGACGTTGAGCAAGTGACTTGACCTCTCTGAACCTTTGGCTTCTCTGTAAAATGGAAAAAAAGAATTATTCTTTCTTAACTCTCTCTCCTCGCATTGCCACCAGGACCAAGAGACATGTGACATGAGTGCAGATACACTTGTAAACCTTGCCACTACACGTGTGTTAGACATTCCAACTCCATGATGTACCCCCTCCATCCAGACTAATTTCCACTTGTCTCATTTTGCTCCAATCTTAATTCTTCTGCTCCCTTTCAAATGCAACTCATTTTCTGATCTCTGGGCCTTACTGGTTGACTGGTTAAGAAGTGGGAGGCTTCAGAAAGGCCCTGAAGTTAAATGCAAGAGCAAGAAGACTGCCTGGGTTAGAGGACCAGCAGCACCTGTCACCTGCTGTGAGTCTTTGAGCAAGTTACTTCCCCTCTCTGTGTCTTGGTTTCCTCGTGTAAAAAGATGGGATGGTTTCTCTATCTTACTGAATAGGACGGCTGCGAGGAGTGGACTCAGTCCTCACAAACAGCCCGGGGCCCTGTCTGGCACAGGGCGAGTTTGGAGCAAACCCTCCACGTGGGCTCCTGGAAAAGCCACCAGGAGCTTTGGACCTTGGTGCAGGGAGAGACCTGGGGGCTGGGGGCTTGGAGCTGGAAGGAGAGCCAGGGAGACACCAGCAGCCCGAGCTCTGAGAAGATAAATGAGTGAGACACTTTAGACGGGGAAGGAGAAGCCGGGAGCCATGGGAAGCCCTGCTATAGGCGATGAGAGGGACATTGATTTTTTTTTAAAGCTCAGTGAATATTTATTGATGGTGTATAAGATACAGGCCGTGGTATTGAAGGCTGATCATCTGGGCAGCAAGGACCGCGGGCACAGGAAGAGAAGCTGCTCTGCAAAAGGCAAACAGTTGCTCTGATGGTCGGGTCACTCTCCAGGCAGCGCGTCAGGATGGCAGAGTGGAGAAAGGAGGATAGAAGAATGTGAGAGGGCGGCCTCCGTGGCCTGCCAGAGCCGTCAGCATGGACATGGGAGGAACAGGAAGAGGCTGGCTGGGTTCCAGGACTGAGCCCAGGGGCGCTTAAGCACCGCGCCACATCCCCAGCCCTTTTTTAAAGACAAGATCTCGCTAAGTTGCTGAGGCTGCCTTTGAACTCACGATCCTCCTGCCTCGGCCTCCGGAGCTACAGGGATTATCAGCGTGCCCAGCGAGTCCTGCTTTTGTCAGGCCTTGTTCATTTTTCATTTTGACTGAGAGAGATTTCAGGTGCAGGCCCTCACCTGCTTACAAACGTCCTGATTCTCCCCTCTCATCAACAGTTTTAGCTGGGTGTAGGATTTTAAGTTCCATCTGCTTTCCCACAGGGCTGGGGTTGTGGCTCAGTGGTAGAGCGCTTGTGTCGCATGTGGGAGGCACTGGGTTCGATCCTCAGCACTGCATGTAAATAAATGAAAAAATAAAGGTCCATCAACAACTAAAAGACATTTAAAAAAAACCCCGCGAGGGCTGGGATTGTGGCTCAGTGGTAGAGCGCTTGCCTCGCGTGCGTGAGGCACTGGGTTCGATCCTCAGCACCACATAAAAATAAAATAAAGAAATCATGTCCATCTAAAAACTAAAATATATTAAAAAAAAAAAAAAAAAAAAAACCCGCGACTTTGTCAGCAATCTGCTTCTTACCCCTAAGAAGGGGAGATTTTCTTCTATTATATCTTGGCTGCTACTTCCTTTGAATTAATCATATAGGCAGATTGGGAATCTCTGGGTTTATCATCCACTTCACCTTTTGTGTGTGTGGTGCTGGGGACTGAACCCAGGGCCTTGTGCATGCAAGGCAAGCACTCTACCCACTGAGCCACATGCCCAGCCCTCACATCACTCTTCTTTTCGACCTGTCCCCACCTGTGCTCAGCTGCTATTTGGTCTGCCTACCCATTTCCTGCCTTGCTTCTGTCTGGTTTGTGTTCTGTAATAAGGAAATCCTTCAAAACAATGTGAATGCAAGTGGCTTGTGTGGGGACATAGGACCAGGACCGACTCGTTGGGCAGTGGGGGCATCAAGGGGAAGGACAGCAGCCAGTGAAGGGGGCATTGTCAGGCCAGTGGCCACCCGTAATCCTGGGGACTGTGGAGCAGGGTGGCACATTTGCCTCAGCTGCTCCACCCAGGGGTGAGGACACGTGGCATCTGCACCAGATCCGATTGCTCACTGGCTGCAGGCTGCTCCGGGGAGGAGAGTTCATTCCTCAGCTCTTGAGGCCACACAGTTGTCACTAAGGTTCTGCAGGCAGGGTGAGGGGGACCTCAGGCAAAGAAATGCCAGTGCTGGCAGCTGGAATCGGGTCAGTATGACCCAAGGCAAGAGGGGCAAGGGGACCTGGTGAGGCGTCTCCTGTACCTTCTCTCCTGTTCCTCCGAGGATGTTGACTGACTTCTACTAAATTCCCTTCCATCTCCTTAAGTGCTGGTCCACTGCCCACAGAGCTTCTCTTTGATGGTTGGGCTGCTACTGGTTGGAGGCACAAGAGTCACATGACTGGCGGTGAGGACAGGAGGTGTGGGAGGGTGTTCTGGACACTGCGCTGGGTGCTGTCCATTATTCCCGGGCAGATGCTTGGCGCTGCTCACCCAAGCCCGGGACACCTGCTGTGCTCTGAGGCGCAGGGTCACAACTCCCTGCACAGCAGCTGAGCAGGGAAGGGAAGGGCCAACCTGCCTTATGGCTCTAAGTGCAGGTTCCCAAGCGAGGCCCATTGGGGTGACCCCAAGGCCTCATCCTGCTCCTGAGGCCCCTCCCTCTGATCTGGTGTGCTCCGCAGTCCTGCTCTCCAGAGCACCCCTGTCCTGCACATCAACTCGAGACGGTTCTGGCCACTAAGGTCACTCTGTCTTCCAGATCTTTTGTGACGATTATTTTAAACTATCTCTTTTCGGTCATTGCGGGGTGAGCATGGTAGAGGTAACAAAGGGGCTCAGCCTCCCCTCTTTTTTTTTTTTTTTTTTGGTCCTGGGGATTGAACTCAGGGGCACTCGACCACTGAGCCACATCCCATCCCTATTTTGTGTTTTATGTAGAGACAGGGTCTCACTGAGTTGCTTAGCGCCTCGCCATTGCTGAGCCAGCCTCCTCTCTTGATCCAGGCCTCCTGGAAGGAGGTCATGAGATGCGTTGCCGAGTGGTGGGTTGCAAGCCCCAGCACAGCCCCTTGACATGTTTTCAAGAGGCCACAGTGAAGATTTGGAAGTGTAAGGAGCATCTGCCACAGACATGCTTGGACATGCTGGGGACTCACTAAGTTGCTGGCCAGTAGGACCAGCAGCCATTGACGTGTGCAGTCATGCCTGCTTGCAATCAATAAGGGGCTGCAGGGGGCACTAGCCACAGGCCTGCTTAGCAATGACTGGGTACAACTGATAGGGAGCGCAGCTCCATGCACAGGAGCAAAGAAGTGCCCAGTTGCAATTACATCATCTCACTAGACATAACCAGTGGACATTGACTTTCACTGGGTGTAACCCGTCACCAGCTCACAACAACAACTTGCAACTGTATTAAACTGCTTGTCGGGGCTGGGGCTGTAGCTCAGTGGTAGAGCGCTTGCCTAGCATGTGTGAGGCCCTGGGTTCGAACCTCAGCACCACATATAAATAATAAATGAATAAAATAAAGATCCATCAACAACTAAAAAAATATTTAAAAAACAAACAAACAAAACTGCTTGTCCTGCCACATTGGGGGTTTTGCTCTAAGGACCTCAGTGAGACTGGCCACCTTGCTGTCTGTCTCTGGATCAACTCCACCATTCCCTGATGTCCAGCCGTCAGCTGAAGAGAGCCACAAAAGACAACGTCTGCTCTTTGGCTAAGAGAAGTCCCATGGCACTGGAGCTATTCTGGGGCTCGTGGTTGCCCTCGGATTGTATGAATTGCTTGTAGTGTTTAGTTGCCCTAGGAGAGTGTGACTTGCCTATAGTGTTTAATTAATGTGCATTGAATGCTAGTTGGGGTGCTCCAGCACACCCAACACTTTTTGCATTAATTAATTATATTTGATGATTGGTGTGACTGAATATATGCTTGCATTTAAAGACAATCCGAGGGCTGGGATTGTAGCTCAGCGGTAGAGCACTTGCCTCGCATGCGTGAGGCCCTGGGTTCGATCCTCAGCACCACATACAAAGCAATAAAATAAAGACATTGTGTCCATCTACAACTAAAAAGATATTAAAAAAAAAAAATAAAGACAATCCGAGGGACTGGGGTTGTGGCTCAGTGGTAGAGCACTCACCTAGTATATGAGAGGCACTGGGTTCGATTCTCAGCACCACATATAAATAAAATAAAGGTCTATCAACAACTATACAAATATTTTAAATAAATAAATAAAGACAATCTGAGCCAGGAGCGGTGGTGCACACCTGTAATCCCAGCACTTAGGGAGGCTGAGACAGGAGAATCACGAGTTCAAAGCCAGCCTCAGCAATGACGAGGCGCTAAGCACCTCAGTGAGACCCTGTCTCTACATAAAACACAAAATAGGGCTGGGGATGTGGCTCAGTGGTCGAGTGCCCCTGAGTGCAATCCCTGGTACCCAGAAAGAAAAAAGGTAAACATAGAAAGACCATATGTCCAGCAGTCCCACTTCTGGGTATGCACCTCAAAAAGTAGAAAGCAGGGAGGGTTGTCCAGCGAGGTTCAGAGCAGCATGATTCACAACAGCCCAAAGCGCAAAACAACCCAAATGTCCATTGACAGATGAGTGGATAAATGAAATGTAGCATGTACAAGGAGACATGGTCCAGCCCTATAAAGAAGAAAGTCCTGACACATGCCACATCACAGATGAACCCAAGGACGCGGTGCTAAATGAAATAAGCTGGTCAGTCACAGGAAGACTCCGGCCTGACTCCACCTCAGCAAGGTCTCCTGCGCAGTCAGATGCAGGGAGAGACAGTGTCACAAGCCACCTGGGCTGAGCAGGGAGAATAGGAGTTATTGTGTAATGAGGTCAAAGTTTCTGTTTGGGATAATGAATAAGTTCCAGAAATGGATAACGGTGATGTTTGTACAACACAGAATATGCTTCTGAATTGTACACTTAAAAATGGCTAAAATGGGGCCAGGTGTAATTCTAGCAATTCTGGAGGCTGAGGCAGGAGGATTGAGAGTTCAAAGCCAGTCTCAGCAACTTAGTAAGGTTCTGAAGCTACTCAGTGAGACCCTGTCTCTAAATAAAATATTTTAAAATGGCTGGGGATGTGGCTCAGTGGTAAAGTACCCCTAGGTTCAATCCCCAGTACCAAAAAAAAAAAAGGGTTAAAATGGTAAATTTTGTACTATGTATATATATATATATATATATTTTAAATATTTTTTTAAATTGTTGATGGACACAATGTCTTTATTTTATTGCTTTGTATGTGGTGCTGAGGATCGAACCCAGGGCCTCACGCATGCGAGGCAAGCGCTCTACCGCTGAGCCACAATCCCAGCCCCTGTACTGTGTATATTTGACCACCATAAAAAGGTTAATTTTTTTCAACATGCTGTGATTCAGGTCTTGCTGACACTGGCCTCAGCTTCCGCTCACTCCCTTGATGTAGCCCAAGGCCCTGGGGTGAGCGGAGGAACAGAGGCCCTCGGAGGACTGAATCCTGCTCCTCCCTGCAGGCAGGGGGGTCCTGCTCAGGTGGGTCTCAAGGGGACTGTGGTCCCGCCGACACCTCCAGTGCCACCTTGGAAGAGAGGCAGCTAGAGATGGGCACGCAGCACCAGGTGGGGCCCACAGAATCCCACAGGCTTGATGGTGGTTGTTTGGGGGTCATTTGTTACATACACCGTTTTTAATTTCTATTTTCTGTGTATCATGAGGTTTGGATGTGTGGGAAGCCTTTCTGGCTGGAGACACCATCCCTCCGGGGCTAGCCAACTCTTAGAGGTGGGAAGAGCCCGAGTGTGCCTCCTCTAGGCAGACCCACCCGTGCACAGCGTCACCCTCTGCAGTCCCTGCGCCCCAGCAGGCACCAGCGCTCGGCTTTCCTTGTCCCAGGGCCCCAACTCTGCCTGTAGCTGGAGGCGCTGAGGATTCAGGTTAGCCAGTCCTGGCTGGTGAGCTGCCTTGCTTCGCCTGCAGAAATGCCAACAAAGGCCTGGTCCTCTCAAGCTCCTGTCCCCTGACCTCCTGAACTAGGAGGGGCTTCCCCAGGTGGCCCCTGTGTCCTGTGAGTGTGACATCATGCTGATTTTCTGGAGCCTCCCCTGAGTCCCCTGCTGTGGCCACCCTGACCCACCACCAGGTGACGGGACATAGCAGCGCCCCTCTCCTCCTGGCAGGTCCTCACACTCTCCTTCATCGCACAGGACGGTGTTCACGGACATGCTGGTGACCGTCAGGCATGCTGGAAGGCTAAAGAAGAGAATCGGAAGAGGCCCTGTCGCCAATTGGTTCACGGCCTTGACTTTGGAGCCAGGCTGCTTCTGCTTGTCTTCGGGCTCTGCCGCTTCCCAGCTGTGTGACTTTGGGCAATGTACTATACCTCTCTGTGCTTACTGTTCTCTGTGAAATGTGGATAATGAGCACCTTACTCATAGAGTCACTCCAGGAACTGCGATCACAGTAGGCCCTCTGTATCTGGGGATGCCACCTTGTAGCTTTGGTCAACCCCAGTGGAAAGAAAATGGCATCTACTAAACATGTACAGATTTTTTCTTGTTAGTATTCCCTAAATGATAACATGTAACAATTATTTGCATAGCATTTACATTGCGTTAGGTATTGCAGCTAATCTAGAGGTGACCTAAAGTCATGGGAAGGCAGGGGCGGGTGATATGCAAAGACAGGCCATTTTACACAAGGGACGGGAGCATCCACAAATGTCGGCATCCTGGGGTCCTGGGACCCATCACCCATTGACACCAAGAAACCAATCTACCTATAAAACACTTAGCACCGTGCCTGGCACGAAGCTCTTTATGGCACTATATAAATGTTATCTTATTGATCGTTGCACTACTAAAGAATCTTATCATTTTGCTAAATATCACAATTACACCTAAAATTATCAAATAGCACCAAGAGCAGTGGCACTCACCTGGTAACCCCGGCAACTTGGGAGGCTGAAGCAGGAGGATCTCAAGTTCAAGGCCAGCCTGGGCAACTTAGGAAGGCCTGGTCTTGAAATAAAAGATTAAAAGGACTGGGAATGTAGCTCAGTGGTAAAGTACTTTTCCCAGCACATAAAATAAAGTAAAACGAAAGGAAATAAAGTGAAATTTTGTTAACTCACAGTAGTCAATTAAAAGCGCTTTTACTGGGGCTGGGATTGTAGTTCAGTGGTAGAGTGCTTGCCTAGCATGTGTGAGGCACTGGGTTCGATCCTCAGCACCACATAAAAATAAATAAATAAAATAAAGATATTGTGTCCATCTACAACTAAAAAAAAATTTAAAAAATAAATAAAAAATAAAAGCGCTTTTACTGTGATCAATAATTCTTATTTAGTTCTGGCAATACACATGTATTCCCTTGGTTATCAAGAGAATTTGCATGGTTGGCTTCCTGGTGTATTAGAACACCCCACCTCAAGAGGTGGGATCCCCGAGGACAACCTATCACTTACGTATTCTGCAGATGCAGCGCCCCGGCCACCTGAGAGGGGGGTCCAGGTCTACTGGCCCACAGGGCGGGAGATGCTGTAAGGATGGGAGATGCTGGTGGAGGGCTCCCTCCAGCCTCGTCTTCAGATCCACATAGAAACTGCACATCCGCTCTTTCTGCACCTCTTGAGCCATAGGGAAGAAGAAACCAAACGTGAGTGGTCCCATTCCGGGGGAGTGGGATGAGGCTGGCTGGTGGCTGACCCAGGGGCTCCAGGGACCTGGGCATTGGTGCACACAGTCTGGTCTCACTCCCTGCATGACTGAGTGAGTTGCGCTCTCTCCCTGGGCCTCCGACTGGACCCAGTACAGGAAGGTGGCCTAGGCAAACACTCTGGGACCCAAGAGGCCCTTCGGGTGGAGGTGAAGCTGTGTGCTGAGACCACGTGCACCTGCTGTCTGGGCTGCCCCCAAGCTTTGGGCTGTTTTAAATGGGGCTCTATTGTGACGGAGGTGCCATTTGGGGTTTGGATGCCTGTTTTCAGTTCTTAGGGACACGCCCATACCCAGGAGCGGCCTGCTGAGTCATGTGGCAATTCTAGGCTTAACTTTTTTCAGGAAATGCCCATTCTTTTCCACAGCAGCCTGAGCACTGGACACTCCAAGGAGCATATGCAAGGGTTCCAATTTCTCCACATCCTCACAAGCACTTGGTTTTTTCTTTTTTGTTGCTGCTGTTTTAGATTATAGGTGCCCTAGTGGGCACCAACGGGTTGATCTCATGAAGGCTTCGATTTGCATTTCCTTAACGACTGACTGTGATATAGAGCCCCTTTTTGTGTTACTTTTTGGCCACTGAATAACTTCTTTGGAACTTCAAGTGCTTTGTCTATTTTTTGAGGTGTTTTCTTTCTGTTGTAGTTGTAAGAACCTTTTCTATATTCTGGATACAAGGCCCTCGCCAGATAAATGCTTTGCAAATGTTTTCTTCCATTTTGTAGATTGTGTTCTCGCTTATATCCTTGGAGGCACAAAAGTTTTTCATTCTGATGAAGCTCGTGTCTGTTTTTTCTTTTGTTGCTTGTGTTACCTAACATTTTTCTTTGTTTATTTTTTACCTAACATTTAAAAATACCTGCTGAGTCAGATACTGTGTGTGTTGGGAAGAAGTGTTTTTGCCAACTCCAGTGTGGATTTAAAAAGTGCTTTAATCTACAAGTAGCAGACCATCCAATTAAGTGGCTTAAACAATAAAAACATTTAATTGCTTCAAATAACAAGAGAGCTGGAAATAGGCAGTTCCTATGCTGAGCCTTAGTTGCTCTATATTATCAAGAACCCAAGTTCTAGCCGGGCGCGGTGGCGCACGCCTGTAACCCCAGCACTTAGGGAGGCTGAGACAGGAGGATCGCGAGTTCAAAGCCAGCCTCAGCAATGGCGAGGCTCTAAGCAACTCAGTGAGACCGTGTCTCTACATAAAACACAAAATAGGGCTGGGGATGTGGCTCAGTGGTCGAGTGCCCCTGAGTTCAATCCCTGGGACCAAAAACCCCCTCAGTTCCTGCCGTCCTTTCATTCTGTAATCCAGACAATGCTACCCTTCCATCTTTTGCCAATCACTTCATGGTTGCAACATAGCTGCCACAGCTCCAGATATCACATTCTCATACCATTATTTAATCCCATAGCCAAGAAGCAAAGGGGCAGCTGAAACAGCCAAGAGAACTTGACTTTCTTCCTCTCATTTCTTCCTTCTCTCCTTCCTTTCCACTTGTTCCATGTATCTCATACTCTATTTTGGCCAGGAAGAAAAATCTTTCCCAGAAGACTCTCCTTAGGTCACATGGCCACCTGTAACTGTACGAGGCTCCTAGGATTGAGCACTTTTAGCCTCTGTAGTAGGAAGCAAATCTTGCAAGCCAGGAAGAGGACGCAGTGGGGAGACGTGTAGGTAGGACTGTGGGAGTCCCTCGGCAGCAGCAGCGACCCAGCCTAAGGCAGGGACACCAGAAGCCTCTTCAACCTGGAGAAGAGACTGGCACAGCCTGGGAGCCTCCTGGTGAGTCCTGGGGTGACAGAAGGACATGAGGCAAATGCCAGGAAGGATAGTAGAGATCAGTTGTGGCGAATAAGGAGCATGCGTGAGGGTATCTGGGAGTTCTGAGGGAGAAACGGTGGGTCTGGGAGGGGAATTCAGAATTTTTCTGGAATTGCTGCAGCAGCCGCAGCAGTTGAGGGGCAGCTTTGGAGGCCAAGGGCTCCGGTCTTGAATCCTGACTCTCGCTGGCTTAAGAACACTGGAGCCATTATCTCATGCACCTGGGTCTCAGCTTCTCTTTTGTAAATAAGTTAAAAACTATCCTCCTCCCAGGTGCCTGGGAGGATTAAGTTAAATGAAGTTAAGTAAACGGAGATGCCCGCTACCTGGTGCTCCTCCTGCAGGAGATGCTGCTGCTGCTGTTGTGTGACATGCTCAGTGTCCCGGCTATCTGTCCCTGTTATAGTGGCATAGTAGGTGTGGATCTCAGCCCAAAAGCTCAATAGTGCCAAAAATGTCACTTTCTTTTTCAGTATCTTAACTAAACTTCTTTATTGGCTCTTCATTCTCACTGGCGATGGAAATGTAACCTCAGTTTAGAGCTCCCCCAGGTCTCCAGGATTGCAGCTAGCCACAAGGGACTTGTATTGAATCAAGTCCTAGACAGGAGTGTCATGGACTCCCCTAGCAGGATCTGCCTGGTCAGAGGATCAGTTAGGTTCAACTAGATGAAATAGAGACAAAGAATCAGTAAGACAACCATAGATGATAGATACTGATATAGTTAGAAGAACAGAGAGATCCATCCCACCTTCCCTATTAGTATCAGCAGTCAACCAACCGCAGATGGAAAACATTTGGGAAAAAATTGCACTGAACATGTACAGCCTTTCTTTCTTGTCATCATCCCCTAAACGACACAGTCTAACAACTACTTATACCGCTTTTACATTGTACTAGGTATTCTAAATAATTCAGACATGTTTAAGTAATGAGAGAGGATGTGAGTCAGTTATATGCAAATACTGTGCTGTTTTATATAAGAGTGCTGAGCATCCAGATTGTGATATCTGTGGGGGTCCTGGAACCCGTCCCTAAGGATACTGAGCGACCACTGCACATACATGGGTAGATAGTGCTTATTGCAGAAAATTGTATCATGTGCTTGTGGGCACTCGCTAGGCAAGTTCAAAGTCCTGAGGGCAGCTTGTCAGGAGGGCTGATGCTCCTGAGACAAGGTAAAACCGCCGCTCCCCGGCAGATCTTCTTCAAAGGCGCTCAGTTCTATTCTTTGAGTCTCTTAACTGATGGAAGGAGACCCACCCAGATTATCTAGGATAATCTTACTTGAGGTAAACTGATTATAAACTAATCATAGCCACAGAATGTCTAGGTGAACGAGCAAACGGCTGCAGACTACCGCCCAGCCAGGGAGACACAGGAACGGTCATCCATGGACCACCTCTGCTGTCCTCTACCCCCTCCACACCTCCAGAAGCTGGCCTCCTCATAGCCTCAGCAGGGTATGTGGGCTGAGCCTGGGTCCCCGCAGATGGCCTGGATTTGAATCCTGCTCTGCCATCAGTGGCCTGGGGACACTGGGCAAGTTACTTAACCTCCCTATACCTCAGTTCCTGACCGTGAAATGGGGACAGAATAGTGTCCACCTCATAGGACTGTCGTGAGAATTAAAGGGACGAGAATCTGTTCAAATGCCTAGAATTGTGGATGATGCAAGAAGGCTCAGGAAACATCCTCATCTGTTCCCGCCCTACGCTGGGGCCTCCGGCTCTCAGATCTCTAACCCTCAAGGGGGTCGGGCGAGGGGTGGGTTTCGCTGCTCTGGACTCAGGGCACCGCAAACCGGGGGGGGGGGCGGCGAGGAGAGACCTAGCAGCACGTGGGCTGCGGACCCCAAAACAGATCCCGGCAGTGCGCGCGCGCGCCCCCTGCAGGAAGCCGGGGAGCCGGCCAGGTAGGAAGTCAACATCTGGAATCTTTTGGGAGCCCGGCATCTTTGCTGTGCGACTTTTCAGCACAAAGAAAAGACGTTTTCTTCTCCCCTCGTTCCACAGCCTACCCTCAGGTGGTACTTCCTGGACTGCCCGCTTGGTAACCGGAGACCGAGGCATGCCACGTCTCCGCGCTGGGCGGACGGGCCCGCGGGGACCCGCCTCCAGGGGGCGCAGCCGAGCTTCCGCAGCGGCCTGCAGGCGGGCGGCCGGCGGCCCTGCCCTGCACGCCCTGGGCGTTCTTGGAAAACCCTAGCAAAACGCTGGACTTCCTGCCACGAAGTGGGTGCGGGCCTCGAGCGTTTGCAATGGGAGCATTACTGTGCCTGTGATTCCACTCGTACCGCCAGCTTGGGGGACGCCCGTCACGTGACCCTGTGCTGTTTCCAGGCTGCGTCCCCTGGAGCCAGTCCCACTCTCTGCCTCCCTGGCTTGGGTCCCTGAATAAGCGAGCCTTTCGATTTGATGGGTCTGCCGCCCCTTCCCCTGCTGTGGCTCCCCTTAGCCTCTGCAGAGCGCTCTGCGATGGCGGATTGGAAAGCAGTCCTTGAGAGCACGCAGGCTGACGGTCAAGGGCCCCTCCTGGTAAATTACTTGCGGATCACCAGCTGGGCCTCTGCTAAGGAGGCACGAGATGTGTGACAGTGGTTGGCACTAACCACAGCAGGTCGGAGGGGAAGGAGAGGACGAGGATAACGGGAC
This sequence comes from Geosciurus inauris, assembly GCA_004024805.1. NCBI lineage: Eukaryota > Metazoa > Chordata > Mammalia > Rodentia > Sciuridae > Geosciurus > Geosciurus inauris. The sequence goes on along the minus strand of PVHX01000809.1, from coordinate 92,814 downwards.
TTGGTAAGAGTTCACCCTTTCCAGCTCCCCAGCCAAGCGTTCTGGACCATGCCGCTGTCCCCATCCCTATAGGCCCGTCAGTAACTTCATCTGGATCTCCTGCACGAGAGCCCCAAAGGCCCCCTCCTTGCTAGAAGAGAACCAGGCTGGGGGCAGGGAAGGATCCTGAGTGCTGCAAACAAGCCAAGACCCTGGCTCTGATCTTGTCCCTACTGATATCTCCACCACCCTGGATCAGTTCTGTGAGCCTCAGTTTCCTCCTCCTCATAATTCCTTCATTTCAGGATTAAAGGAGATGTACAGAAATGCCTAGTCCAGGACCTGACATATAGCCAATAAATAAGTATTTGTTGGATAAATGAATTAGCTGATCAGTTAACCAACACTAGGCCCATCTGTGAACTTCAAGCTCACAGACCCACTGAACCAGAACCAGAAGCATCTTAGAGATTGTGGCCCAACCCCTTCCTGCGAATGTTTAGAATCTTTCAAGATTCCTTGATCAAGGCAGAGTGGTTAGGAATGAGGACTAGAGGGCCAAGGGGCTTCTAACTCTTGCTGTGACACTAACTAGAATGTGTGATCCTGGGCAAGTTACTTAATCCCCCTTTGCCTCAGTTTTCTCAATTGTGAAATGGAGATAATGGCGTTGGGTTCGCGGGTTGCTGGAAAGAATAATGAAAGTCATTGAAAGTGCATATAAAGGTGTTTAATATGAAAAAAAAGAATAATGAAAGAATGCTGGTGCACTGTAAGAGTTCAGTAAATATCAGCTATTGTACCAGTGACCATCAGGGATTGTCAGAGATCATCTTGTTGAAAGATAAGTGGTTTCAAAGTTTTGTTTTGTTTTTTTTTCACCCAAACAAAAACATGTAGATACCAGCTGGGTGGGGTAGCGCATGCCTGTAATCCCAACGTCTTGGGAGGCTAAGACAGGAGGATCATGAGTTCAAAGCCAGCCTCAGCAACGGCGAGGCACTAAGCAACTCAGTGAGACCCTGTCTCTACATAAAACACAAAATAGGGTTGGGGATGTGGCTCAGTGGTTGAGTGCCCCTGAGTTTAATCCCCAGTACCAAAAAAAAAAAAAAAAAAAAAAAAAACCTCACTTGGGGACACCTTAAGTTTGATGGCCATTAGACAGGACAGTCAAGACTCCAAGGAACGCATAGCAAGGCTCTAAGGGATGCTCTGGGGAAGCAATGGGGAGTGAGGGTGGACAGACTTTCAGCAAGTCTTGTCATTTCGACTTCTGGAATGTTCCTTGTAAAAATTCTCTTTGTCACCCTGTTGCCCCTTCCATTCTCTTCTCAGTACACCTGGCTCCCTGAGTGGGGCAACTGCCAGTCACTGCTTTTAGAAGGATCTTTCCAAAACAAAATCTCTCCTCTGTTCATATATATTTACCACTGCCTCCTTGTTGCTGGTAGCAATGGTTGGTCTCCAATTTTCTGGTTTCAGGACCTCCTTACAGCCTTAAAATTTATTGAGGACCCCAAAAAGCTTTTGTTTGTGTGGGTTACATTGATCAAAAGTTACCATATTAGAGCTGGGCGCGGTGGGGCAAGCCTGTAATCCCAGCACTTAGGGAGGCTGAGACAGGAGAATTGCGAGTTCAAAGCCAGCCTAGGCAACTCGAGGTTCTAAGCAACTCAGTGAGACCCTGTCTCTACATAAAACACAAAATAGGGCTGGGGATGTGGCTCAGTGGTCGAGTGCCCCTGAGTTCAATCTCCAGTACCAAAAAAAAAAAAAAAAGTTACCATATTAGGTCAGGCATGGTGGTGCACACCTGTAATCCCAGCAGTGTAGGAGGCTGAGGCAGGAGGATTGCAAGTTCAAAGCCAGCCTCAGCTGGCTTAGCAAGGCTCAAAGCAACTTAGTGAGACCCTATCTCTAAACAAAACATGAAAAGGGCTGGAGATGTGGCTCAGTGGATAAGGCCCCAGGGTTCAATCTCTGGTACAAAAACAAAAACAAAACAAAACAAAACAAAATGTAACCATATTAGAAATGAAAACTGGCAATATTTAAAAATGTTTATTTATTAATTAAAAATGCAAATAGCAAACCCATTACATGTGAATATGTCTGTGAAAAAAGAGCTAAATCTCTCAAGACAAAAATACCTACTGAGCAAAATGGCATTGTTTTACAGTTTTGCAAACCCCTTTGATCATCAAGTTTTAATAGAATAGATTCTCTTTGCTTCCTGTCAGTATATTGCACTACATATTTTTGGTTGAAGTTTGTGAAGAAAATCAGACCTCACACAAATAGGCACTTAGAAAAATGAGGACTATTTCCATAATCTTTCATATCATTGTGAATAGTCTTTTTTGATACAACACCAAAACTCGACAAGTGGTGGTTTCTTAACCCGCTATGTCCCAAGTTTTCAGTTCTGTAAGCAAGAATTATTTCACAGTGACCACAAGTGTGTATTTGTTGCTCAATTTAAGATTTTTTTTTTTGGTACTGAAGATTGAACTCAGGGGTACTCGACCACTGAGCCACATCCCCAGCTGTATTTTGTGTTTTATGTAGAGACAGGGTCTCACTGAGTTGCCTTTGCTGAGGCTGGCTTTGAACTCGCAATCAATTTAAGTTTTTATAGGTGTTCCATATCTGGTTGAGGGGACAAAATGGGTCAAAGGTTAGTTGTGATGTGGAATATGGTTTCAATATCATTGAACTTTTCTTAGTCTGTTACATTAACACCCATTTTTTGTTTGTTTTTGAGTGGCTATTTTATTTATGCATGATTTTGCAACATGCTGTGGAAAATATTAATTATAGCTGGGCATGGTGGTGCATACCTGTGATCCCAGCAGCTCGGGAGGCTGAGGCATGAGGATTGCAAGTTTGAGGCCAGCCCCAGCAACTTAGTGAGGCCCTAAGCAACTTAGTGAGACTCTATCTCAAAATAAAAAATAAAAAGTGCGGTGGAAAGGAAAAGTATTGGTTCCTTGACTCTGGCAGATTTTCCTATGGTTGCTCTATATTGTTGGATGTTGAAAAATATCATTTACTCATCTTACCACTGATCTCATCGAAAAATGTTTTTACTATCAGAAAGCCATCAAATCCACAGTGTCAAATTCCCAACATTTTAATTTTTGTTCAAAAGCTCAAATTTTATCATTGACAACAAATACTGTCAGTTGTTATTCTTGAAGGGACAGCTTCACTGCATTTATTCTCAAGAAAATATCTGCCTAAAAACTCCAATCTGAATAACTATAATTGGGTGCTGGGGTTATGGCTCAGTGGTAGCGTGCTCGCCTAGTATGTATAAGGCACTGGGTTCCATCCTCAGCACCACATAAAAATAAAATAAAGATATTACAAAAAATGAATAACCATAATTGGTCTGGCAATTGTTCTTTCAAGCAAAAATGTGTCCTGTGAAAAAATGGCTTGCTTCACCTCTGAACTTTCTGAGCGATACTGGAGGTACTTTGGTAGGAAATGGCCTTGGTTCATGCGTCCTTGCCATTCCCTCACAGAGTAGTAGACAGTTGTGAACTTGAGGGCCAAGACCTAGTAAAAATAACAACTTTACTGTTCTGCTAAGTATGTTCTTGAGTAAAGCTTTTGTTCTCACTCAAATTTACATTTGTGCCGTCATGACATGTGTCAACAAAGTAAAGTAAATAACGTGTTGACATTATTACAAAAGTGATTTTGACCTCTTGGACTCTTTAATGAGAAAAGATGCCAAACTTCTTGGTGGGGCTAGGCAGCTGTTCATGACCTGTCCCTGCTGACCTCTCACGCCATTCTGCCATGTAATACAGCTTTGGCTAAGAAGTGGACTCATCCTGAGCAGAAAGGGACCTGGCTCTAGAACCCAAACCAAGCTGCCTCTCGGCTGAGTTCCTCCGGGAGCAAGGCATGTAGCGACGACACTCTTGCATAAGGCAGCCCCTGGGCCTTGGCGCTCTGGTTGCTTACTCTGTCTAGAGCTTCCTTTCCCTTCCCGTGAGCTCCTTCCCCACCATCAAGGTCTAGCTCAGATATCACCTCCCCATGATCCCCCAGCCCCCAGTCCACACCAGTCAAACTTTCTTCATTTCCACTGCTGAATACATTGCAGGGTGCTGTGTTCTGAACACATGTCCCCCAAATCCCTATGTCGAAAATTAATTGCTTGCCAACGGGATGCTCTTAGAGGTGGAGATTAGGAGGTGATGAACTCCGAAGTCGGAGTCCTCGTGAATGGGGTTGGGACCTTGTGAGGGACTGTGCACCCCTTCCCCTAGGTGAGGACACGGTGAGAGTGAGGGCAGCTCCCACCAGACGCTGCCTTGGCCAGCTGCTTTGATGTTGGACTTCCAGCCTCCAGGACTGTGGAAACGAAAATTCTATTGTTCCAAAGTCATCCAGTCTAAGCCATCTTGTTATAGCAGTGAAAGGAAGGGACACGGGCTGGGATTGTAGCTCAGTGGTACAGCGCTTGCCTTGCATGCGTGAGGCACTGGGTTCGATCCTCAGCACCACATAAAAATAAGTAAATAAAAAGACTAAAAAAAAAAAAAAAGAAAGAAAGGAAGGGACACAGATGGAGAGGTCACAGGTCTTATCAGCTACTCAGAAATTCCTGAACTGAAAACTGGACCTGCCCTGGTTTGTTAATTCATTTGGTTTGAAATCTTGTCCTGGATGGATGCAAGACTATTCTTAGTATTTTTTAAAACTTTACTTGGTGTGAATGGCCACATGTTTCACAGTAGAAACAGGAATGTATTCAATACCTAAGTGCCCCCGTCAAGTGCTTTGAGAGTAACCACACATGCCCTGTGTGACCTTTCTAAAATCAGATCAATTCTGAAATCCAAACCCCATTGATCCCAAGGACTTTGGGTGAGGGATGGTGACCTTGTGTCATGTTCCCTGGAGCATGTCCGTCTGCTCTGCTTAGGTGATCTCTGTGAGGACAGTACCTTGTCCGCAGAGCGTCTCACACGGGCTCCCAGGCAACAGGGCTGCAGGACAGGTTGCGTGGATGAATTCTGCATAACTTTGTTGAGAACTCCCCCGCCAAACTCTAAGGAGCAGATCGAATTTCAGAATTTTAGGGTAGAGTTCAGGTTACAACAGACTGAACACATGTATCTAATTTTGCTCTCTCCTGAAACCCCTGCTAAAACTTCTGGAAGAGGAATTTTTAAAAAAGGCATAAACCCACACTGTTGAGAAAAACAGGATGGAGAACCACAGACACAAGGAGAGAAGGAGGATGGGACCGAGTTGGCCAAGTCCAAGGCAGCCGGAGGGCTGAGCACCAGGGGGACTTACACAGTGGCCTCTGCCACAACAAGGAAACTGGCAGCTCCAGGTCCCTCTGCGCATGAAAGGGTGGGGGTGGTGCTAAAATAAGGACTGGTGTGGGAGCTATTTAGGAAGCAATTAGATTCCTAGATCCCCTCTCCTGCCTCACCCCCCCAACCTCCTACACTCCAGAAAAGAATTGGAAGGTTATTACCAAGGGATAAAACAGCTTCTCTGGATTGGGAGATGCCAGGGAGAGTTGAGGACATGAGTGTTGCGTAGAAAATGAGGGATGAAGGAACAAATGTATTTTAATGCTGGCGGTGGAAACAGCACACCCACGTCGCCCCGCCCTCAAGCCTTAACTCATTTCCTAGAACTCTGGAAAACCAAGTCGTCATCTCCAGGGCGGTCTTTTTTAGGAGAGACTTACAAACACAGGCATCTGGGGCTTCCCAGCATAGAGCCACCCAGATCACCCTGCAGTGAACCTCGGGGGGATAGCCTCACAAGTGCTCAGAGCCAACAATTAGTTTCTTAGCATGTCACTGAGAAGAGAGCTAAGGGACACTTCCCATCCTCACACTCACCAAAACCAAAACCCTGAACACAGAGCAGAGACCAAACCAATAGGATCAGAGCAACTTGGAGAAACAGACCCTGGCAGGGAGTGGGTTTTTTGGTTTTTTGTTTGTTTTGTTTGTACTGTGGATTGAATCCAGGGGCACACAACCACTGAGCCACGTCCCCAGCCCTTTTCTGTATTTTTTTTTTTTTTTTTTTTAGAGAAAGGGTCTCACTGAGTTGCTTAGGGCCTCGCTAAGTTGCTGAGGCTGGCTTTGAACTCGCGATCCTTCTGCCTCAACCTCTTGAGCTGCTGGGATTACAGGTGTGTGCCACTGTACCTATCCTTTTTTGTTTTTTTTAAGTATTTTGTCTTCAGAGAGATATGAAAGGACTATTACATCTCTGAAGTGTGACAAAACAGGGTACCATTAGAAAACATTCAAAGGTTTAGAAAGAATTCTAGAAATAAACATAATTGAAATAAAAAAATTGATGAAAGAATTGGAAGACCAAGTTAGGCAACATTTTAGAAATTAGAAATTAGAGTTAAAGGCCTGAAATAGTGGTGCACATCTGAAATCCAGCTACTCAGGAGGCTGAGGCAGGAGGATCACAATTTCAAGGCCTCTCTGGCAATTTGGTGAGACCCTGCCTCAAAATAACAAATAAAAAGGACTGGGGATGTAGTTTATCAGTAGAGCATCCCTAGGTTCAATCCCTAGTATAGGAAAAAAAAAAGGAAGAAAGGAAAAGAAGTTAGAAAACTACAAAGAAATAGAAAACAGGAAAGAAGAAAAATAAATGGGGGCTGGGGATATAGCTCAGTTGGTAGAGTGCTTGCCTCACATACACAAGGCCCTGGGTTCAATCCCCAGCACCACAAATAAATAAATACATAAAGAAAGAAAAGAAAAGAAGTGGAAGTCCTGTCCGGGAGATTCAGCATCAGAATAACAAGTGTTCTAGAAGAGAACAGAGAAAACAGAGGAGATCGTTAATGGTAAATTCAATTAATTCTGCAGAATGCAAAATTTCCCAAGTGAAAGAGCCCGGCAAGCACTGAGCATGATGGGTGAGAATAGACCCAGCTCCAGGTCTGCCACTGGGAAATTTCAGAGCACTGAGAAAAAAAGGAAGGTTCTATAAGCTTCCAGAAAGGGGAGGGGAAAAAACCAACCTCCATCAGAGTAGTTCAGACTTCTCATAGCACACAGAGAGCCAGATGAACCGATGCCTTCCAAAGTCCACATGAAACCATTTGTAACCTAGAATTCTATTTCCAGCCCAGTTATCAACCTGGTGTGAGCACTTAAAAGTGTTTGCAAAAAACCACTACAGATTTCCAAGACCCCCAGACCCTTTCCCACAAAGGGTTTGCAGCAAAAGAAGCTCTGCAGAGCACTAGGCACGAGGTTGGGAGGTGTAGGTTCGGGAAACTGGGGTTGTTACCCCAGAGAGTAGCTGCAGTCCTGCCCCAGACTGTCGAGAGGCAGGACAAGCAGTTCAACCAGTCCAGAGGAAGACCCGTGGCTCAGCAGATAGGCCTGCTCTTGTTGTCACCAGCATCCTAGCTGGAGGAAGAGAATTCCTACAGGAGCAGAGCTCCGCATCTTTTCCAGGTCTGCCTTGCCCTGACTGGGTGCTCCAGGGTTCCCTGTTACTGCTAAGACACCCGCAGTCACGGAAGCTTCATAGATGTGCTCAGCTTGGGGCCCATTCCTGAGACCTGGGCTTGGAGATTGGCAATGTGCTAAGGAGCAAAATAAACAAACAAATGGATCAATTTCCTTTTTTTTGGTACCGGGGATTGAACCTGGGGGCATTTAACCACTGACCCACATCCCAGCCCTTTGTTTATTTTTTATTTAGAGACAGAATCTCACTGAGTTGCTTAGGACCTCGCTAAGTTGCTGAGGCTAGCCTTGAACTTATAATCCTCCTGCCTCAGCCTCCTGAGGTACTAGGATTAAACATTATTTTAAAAAATTTTTTTAAATATTATTTTTAGCCAGGCGCGGTGGCTCAAGCCTGTAATCCCAGCACTTAGGGAGGCTGAGACAGGAGAATCGCAAGTTCAAAGCCAGCCTCAGCAATGGCGAGGCACTAAGCACCTCAGTGAGACCCTGTCTCTACATAAAACACAAAATAGGGCTGGGGATGTGGCTCAGTGGTTGAATGCCTCTGAGTTCAATCCCCAGTACCAAAAAAAAAAAAATTTATTTTATTTTATTTTTTGCAGTGCTGGGAATCAAACCCTGGGCATCACACAGGCTGGACAAGCACTGTACCACTAAGCCACGTCCCCAAACCCCGTGAACTATTTTTGCCAGACCGCAGTACATGGCTCATCCCACAGCCGTCTCTAATGCCCCAAACCCACTGACATCCCAGAAGGTTCTAAAACCAACTGGAGCCGAGCTGTGATGCCACATTCTGCCCGCCTATTTCCTCCTGGGACACTTGGTATATTCTAGCAATATCGCCCCTTCCTTAAGGCTGGGTGAGTTTGCCTCTTTGTTTTCCAAAAGGACACAATATAATACTTACAGATACATGTGTAGATAGTAAAACTGCGAAGAAGTGCCAGCGGGTGCTGAACTCAAAAATCAGAGTAAAGGTGCCTTTTGTGGAGGAGAGAGAATTGTGTATCTCTGAGGGCTTCTAGTGGAGTTTTGAAGTGCATGAAATATTTTTATGTTTTAACCCAGTTCCTTTAAATGGTACATAATAATGATATATTCTTTTTTTTTTGGTACCGGGGATTGAACTAAGGGGCGCTCGACCACTGAGCCACATCCCCAGCCCTATTTTGTGTTTTATGTAGAGACAGGGTCTCACTGAGTCGCTTAGCACCTCACTGTTGCTGAGGCTGGCTTTGAACTCGCGATTCTCCTGTCTCAGCCTCCCTAAGTGCTGGGATTACAGGCTTGAGCCACCGCACCTGGCTAATGATATATTCTTATAAATTTATAATTCAATTCACAATAAAAATTTAAACTTAGGACAAATGGGGAAATGTTATTTGTTTTCTGTTTTGTTTTAGCGGACATAATGCTTGAACGTAGACTTGTTTTTGTTTTTGCTTTTTTTTGGACGAGGGATTGAACCTAGGGATTCTCTACCACAAACTACATCCTCAGCCCTTTTCAAATTTTTTTATTTAGAGACAGGATCTCACTAAGTTGCTGAGGCTGGCCTCAAACTTGTGATCCTCCTGCCACAGCCTCCCCAGGAGCTGGATTCGAGTTGTGCACCATCATGCCCCGCACTTACAAGCTTCTTACATTGTCTAGAATAACAGGGATCTCATAAGTTTTGCTTCCATGTTCTTTGCTCTAAAACACAATTGAAATCTTGTCTTTTTTTTTTTTTTTATGGTACTGGAGATTGAACTCAGGGATACTTGACCACTGAGCCACATCCCCAGCCCTATTTTGTGTTTTATGTAGAGACAGGGTCTCACTGAGTTGCTTAGCGCCTCGCCGTTGCTGAGGCTGGCTTTGCATTCGGGATTCTCCTGTCTCAGCCTGTCTCAGCCTCCCGGCTCACAATTGAAATCTTTAAAGAACTCATTATGTGGGTTGTACTTATTGATATTTGCCATATTTGAAAAGAAAACTGAGAAACGTTCAAAACACAAGAATCATACCCTAGCTGGGTGTGGTGGCACACGCCTGTAGTCACAGCACTTTGGGAGGCTGAAACAAGAGAATCCTGAGTTCAAAGTCAGCCTCAGCAACAGCGAGGTGCTAAGCAACTCAGTGAGACCCTGTCTCTACATAAAACACAAAATAGGGCTGGGGATGTGGCTCAGTGGTCGAGTGCCCCTGAGTTCAATCCCTAGTACCAAAAAAAAAAAAAAAAAGAATCATAACCTGTCAAATATCATGTAGCCTCTGGAAAGTTCTACCATATACTCATGAGAGAATGAGTGAAAAAGATAAATAATGTTTAGCTGCTTCTTCTTCTTCTTTTTTTACATTGAGGACCCCCAATGGGACTTTGGAGGTCCCAGGGGTAGCTGGACTACTCCTTTGTTTACATTGAGGACTCCCAAATGGGACTTTGGAGGTCCTGGAGGTACCTGGACTACTCCAATGCCTGGAACACAGTAGGCATGATCCCCACACACATGTGTGTGTTGAAAGCCCTCTGCCAGGTGCTACAGGTGGTGGTCAAGTAGGAGAGACTCAACCCTTAAATCAAAGCTCCTACATGCCCTTTGGGGACTCTAGTAGCAGAATACAATTGGTTCTCTGTTCCCACAGTTTCCACATCTATAGATTCAACCAACAGTGGATCCAAAAGGCTTCCAAGCTGGCGTGGTGGCACATGCCTGTAATCCCAGAGGCTCAGGAGACCGAGGCAGGAGGATCACAAGTTCAAGACAAGCCTCAGGAACTTAGCAAGGCCCTAAGCAACTTAGAGAGACTCTGTCTCAAAAAAAAAGGGTTGGGGATATGGCTCATTGGTTGAATGCCTCTGGGTTCAACCCCCAGTACCAAAAAAAAAAAAAAAAAAAACCTTGCAAAAAATTTCATCTGTACTGAACATGTGCAGATTTTTTTCTTTTAACCATTCTCTAAATAATACAGTATAACAACTATTTATGCAATATCTCCATTGTATTAAGTACCTTCAGTAATGTAGAGATAACTTAAAAGTGTATGGGAAGGGACCCATAGGTTGTCTTCATGTATGAGGCCACTTTATATAAGAGACTTGAGCATTTCTGGATTTTGGTATCTGAGGGGAATCCTGGAACGATGGATATTAAGGGTTGACTGTATTTGTGTTCAACCAAACTCTGTTTTCAGGGAAATCCTCTCAGGGTAGCAGTCCTGGTATTAGCATAGAAAGAGTCCACTGCCAGCAGTCACTATTAACCAGTCTGGAGGCCTGTGACCTTGGGTGTTTCTTGCAAAGACTAGTCACTGCCTTTGAAACAGCGAGAGATGAGTATGCAGCTCCCTCCAAGCAGAGCCACTGAAGGCAGGGAGAGGAGGAGGGACCATCCAGGACCAAGAATCACGTCTTCAGCCGGGCGCGGTGGTGCACTCCTGTAATCCCAGCACTTAGGGAGGCTGAGACAGGAGAATCGCGAGTTCAAAGCCAGCCTCAGCAACGGCGAGGCGCTAAGCAACTCAGGGAGACCCTGTCTCTACATAAAACACAAAATAGGGCTGGGGATGTGGCTCAGTGGTTGAGTGTCCCTGAGTTCAATCCCCAGTATCAAAAAAAAAAAAAAGAGAAAGAATCACGTCCTCCAGTGGGTCACTTTCCCAGTTTCCTTCTCTGCTAGTCTGGGCTGTACTACTGGAGTTCAGTCCCTGGGTGACACTAGGTGTGCTTCCAGTGTTAATATTCTATGGTTCTATTAACACCAACATCACACTTCTGGATTCCAAGCACTTAGTCATGAGCTATCTGATTAGTGTCTGAATCCAGCAGAGACACCTGTGGAAATTAGCCTGTTTTGAAGACTTTTGACCTCTTGCCCAGAAAGCCCCAGGGCCACTTGACTCATTTGAGACAGAGAAGCAATAAAGAAAACAAACTGAAACCATCGCGTGATATCCCACAGAAAACAAAGTCCACCCTCCACTTTGTTGGGAATCCAACCTCTGCTAAGCCAAGGGATGCCCATTCCAGGCTTAGGTGGATTCGGTTGAGAACAGCTGATCTGATTCATTCCTGTAAAGTTTAATTTTTCCATTTATTCATTCATTCAACCAACCATGTGATATACTGAGAATAGCATTATGAATAAAGTGAGATACACTTTGGGCCTGGGATCCACGGTTTGTCCCCCAAGGGTTCATGTGCTGTAAGCCTGGTCCCCAATGTGGTGGTGTAGAGGTGGGGAACCTGTAAGAGGCAGGTCCTAGGGCTGGGATTGTGGCTCAGTGGTGGAGCGCTTGCCTCGCATGCGTGAGGCCCTAGGTTCGATCCTCAGCACCACATACCAAGCAATGAAATAAAGACACTGTGTCCATCCACAACTAAAAAAATATTTAAAAAAAAAAAAAAAAAAAAAGAGGCAGGTCCTAATGGAAGGTGATCAGGTCACTGGGGGGCGTACCCTTATAAGGAGTTAATGCTGTTTTCCTGGAGTGAGCTAGTTCTTAGGAGAGTAAGTTGTTATCAAAAAAAGAAAAAAGCAAACCCCCTCCCTGCTCTCTGGCCTCCTATCTGCTGGGGCTCCTACCTTTGTGGTGCCATTTGCCGTGATACTGAACAGATGGGCTGCTTGATCTTGGACTTTCACCTCCTCCAAAGCTGTGAGCTAAGTAAACCTCTTTTTTTTTTTTAGTCCCGGGGATTGAACTCAAGGGCACTCAACCACTGAGCCACATCCCAGCCCTATTTTGTGTTTTATGTAGAGACAGGGTCTCACTGAGTTGCTTAGTGTTTTGCTGTTGCTGAGGCTGGCTTTGAACTCGCAATTCTCCTGTCTCAGCCTCCCTAAGTGCTGGGATTACAGGCATGTGCCACCGTGCCTGGCTAAACCTCTTTTCTTTATAAAGCATTCAGCCTCAGGTATTGTTAGACCACAGAAAACATTTTATTTTTTTAAAATATATTTTAGTTATACATGGACACAGTGTCTTTATTTTGTTTATTTATTTTTATGTGGTGCTGAGGATCGAACCCAGTGCCTCACACATGTGAGGCAAGCGCTCTGCCACTGAGCCACAACCTCAGCCCCCAGAAAACACTTTAATATGAGAGTTTGCTTAACCTTTCAAAGTCATTAAATTCCTACATTTAACTAATCAGAGATTTCACATAGAAATCCAACTTTGTAGCCTGACATGGAAATTAGTTTGCAATTGCCATCCAGTTGGTCTCACTACTGTCATATACCTTGTCTGCCTGGCCTTTGGAGGCATTTGAGTTGGCTGCCCTTGATGTACAGTTGCAGGGGAAGATGGACATGTTAATAACTAATGATGTATTAAATACTGCACTGAACTGTTGCAAAGTGCTAAGGAAGGATTGAAAGGGAGGAAGAAGTGGGTATCAGGCAAGATTTCATAGAGCAGGGTTGTGTATCGACACCACCTTTAGGGAGCCCTCCGCTCTGCATTTCTTGACTGGGTATCCAGCATGTTCCCAATGTGGGGGGAGGAGCAGGGGGCTAGGAGGGACAGAGATTCCAGCCCCTGCCGTGTCCCCAGTCTAGGGCTCTAGAAGTGAGGCGGAGAGAAAAAGCAGCATAGCAGAACTGCAGTGCCAAGCCACGGAGTCGGCACAATGCTGTGGAAGCATCTGGAAGGTCAGGAGTCCAGGCAGATTCCCCATTCCGGGAGGTGCCAAGCGAGAGTGAGAAGAGAGGGTGTTGGGGGGATGAAGCTGGGGTTCTTCAAAGCCTAGAACTAACGTGTGGCTTGTGCTAATGAAGACCGGCCACCTGCAGGACAGTGTTTTATTCCTAACACTCTTTGGGGAGTGCGTCCCCCCATATCTTTCCATGGTTAACACTTTCTTGCTATTTAGTTTTTAGCTCAAAAGGGACCTTCTCAGAGAAGACTTCTCTGGTCTTACCTAAAAAGCTGCCTGCCCCACACCAACCCCTCACCCTCTTTTTCATTCCCTAGGTAGCATTTGTCACCAGCCCATATCTTTGGTGCTCATCTTCCTTCTCTCCTCACTAGACTGTAAGCTCTAGGTGAGCAGCGGCCTAATCGGTCTCTTTCATGGTCATCCCCCCCCCCCCAATGATCCTGCCCATTAGGAGCCATTTAACAATTGCTGATCCATGTGGATGAACTGTGCTATGATGATAGATACTAAGTCACACTTCAGAGATCCTCAGTGACGGGCTGGAGCAAAACAGAGATTCGGAGAGGTCTAAGGTGGAGGCTGGCGGACACCAGCTGAGGTAGCTACAAGGTTGAGGTGCCAGGGTCCCAGTGTGGCTGTTAGAGACTCAATGGCCAGAAAATCAGTGCTTGGAGGAGGCTCCTCAACCAGAAAATGGGAGCGATAACAACACCAACCTCATGTGGTTATTTTCAGTATTAAGTAGTGGGGTCCTGGGTAGGAAAGTGTTTAGTATGTAAATGTTGGTGATTGTTTTAAGGATGGTTTTGGACTGTCCCACACACGCACTGAGCAGGTTCCTGCAGTCAGAGAAAGCCCCCAGCAGGTGTTGAAATTAGGATGCAGGTGATAGGTACAGATGTGGGGAACTTCTGCAGAACCCACGGGCTTCCACAGTGAACGCCAGGAATACAGGAATGAAGCAACAGCAGTGCCTGCTGCTTTTGCTGTGGCCTTTGGCAGCATGTTGGGAAAAGGGAACCCCAGGTCTGTCTTCCTTGCTCCCACTTCATCTCGGGAGAAGGGGTGCAGGATATTGTTGTGCTGTTCAAGAACATGCATTTCCCGCCCCCCTGAGTAAGACCAAACATCCTTGCTCCATGGAAGGCAGGTTTGGTTGTGCAATTTGCTTTGGCCAATGGAATGAGAGCACAATACCAGTGTTCTCTTCCCTTGTGTGGCGGGGAGTGAAGAGCACACAGCCAACCCACAATGGATGTAGGAACAAGAAACTTGTGTGGTTATAAGCCATTGGGAATGTGGGGTTGTTGGTTCCTGCTGCCTTTTTTAACCAAAGACAACTGATAGAAGGATTGGCGTATCTAGCCAGGTTGGTAGTGCATGGGAATAGCTCGGGAGGCTGAGGCAGGAGGATGTGAGTTCAAAGCCAGCCTCAGCAAGCGAGGTCCTATGGAACTTAGTGAGACGCTGTCTCAAATAAAAAGGATTGGGGATGTGGCTCAGTGGTTAAGCACTTCTGGGTTTAATCCTTGGTACCAAAACAAACAAACAAAAAGGATTGGATATGGGAAGAAGAAACTGGACACGGAGCCAGGCATGGTGGCACAAGCCTGTGATCCCAGCACTTTGGGACGCTGAGACAGGAGAATCGCGAGTTCAAAGCCAGCCTCAGCAATGGCAAGGTGCTAAGCAACCCAGTGAGACCCTGTCACTACATTAAAACACACACACACACACACACAAAATAGGGCTGGGAATGTGGCTCAGTGGTGAGTACCCCTGAATTCAATCCCCAGTGCCAAAAAAGAAGAAAAAGAAAAAGAAAGAAACTGGACACGGCTTGGCTTACTCCTCGCTGACTCTAACTTCAAATCTGCTTGACTGCTGAGAGGGGCGTCTCTGGTTAGCTTTGGGCCATGCAGTAAGGGACCTGCGTCTTGCAGTATTCTAGTGATGTGGTACTTGAGTATGTTTAATTCAGGGGTGAAGATTTCTAGCACTTCCATTTGGCAGTTGCCTGGGTTTGCTCCTACCAAGACCTCATGCAAACCAGACATTTTGATTTCCTCTCTTCATCTTTGGTGCCTATTTCTAAATTGGTTCCTGGCTTGAGGGGGTAGAGAGGTATTTTTTATGTAACTCCTTCAGCACCCTCCCCCAAATCTCTATGCACCTTTAATTTCATAGATTTTTATCAAAGCAGTCAACTTCTGATTCCCTATCTCTGATATTTTATGCATTGATTATGAGGCAGAACAATATGGAGATATTATTAGTCAAGGTAAATAAGGTAAGCTGCTCTAAAACAAAACAAACAAAGATGGAACCTCAGTGGCTTAATAAAATCAAGGTTTATTTCTTGCTCACATCACAGCTGGTCCTGGTGGGGCAGCTTCTTATGCTGCTCCTTCCGGCTGATGGCCAGTGGTCCAGGCTCCCATCTTCTTGTGCTCCTCCTGTCCTCAGCTCATGGCCTCCCCAGCTGCCATGGGAAGAAGAGCAGGGTGGCAGGCATGTTTTCAGAGGCCAGGCTCGGAAGTGGCTTCCATTTCTTTAGCCCACATCCCAGGGGTCACAATGTTGTCACACATCGCCATCCTGACTTGAGGGAGGCTGGGACTGCCTTCCTGTGTTCACAGGAGGAGGACAGTTCTGTGCCGAGGGTCTCTAACGCTGTGCTTCCTGTGCTCACTCTCCCAGGCACCTTTGCTCTTGCCACCCTCTCCTCCTTTCAGGAATAAAACTGTTTCAGTGGAGATGTCAAGAGAAAGAAGAGGCAGGACTCAGCTTTTGAATTTCAAAATAGACGTTTGAAATGTATGGAATTCTCTGGGTTTCAAAAGCCTCAAAGTCAAAACCTTGCATGACTCTGGCAGGAGGCCCCTGCCCTACAAAATCCAGAGGTTCAAAAGAATCAGGATGAGCTGGATCAGTCTGTCACCTCCACCCGGGAGAGATGAATGCATTGAGGGCCGAGGGGACAGCAGGCAGGCAGGAGAGAACAGTCACACCGGAGCCTGGTGTGGATCTCTGGGGGATCCTTGTCTCCTGTGTCCCCCTGAATGGAGCCTCAGGGAGGAGACAGGGAGACAGAGTGCCAGGTCCCTCGCTGCCCTCTGGAGGCCCTGGAGGCCGTGGCTGTGCACCATCTGCCCTCCAGCGACATGCGGGAGGAGGAGGATGCCTCAGTGTCTTCTCCGCCCGGGTTGCAGTCAGCAGTTCAGAGTCCCAAGGCTCCGTGTGGGAGCAGCCAAGGTTTCCTTCGCCGTTGGCGGAGGCAGTCTGGGTGCATCAAGGACTGGGAATCAGATAGAACAGCTCAGTGGAGGCTGGCTGGGATTGATAGTGACAGTCAGGACCCAGAGAAAGATACCTGAGCAAGTGCAGCAGGAAAACGATGACCAAAGACCCCAGGCCTCAATACTACAAAGGCTCAGGAACTTGGGCTCCCATTCCAAACGCAGCGCGGAGACTCCGTTTCTGAGAACAGAGAGTTAAGCCTTTTGTCCCCTCTTCCCTGTGAGATTGGTTCCTGCCCAAACTAAGACACCCTCAATGGTCCTCAAAGACAGGATGCAGCACCGGAAGGGTCATAGGGGGATAAGAGGCCCTTTGCCTCTCGCCATCCTGTGTGACTTTGAGCGGGTCTGTTCATCTCTCTGGTTCTCCTCTGCAAGATGAGATGTAATCCGACCCATTTCATGGGTGTGTGGTGGGAGATAAATGCACAAAGCACCCAGTTCTAGGGCTGGCACCCATCAGGCACTTAGCAAATATCCAAACCTTCCCTGCCCTTTCTGAGGTCGTTGCCAATACTGAAACACCATAATTCTTTACAGGAAGCATGGACACATGGGGCTATGTATAGCAGCTCCTGGAAAATAAAATAAAGCTTTCCTCCACTCTGGAGGAAGCAATAAAATCTTGCACAAGGCACAAAACAGACAATGAAAACACGATTTAAGAGCAGGGTAGGGGCTGGGGGCAGGGTGAGGGCGGCGACAGCACTAAATGAAAAACAACAACTCAATACCCTGCTATCATCCTTCATCAAGGTACAGAAATAGAAGCCAGACAAACACATTATGTGAAGGGCAGAAGGGCTGGCAGGGTCCTGGCCTCCAGAAAAAACCCAGGTTCAATAATATTGCGAGCAGAGGGAGGTAGGGAAGTGAGGCCAAAGTCAATAGCGGGATTTCCAACGGCTGGTTTTACAGTCCTAATGAGGCTTAAACATCACACAGTCCTTTTTTTGCTGAATTCACTTTCTCATTAGGCTCTATCTGCTCCCAGATCAGCCGGCCACATGGCAGGATTGCTCCCACTTCCTCCAGCCCATGAATTATCAAGGGTATTCTCCGCCTTTCTTTTTTGGGAAAAGAAAGCTTTGGCTTAGAATATGGTCTCTTCTATTTATAGTCACTCTTCTCTCTCTGATTAGAGGGAGGATCGATTCTGGGGATGGACCAGGGCTCTGTGTGCTGTCTGTTGAGAGGAGGACATGGTTAAGGTGGTATTCTAAGCCCGTCTGCTCTGCTCTGGGCCTTTATTTGTTCTTGGGGCTGGAGGTGGAGGGGCCTATCTCAGGCCTGAAGCTGTTTTTTGATATCTTCAGGATTGTTGGAAGTACCACATTTTGTAACAAGCTCTGTGCTAGGTGCTAAGGACACAGAAATCAAAAAGGAGATTAAGACAGTTTATAATCTCAAAAAGTTTATAAATAAAATGACTTATACCACCAGCTTATCAATGGCTGTTGCTAGGCAGAGAATTGGGTTAACTAATGGGCATTTGAACTGATCCTACCTGAGATCAATTATCTCCTGTGGGTCTTGAGCCACCCTGTGGCTAGTTGTGCTGGTCCCATTTCCAGATGGGTAGCTAATTTAGTTCACTGTCTCTGTTTATTTGAAGACCACAGCTATTGGTCTTGACTCTGATCCTGGTCTTTTGACTAAACCCAGAGTTTTCTCCTAATAGCCAAACCCACAGTGCTGAGTTTCCCCTAAGAAAAGGAGGATCTAGGGCTGGGGCTGTGGCTCAGTGGTAGAGCGCTTGCCTCGCATGTGTGAGTCACTGGGTTCGATCCTCAGCACCACATACAAATAAATAAAATAAAGATATTGCATTCATCTACAATTAAAAAAATATTTAAAAAAAAAAAGAAAAAAGAAAAGGAGGATCTAAGAATTTGCACGCCGTTCATCAGAAACCATATCCTGAGAAACTCCTCTTCATTTTTAAAGGCCCAGGTGGAATGTAACATTCTAGGTGAAACCTGTTCTGTCTGCCCCAGGCAGATAGTAACCTGTATCCTCCTCGCTTTTGGCACATACAATAATCATATTAATAAGGGTAATGAATGTAGTACTAGTAATATAAAGGTCCATGTCACCGCTTATTGAGCATGTCTATGAACCAGGTGTCATGCTGAGTACTTTACATGCATTATTCAATGCTCAAAAAACCCCAGGGGAGACACCTTTATATTCCTCCATTTGTAGATTAGATCAGTTAGGAGTTGAGTTTAGCTGCATGTTGAAACCTGTCCAGAGTGGCTTAACCAAATGGAAACTTATTTTTCTCAAATAACAATAAATTAGGCGGGCTCGGGTGGGCATGGGGACTCCTCAGTACTGTTCTTAGCACGTGGCTTTGCTGTTGGGGAGACAAGGTGCTGGCTGCTTTCTGATCTCTGTTCTAGGCAGGAGGAAGGGTGAGGACAAAGGACAAGGAGCGTTTTGCATTAGGCGGGAAGGAATACCGCCCCCTTCCTACATCTCAGTGGCCACAACTTTGTTGTGGGGCTACCCTTAGCTGCCAGGGAGCCTAGGAATTCTTTCTTTTAGGGCAGACTGGCTCTGTTAGTAAGGAGTAAGAGAATGCTGTTGGGTTAGCAACCACCACTCAATTGAAGAAACTGGGCCTGAGATGCTACGGTTCTTGTCTGGATCGGGTGTCTAGCAGACAGACTCAAATCCATGCCTGACACCAGAGTCCCTGCTCAGAGTCACCACAATTGTCATTTTCATTTGTTCAACCCTTCCTCTCTAGATGATGTACTGTTTGTTATCAAGAATACATTTTATTCACCTTGGTATTCCTGACACTTGCCTATAATTTGTTTAATGGATAAATGAACAAATCTTAGGCTTGTCGTAATTTCTTCAACTAAAAATTCTTTCTAGGAAAATATTTTTTAATGTCTTTTTCCTTATAAATAATACTTAATAACTACCTGTTCCCAAATAAGTAGCTGCAGATGTATATAAAAGAGATGATCTTGGTCTTTATGCTGCTGGGCACATTTCTACTGTTCGTAGGCTTCTGTTCTGTCTCATGCTTGTTTACAGAGCATGGTCCAATTTCTCTTTGTTTTGCCAGGTCATTCAAACATTCCTATACTGCATTGCTCTATTTCTTAGGGACTTGAGCACTACTTGAATAATAATAATTTGAGTCACAGGCAGCTTAGATTCCAAATCTCATTTTTTGCTTGGTCACAGGGCAGCCCAGAAGGACCTAACATCATTTAGTTTTCAGTATTTTGGCAAGGCAGGTTGGGAGGGGAGAAGAATTCCTAAGATACCAGCTCAGTTAAGTAAATTTTTCATAAAACCAATTGCTGAAGTGCTCAGATTAAAAGAAAGAAAGAAAGGAAGGAAGAAAGAAAGGAAGGAAGAAAAGAAAGAAAAAGAAAGAAAGAAAGAAAGCACTTTTGTTCCATAGGCCACTAGGAAACATCCTGATTTTCCTTGGAAGCCATGACGCTTGGTTGACAGGATCAGGCTCCATCTGTGCAGGGCACCGCCAACTGGGATCCTTGATTTAGGATGGAGCTAATTCAGCTCATTAATGAGCTTGCAGACACTTGGACTTCCACCTTGGTGATGTTAAGAGATGCCTGGGTTTCTCTTTCCAGCCCCCTGGGTCCCTGGCTGGTAGCTTACTGGCACTGATCAAAATAGAAGA
Organism: Geosciurus inauris; assembly: GCA_004024805.1. Taxonomy (NCBI): domain Eukaryota; kingdom Metazoa; phylum Chordata; class Mammalia; order Rodentia; family Sciuridae; genus Geosciurus; species Geosciurus inauris. The sequence continues at coordinate 72,711 of PVHX01000809.1, read as the reverse complement.
TAAATGATTACTGCTTATTGAGCAGTTAGTATGTTAGGCAGTTTAAGTATTTTATTTGATCTCATTTAATGTTTAGAACAACATTGTGACTATTGTTATCGTCATCTAACAAATGAGGAATATAAACCTGAGTGAAAATAAATAATTTGCTTAACACATTGTTTACACCAAAGGGTGACTTGGGGAGTTTGTTTCATTTGAATCTTTAGTAGCCCTACCCAAGGCACCTCATATAAAAAGAAACCTCAATAACAGTGATAATGACATTCTTTGATCTTAACAATGCACATTTTGCTCACTGTCATGTAAAATGTGAATAAAATGATAATGCTTATAATAGTAACTAACATTTAACCAGTGCTTACCATAGGCCATTCTTTTTAATTTTTTTTTTAGTTGTAGATGGACACAATATCTTTATTTTATTTATTTATTTTTATGTGGTGCTGAGGATGGAACCCAGTGCTTCACAAGTGTTACGCAAGTGCTCCATCACTGAGCTACAGCCCGAACCCCGTACCATAGGCCATTCTGACCAGAGTTCTTAAGGTGTGATAACTCATTTAATTCTTACAACAACCCTTTCAAGAAGGTACTATTATTACCCTAATTTTCAGAAACTGAGGGATGGAGAGGTTAAGTAGCTTCCATATGGCATCACGACTTGTAAGTGGCAGAACTAAACAAGTACTGTATTATAGTCTAAGAATTAAATACCAGGTGCTGGCTAGGAAAAACCAGTTTCCAGGCAAGTCCTCCTGTCTTTCCCAACCAGTGTGCAGGCTCTTGCACATTTGTATAAAGGAAGCTTCAGTCACCTCTGGGCCAACATTCCATGGGCAGAAGGTGGTAAAGCTTGGGTTCCTATCTGGGCCGGTCTGACTCAAGCAGGGATTTTTACTTCTGTTCTCTTTCAGCTTTAGCCCTCTAACCCCAAGTCCAAAGGACAAGTCATAGGGTGGTTGCAAAGGATCTTAAAAATCATCTAACCTAGGATTTGTCAATCTCTGAACTACTTACATTCTGGGTTGGATTGCATTCTTGTGGGGACTGTCCTGTGCATGCTAGGATATTGAGCAACATTCCTGGCCTCTACTCCCTGAATGTCAGCAACCCCCACACCCTCAATGCAACATTAAAAAATGTCTTCAGACGTGACAAATATGGGGGTGGCAGAGTTGGAAAGGCACAAATCTGTATCTGGTTGAGAACCAATAATCCAAAGCATGTCCTCATTTACCAGATGTTGGAGTTGGGGGTCCAAAGAGATAAAGTAACTTGTTTAAGATGATTAGCAAGGCCAAGACTAGAATCCAGGTCACTCATGCAACATCATCCCTAGCCTCCCACATAATGTACAGAGTACAATATGGAAACCAGAGAAAGTAGAAGCAGTTCTTGTTATTGAAAGTTTCCTAGGAGAGAGAAGCTACTGCATACTGCACGAAGCTGATAAGCGATAAAGTACTGCGAAGGCAGTAAGGTATAGAGAAGGAATGTGATCTGGAATCTTGCCAATCAGCCACATTTTTGCTGCGGGACGTAAGCTTTAGGTTCATCAATGAAATGGAGATCATGGTCTTTAGCTCTATCAACAACCTCAAAACGGGTCTGTAAACGAATTGTGCAAACCGTAAAGCTCTTAAAACATCAGAGATTATTAAGATCATCAGGGATATGATCACCATCATTATTAGGGTAAAAGCTCTCAGAACTGGGTGTAGGGGAGGCGTCATTCTTGGACTTGAGATTCCCATTCTGGCTCGGGAGAGAAAGCAGGCAGACTCTCCCCACCGTCTACGTCTTTCCCCGCCCGCAAAGTGTTCCTGCCGTCGCCAGGCACCTGGGCAACCAGATGGGTGAACTCGGGTCACAACTCCGCACAACTAGTCCTGCAGGCGGGAGCTGCGCCCCGGCCCTCGGGCCTCTCAAGCTCCGCCTACCCGTGGCTACGGCCCCGCCCCGCGAGGAGACGGATCCTGCCCGCTCCGCTCTGGCTGGCACTCGAGCCGCGCCGCGCCTCCTGGACAATCCCTGGCCAGTGCCGGAGATTCCCGAGCTTCCCCGATCTCTTCCCGGCCTCCCTCGGGCGGCGGGGGCGGAGATTGCCGAGGGTCGCTGGCCCCGCCCCTCCGCGGGTTCGGCCGCCGCCGCCCCCTCGCCACAGCCTCCCGCGCGGGCGAGTCCTACATCCCGGTCCCTCCCTCCTCCTTTCTCTCTCCCCGCCTTCCCGGTGCTGCCACAGTGGCGGGTCGGCGGATCCCGGCCAGTCAGCTCGTCCCGGCCTCGCGCCCCTCCTCCCCCAAATAAACAGCCCTCCCCACGCCTCGGGAGCCGGACCGCCCCCTTCCTCCCTCGGCGGCGTGTTGTGAGGGAGAGTGTGAGTGAGCGGGCGCGGGCCGGCGGCGACCCCGGAGCGCGAGAGGCGGGGCGCGGCGGGCCGGCCGGGCGGCGCGTGTGCGTGCAGGGCGCGAGCGAGTGCCCGAGGCGACCGCCAGCGGCCCCGCGCCGACGAGCCGGCGGGCGGGCGTGCGGGCGAGGGCGGCGGGCGCGAGCTGCGAGGGCGCCGGGCCCGCGCGCACGCACGCACGCACGCGGGGGGCGGGGCAGGCGCGCGCCCGCCTGTCGCGACAGTCGGGGCCGAGGCCCAGGGGGAGGTGGCCTGTCGCGGGTCGCCCGGCTCCCGGAGGCGAGGGGGGCGCGGGCGGATGGCGGAGGGCGCCCAGCCGCAGCAGCCGCCTCAGCTCGGGCCCGGCGCCGCTGCCCGGGGCATGAAGCGGGAGTCGGAGCTGGAGCTGCCGGTGCCCGGAGCGGGAGGAGACGGAGCCGAGCCCGGCCTGAGCAAGCGGCCGCGCACCGAGGAGGCGGCGGCCGACGGCGGCGGGATGCAGGTGACCGCGCGGGACCCGGCGCCCCGTTACCGCGGGGTGCGGGGCGGGGCCGGGAGGGGCGGCCGGGCGCCGCGGCGTGGAGAGGGCAGGGCGCCGGGGGTCCCGGCGGGAGGTGGGCAGGGCGGGCGGGCCGGGGCCTGGTGGAAGCTGGGGCGAGCAAGGCTGGGGCGAGGGGTGCAGGAGGCTCCCGCTCTTGAGGGGGCGAGGGCGGCGCGGGGAACTCGCGGAGCCTCTGGCTGGAGTCCCTTTCTTCAGACCCTTCCTTAGTTCCTTGGGAAACCGGGAAATCCAGGATCTGTTGCTCAGAGGAGAGCGACTGGGCCGAGCCCAGGACGAAGGGACCTGGTGGGAAGGCTCCCAAGGAGGAGCACCTTTGGGGCAGCCCTGGCCCTCGCTGGGATGGGGAGGGGAGCAGCATTGGAAGGGGAGGCGTGAAAAGCGAGAGAACTCCTTGAGAGAGCCCAAAGGGGATGTGGCTTAGGTTGGGGGTTAAACTAGTGACACGGGGAGTGTGTGAGAAGTACATGGAGTTTGGTGGTGGTGTGGGGACGCCATGGTGCTCAGCCTCAGCGTCTTTAATTTTGTGGCACATGCTAATGAGTCCCAAGAGAGATGGGACATATCCCTCCTGTACTTTGCCAGTTGCATCCCGCACCGCTAGGACTCCCAATAGCTCTTTGATGCCTTGGGGTACAAAAGAAAATTTGTAGGGCTATTAGAAAACTGGATTCCGAGTGGTGGATTCAAGGATAAACTGGCTGATTTGGGGTAGGGAATGGGACAGGTATTGATAACGTCAGTTACTTTGTAGTTTGAAGAAGGGCTTGAAACCTTGCGGGTTTCGGGATTTGGTCTCTGCTCAGAATACTGTGCTTTAAAATGGTGAGGCTCACCCAGCAGCATTTGCGTATAGACATGTGCCTAACTCTCTTAGAATCATAGAATGTTAGAGATAGAAGGGACCAGAGGCATCCTCATCTTTTCCAGGGGTTCTTAATCTGGGTAGACTTGGAAGAATCTTACCCAGATTAGTTTATGTGCAGTTTTTGGTGGAGAAGAATCAGTAGTTTTCATCATTTTTTGGGAGGTGGATTTAAATCCCATCATATTTTAATCACCTCATTGTAGAGGTGGGGAATCAAAAGTCCAGAGAAGACTAGTGACTTGCCTAAGGCCACCCAGTTAGCTGTTTGTAAAATTGGAGCTAAGAGCCTGGTCTTCTAATTCCTATTCTTGTGCTCTCTCCATTACACCACTCTTGGAAATCTCTGCAGTGCTAAAAGACTTCCTGTGCTCTGCTGCCTGCTTTTCAAGGCTTTGCCTGACTTCCTGTGTTAGAGATGGAGCTGCACTTGAGCCTTGCATGTTTGTTGTGTGCCTCTTGGTCTCCTTTGCAGTGTCCACTCTGTTACTTTTGTTGGTTTTGGTAAAGTGATCCTATTGGCGTTCATTTTTGGATTCTTTTTGTTTGTTTTTTGCCTGCTTTTATTCTCCAAGAGAACTCGCTCATGTAGAGGGATTGTGAGAAGTAAAAACTCTGAGCCCTGGAAAAAATATAGAGGGCTGCAGGGAGACTTCAGGAGAGGTGAGTTAACATTGGATGGTAAGAAGCGGGGACTGGAAGCAAGTGCTGGTGAGCATGTGCCATTTGGTGTGTGCAAATATCTACATATGCACATATGTATTCATTTATTATTTCTGGCAGTCACAGTTAGTAATGAAATCATAGTTAATAATGATACCCCTTTCCTTTCCTCGTTTCTGCCTGTGGCCTGTTGCTTACCAGTTGCCTTCAGATTAGCTGAGGATGGTGATATTTGGAAATGGAGCAGTGTCTAGGAACTGTGCAGAGCAAGGGGTACTTCAGGTCTGTTGGGTATAATTGAGCAACAGAATATTCCACAGAGAACCTTTTTTTTCCCCCTGTGTATTTATGAATGTTTTTCATTTTTCACTTCATACCTTCTCTTTATTGTAGTTCCACGATATCATGTCACACAAGTCTTCAAATCATTGATTTAGCTTCCTGCCTTCAACTAGCTTTACGGTTGTAGGGAAATCTCTTATTTTGGGGCTTTTGTTTTCTTAGTTGTAAAATGAAGTGTTTGTATAAGATCATTTCTAAGTCACCTTCTGAAAAATACAAGCAAGCTAAGTTCCTTGGGTTTTTTTTTCTTGGTACTTGGAGTTGAACCAGCGGCACTTTACCATTGACCTACATCCCCAGTCCTTTTTATTTTTTATTTTGGGACAAAGTCTCACTAAGTTGCTTAGGGTCTCACTAAGTTGCTGAGGCTGGCCTCAAACTTGACAATCTTTCTGCTTCAGCATCCCAAGTCACTGGGATTATGATGTGTGCCACCAGCTAAATTCTCTGTCATTAAGGTGTATGTGATCTAAAACAAATGGATAAAATGTTTAAAAAATATGTGTATATGTATATTTAATATTAATTTAATTAATGTTTATTGAGCACCTGCTACATGCCAGGCACTGTTTTAACCCTAGGGGATAAGTAGTAAACAAAGACCCTGCTCTTATGGATCTAATAGTCTAATGGGAAGTGGGATCTAATAAAGACAACTATTGTTAGGTGGTAAGAGGAGTTAAGAAGAAAAGTTAAGCAGGGAAAGGAATAGAGAATGATGAAGATGGTAAAGGAGGGTGTCTCTGTAGGGGTCTTTGAATGAGGTGAGCAACCAGCCATTCAGAGTGTGAGGGAACTGAGTATGTAGTTCAGTAGTTCATTCAGAAATGCTTATAGGCTCCACGTAAATATCCTCTGTAAAAATCTTCATGTCATCAGTGTTTTTGTCTTAAAGCATGCGCTTTTTCTTATATCCTAACACAGTGGAGTTTTTCTGAAGTTCTAGCTCCTTCCTTCATAAAGCCTCCCTGGCAGCTTAGCTGATACTTGCTAGGCCTTGCTTTTGCCTCCTGGTATGTTGATGCTTAGTTGTGCATTGTCTTTTATTATCCCTAATGGCTTTATTCTTCTTATTTTCCTAGTAAGATTGTAAGCTTGCAAAAGACAAGAACTGTATTTCCTTTGTGTTTATCTTCCATAATAACTTGACAGTTTCTGGTGCATGGTAAGTGCTCAGCACTTGTTAAATTGAAGTTGAAATTTACCTTGTTTTCAAATAGTTAAGGGCTTAAAGAGAATCATGAAATTCAGGGGTGAGGGTACCATCACAAAATCTCCTAATCGCTGTGAGTGCCAAGGGATTAACTGCTTTTTACAGGAAAAAGTCATTTACTGGGGTTAGTTTTCCAAGGCTGCTTTCTAAATGGAGCTGCATCTGTCAGTTTCAGATTCCAAGCTGAACTCTGTTGGGTTGCAGCCTCCAAGCTTTTGGAATAAATTGTTACTTCTCAAAGTGAAGCTCAGGGGACTCCGGAGAGTCCCTGATGCTTGTTTTATAATCCTTAGGCTCAGAAGGAACCTTAGGGAAGAGAAACAGGATGGGTGCTTTCAAGGTAGTGTACAGAAGCTCTGTGCAGGTAGCAGAGGAGTTAGTGCAGCCTTGGAAAGATAGATCTTTATTTTTAGGTACCGAAAATTGAACTGAGGGGTGCTTAACCACTGAGCCACATTCCCAGCCCTTTTTTTGTATTTTATTTAGAGACAGAGTCTCACTGAATTGCTTATGGCCTTGCTGAGTTATTGAGACTGGCTTTGAATTTGTAATCCTCCTTTCTCAGCCTCCCAAGCTGCTAGGATCACAGGCATGGGCCACCTCTCCTGGCTCAGCCCTGAAAAGAGAGAAATAGACCCAAATCATGGAGCAGGAGGGCAGAGACATTCAGTTTGAAAATTGAAGTGTGGTTTGAGAAATGTAGTTAGTTCTTGAAGAGAGTACTTGGGAATAATAATAATAATAATAATAATAATAATAATAATTTACTCAAACTTGGTAGAAAGTTAAATGAGTTATGTGTCTAGATGTTAGAGGTTCATTTCACTTTAAGCAGGTCTGATAAGTATGACACTTAGGTGCAGTCAAATATGCTGGGCAATGAATTTTTTTGGTCACTTTTCTAGGGATATAAACAATTCAGTTAACAAAAATTATATTTTTGTTCAACTTTCTAGGAACTTCACTGTATAAGGTAAGTAAGATACATCTTAATGATTGCTTATAGCTTTTAGCAAAATGCTTTATGGCAGTGAAGTCAGTAACTTTTTGACTATAGTGTCATTCAGTCAGTCTAGGTGTGTAGGGCTAGCACTTGTTCATGTTAGCAGGTGACTCTAGTAGCAGGGAGGTTTTCTTCCTGGTATCAGGGAAAGGGTTCTGGGTAGTGTGTACTTGCTTTGTGGGTGCTGTATCTGTTGAGTGTCTTCCCACTTGTTTGTTACTGGGTTTATTCTCTTCTAGGTGGCTGTCTCTGGCTGTCTCTTTGGATCCTCATTTGGGTATTTGCCGCTGATGCTGAGAGTGTTGCTGTCTTGAGTAGAGTTACACAAAAACATACTTCCCTTACATGTAACTTCATGAACAATATCTCCCTAAAATTACTGACATTTCATTTCTGCCTTAGTCTTCTGAGACTGCTGCATCAAAATACCGTAGACTTAACAGACATTTATTTGTCACAATTCTTGGTTGGGAGGTCCATGATTAAGGTGCTAGCTGACTTGGTGTCTGGTGAGGTCTGGCCTCCTGGCTTGTAGATAGTGCCTCCTCACTGCTCACGCAGCCTCATCTCCAAGTACCATCACGTTGAGGGTTAGGACTTCAACATGTGGATTTTGGGAAGACAGAAGCATACAGTTCATAACACTACCAGAGTAGTAAATATTATAGATGGAGACATTGAGGCACAATCATGTAAAAATTACTATTTTCTTTCTTTCTGTACTGGGGATTGAACTCAGGGGCACTCGACCACTGAGCCACATCCTCAGCCCTATTTTGTGTTTTATGTAGAGACAGGGTCTCACTGAGTTGCTTAGTGCCTCACCTTTGCTGAGGCTGGCTTTGAACTCGCGGTTCTCCTGTCTCAGCTCCCAAAGTGCTGGGATTACGGGTGTGTGCCACTGCACTCTGCTAAAATTACTAATTTTTTTCAAGCCTTACACAGAAACCTGTGAATGTAAAACTGAGGATGTATTTGAGAAGGAGAAGATCATCTCTGAGTTGAAAGTGGAATTATTCTTCAGGTGACTCTAGAGATCAGCACAAGTTGAGTCTGTCTTGGCTCCCTCTTCCATCTTCTAGCCACCTTGTCATTCTTGCCTCTGTTTCACTGATGTGTGAATACAACAGAAGCTAACTGGAGATTTAACTTCCATTTTGTTATAAAGCAGACTGGTACAGAGAGGCCTCAAAATTACAGGACTGTGGAGGAAGAAATTCTGTATACTACTTAGTGTAAACAAGAATGTTGCAAGTGGATCTCTAGTTTGACATCTGTTACGCCATCAGTTGGATGTTAGGCTTTAATAATTTGCAGAAACAATAAAGACAGCCATTTTGGAATTTTTGTTGTATGTTTGCAAAGCAATGTTTCTATTCTGGGGTACATGTGCTGCTGCCTTCAGAGGCAGGAGGGAAGAGCCACAGAGATGATGGAAAGGAAATGGCAGTAACTGGAGCATGAGCAAACAGATGGAACGGGGCATGGGAGTGCATTTGGTGTTTTAGGTGGCCCCTAGGAGTATTGAGTTTCTTATTCTCCTTCCCTGCAGCCCCAATGTGAGCAGGCAGCTTACATGGCTAAGGTTTCATTATCTAATCCATCACAGATCAGCTTGAGTAAACCCATTGGCTGGCGCTGATCTAGTTAGGAGGTAGTGTAAAGCTGCTTGAGCCAGGATTGGGACAAATCGGATCAGGACTGCCATGTGAATCCTGGACATATTTCTGTAATTTGGGCTGTAAAGTAGTTCGGGAAATCAATCGAGTGAGTGAGCAAGCAGTTAGCCCTGAGTTTTTTTCAAACGTTGTCTTGGGGACTTGGGACAGTATGGAGGATGTATATTTCTCTGGAGTATAGCCAAGTTGCTTTGAGTATTTGAGCTTGAACATTTTTGATCACTAATGCCCAGGAGTGACCTTTTTAGTAGCATTTGGGAATTGCAGTTGGGATCACTCAGTTGTCACTGACCTCTCTGAGTGAGCCCTTAATCTGAGATTCTAAGGTAGGATTTTTTTTTTTTTTTTGGTACTGGGGATTGAACTCAGGGGCACTCGACCACTGAGTCACATCCCCAGCCCTGTTTTGTGTTTTATGCAGAGACAGGGTCTCGATGAGTTGCTTAGCCTCGCCGTTGCTGAGGTTGGCTTTGAACTCGCGATTCTCCTGTCTCAGCCTCCCTAAGTGCTGGGATTACAGGCGTGCGCCACCGCGCCTGGCTTAAGATAGGGGTTTTAAAGTGAAGATATTGTTACTATTATTCCCAGCTTTAATTTTGAAACATATTTGTGAAGTACATATGTACTTTACATATGGTGTCAGATAGAAATACACCATTTAGAGTTTCTCATACTTGGATTTGAGTCCTCACTTCTGCAGCTTAACAACTGGATGGTTTTTGGCAAAATATTGAACATCTGAATTCTTGTTCCCACATCTGTGAACTGGGGAAATTAATACATACTCTTATGTGCTACTACAGTGAGTAACTGAGATTATTTGAAGTGCCTATCCTGAAACCCAGCGCTGCATGTTTATTTCTTGCTTTCCTTATATCCTGCTGTACAGCACTCAATAAGTTCCTGCTTACTGCTTGATCAGCATGGAGTGGTTAATGTGCTTCCGATTGATTAGGTGCCAGACTTGAGAACTGTTAGAGATGAGCAGTGTGTTAAACTGGGAAACCTCATTTGCTTGTGGGGTGGGGGGAGAAGTGTAATGGACTTGGGTAATGGACTTGGTCATTGAGGTCTCTCTTGTTGGAGGGAGGGGCAGCATTTCATTCTTTGTGAAGGAGTGCACTGGGGAATGCAGATATTTCATGGAACCCAGGGGAGCTCTGCTGGAAGAGTGGGTGACAGATTCACTGGCTGTTTTAGGGCACGTGTTTTAGGAGCAGTGAAAATGTTGTATTTCAAAATTTTAAGGTATGTTGGTTAAACATGTTGCATCAAGTAAATGGCACCTTTTTGTCTTGTTTGGTTTTTTTTTTTTTTTTTTAATATTTTTTTTTAGTTATAGATGGACACAATGTCTTTATTTTATTGCTTTGGATGTGGTGCTGAGGATCGAACCCAGGGCCTCACGCATGCGAGGCAAGCGCTCTACCGCTGCGCCACAATCCCAGCCCCTGGTTTTGTTTTTTGCAGTGCTAGGGATTGAACCCAGGGCCTCATATATGCTAGGGGAGTGCTCTGCCACTGAGCTAAGCTGCATCACCATCCCAAGTAAATGGCATCTTTTGTTCTCATTTTGGCTTATGGAAACAGAGCAGTGATGCCTGTGTGTTGTCTCTTCATCTCTTTATACCCACTCTCCAGACTGCTAACAGAGGGATCTATCTCAAAGAGAGACTCTGTTACTCCTTGCTTAAAATCTTTTGAAAGTTCACGTTGATCTCAGGATGAAGCCCATTCTCTCCCCGAGCCTACCAGGCCCTTCTGACTGACATCTGCCTGTTTTGTAGCCCCATCTCTTTGTGCACTCCACCTCCCAGTGAGCATGCTGTGCCACTCAGGTAATTCACGTTTGTTTCTATGACTTTTAACTGAAAGTCTCTCTCCTTTCCTCTTTCTGCCCCACTGTCCCTCATTTGTAAAACAAGAATCAGTTTGGATATTGTTTCCCCCTGGATGCCTTTTATGACTCTCATCCTGCCCATATTCGTGTTTTCCAAAATATCATGACCGTAGCTCTGTTGTAGGACTTTTTTTTTCTCAAAATTTTTTTAGTTGTAGGCAGACACAATACCTTTAGTTTTATTTTTTATGTGGTGCTGAGGATTGAACACAGTGCCTTACCTGCACGAGGTGAGTGCTCTACCGCTGAGCCACAACCCCAGCCTCTGTTGTAGGACTTTTTAGGTTACCATTTGATCAAATGTTTGCCCCTCCATCACTGCCCAGACTGAAATCCTGAGGGATCTTTAGGGATCCATAGGGTTTAGCACTGTGCCTAAGTCCAAATAGTGAAGAAACCGGTATTTTTGTCAAATTGCTCTTTGTCTTCCTGCTTCTCATTTGGGGCCTACAGACGGCTTTAATTGTTTCTCCAGATTTTCCCTGAGGGGTCTGGTCTGGCCCTTGGTCTGCTTTCCAGCTCTTGTGAAGACTAGGTGTTGGTTGATATTATGAATGTTACCTGATCTTTCCACTCGCATCAGGGTTAAAGGTGAGAGAGGCTTTCTGAAGACAGAAGCTGGGGTGGAATTTAACTGCCGAATGTGTTGGGTGGGCATGGCAACCTGATATTTAGTTTCCTGTGCTCAGATATTAATTGAGTGCACGTGTGTATGTGCAAAAGCTCCTTTGTGATAGTGTGGTTAAGGAAAAAGGAGGAACCACACAAGCGAGGGGGCAGTTAGAGCTAGCGTGTTCCAGTTCATTGGAGCAGACTGTTGATCTACCTTTTCACGGTGCTGCTGAGGGATTCTGGGTTGTTGTACTTTAGATATATTAACACCATTTGGGAATAGAATCATTTGATCAGCCATGGACCTTAACCTTCCCCTTCCTGGCTGGTGAATTTCATCAGATATTATTGCTTGTTTTTATGGATCCAGGAAAAATAAGTTGAGACACTTTACAAAATATATACCATTTTTCAGATCACTCCTATTGGATGTATTTGAAAAAGAGCGTGTTTGATACAATTCCTTTACATCTCAGCTTTTTTTTTTTTTTTTTTTTTTTTAACATTTTTTTAGTTGTAGATGGACACAATGTCTTTATTTTATTGCTTTGTATGTGGTGCTGAGGATCGAACCCAGGGCCTCACGCATGGGAGGCAAGTGCTGTGCCACTGAACTACACTCCCAGCCCCACATCTCAGCTTTGAGGATAGATTTATACAAGTGTTTTACAAGAATTCTGCTCTCAGGCTGCTGTTCTCCCTTCCCCCTCACTTTTGGCTTCTGGCTTTGGCTCCTGAAGAATTCTGGCCCATTCTCCAGCTTCGAGCTTTCCCTCATTAGTGAGGTGTGGGCCTTCATAGGGGCGAATGGAGGCTTATATTTTGTAGTCCTTCTGGCTTTTTAGATTTTGAATGAATAAACAACTCCAAAGAAGGGAAATCAGAGAGAGAACTGCCTGCAATATCACCTCCACCTGATGTATTCTGCGCTGTGTGGTATCTAGAAATTTCACCTGAGGGTTCATGATAAATAATACCTCTTATGAAGTAGATGGCAGTCATGAATTGTCACATGATAATGGTTGAATAACTGCTTAAAAACCTTTTTTCCCAAGGGAGGAAACTGAGCCTTTGAGGTGTAGACTTCCACATGGGTGTATTCAACCATAATACTTGTGTTTTTAAGGGACTGAAGTCCCCAGATAAAACCCTGGTATGTGGGATTTTTCCTATGTAGAGGCTGGTTCCTTGGTTTTTCCTTTGTTGAGGAAAAGAGATTTTGCACTGGATATTGAATATTTTATTCCAGGCATGTGGTTTTGGAGGAGGCATACTGTTTGTTTTCTTTCTGGCTGCATTGATTTTGTCAGATCCTCATTGGAAATACCACAAGCAAAGCATGATTTATCCTGAGGGGTAGGTGGGTGATTGTGGGACTCTCACAGGTCTAGGGGTTGGGAAGGGGGCACAGGCAATACTAGCAGAACTAGAGGAACTGCGGGCAGGTCCTGTCGGGTCCCAGTGTGGCCTCCAGCTATTGCTGGAGTTGGAATGCTTAGGGAACAGAGGCTCATGGAAAGTTCTTCCAATTACTTATTTTGAGCAGCTTTTTCCTCTGCAAATTGGCAGCTGTTTGGAAGAGGGGACATTAATTGCTGATAACCAGAATGTTTTCTAAAGTAGACCTATATGGATTTTTTTAGGGATTAATTCGTGGGTGTGTGGTTTGTCCTGAGACAAGAGGGCTTTGGTTCTGTTTCCCTGGAAGTTGGTGGGTCTTCTTGATGGGCCTGCTGTATTTATCTTGGACTCTTAGGCAAGTAGAAAAGCATCTGCAGAGTTAGACCTTGTTGCATGGAGCTTAGTTTCATAGGTCATCCTCTCTTGGGGATTTTTTTACAGTCACACTTACAGTCTTAAGTTTGTTTTCCTTTTTTCTTTTTTTTCCTACTGTAGTTCAGTGTTTCACAGAAATTCTTGGGAGGGTGAGTAATAATTTTGGGTAGAAGGCAGGAATGATAGATCTTTGTTAGCTTTTCCCCCCTTTTGTCTCCTCCCCTTGGCAAAAGCATCTGCAAATGAGGTTCCTTTATCCCCTAGTCAGACTGGCTTGTCCCCTAATCAGTCTGAATATGTGGCTTTGACAGCTTTCACCTGCTGTTTCTTGGTTTCTAGGGGATGGCTTGTGTGATTTCAAAGCAAAACTGGAAAATTGGAAGATGTTTTGTGGTGGCTTGCAGGACCCACAAAGCTTAACTCATGGGTTTTGCACTTCATTCATTCTTGCAGGAACACTTTCACTGTCAGTGACTGGCATAGTGGGTTTAAGACTTTGTTGGAACTTCAGGAAGTCTTCACAATGACTGCCTCTCAACAGTGGGAGCTTTGGCAAACCTTACAGGGTGTTGGTAGTACTTGTTTTGAAAGTATGTGCCAGGTTTGTGCTGTACACCTGTCTGTGAGAGAGAAGCAGCTTGTTTAAAAGAGTACAAAGTAATGCTAGGCAGCTATCACTTAAGCAGTTCATTTCATCTATGCATACCTGTGTTGCTTGTGCTCGCATACAGATTTTACTGCATACTTTATGTTATATTTGAACTCAGAGCCATAGTCTGACTCATGACTGCTAATAAGCTGATTTGATTGGTATTAATATCATCTAGGACTGTGAGGCAGTTCTGGTCAGATTCAACAGGTCTCTCTGAGTTAGACATTTCTGTTGGCCACTTCTCTCCATCCCCAGATGCTGCTGCCTGTTGCTCATTATAGATAACTTTTGTCCCCTTATTTTGTGTGTAGGTCTTTAGCTGCTTGTATTACTGACGAGATCTTGCTGAAGCAGTCTGGCTCTGAGCTGGCCAGGTTTTACAGTGTTGGAGATCAGTTGGCTTACTTGGCATTACCTGCCTCCAGACATTAGCATTAAAGCATGTTACTGCATGCAGCCGCCGCCTTTCAGAAAGATGCTTATCAGGGGCCATTAGTGATTTTTGTCAACTGTATAAAAATGCTGTGATTAATAGATAATTCTGTGTGTGTGTGCCCTTGCAATTTCCCTTACTTTGCATTTTTTTTCTCTAAGGGTAGTTGGAGTGTTACCTTGTAGGTTTTGCTTTTCAGTCCTGGGAAGTCTATTTTAAGAATTTATTTGATTTTCTTGGGCTTGCTGGAGGGGTCATTTATCCTTTTTGGGTTTCAGCTTCACTATGAATTATTTGGTTTAACAGTATCCCAGAGCTTGAATAAACGTAAAAATTTTGGTTAAACGTTCTGTTTTAAGCAGGGACGTTTATTTTGTTTGGAATATCCCGAGCTGTATTCACTGCGGTGTGTGGGTGCCCACGCACGCGTGAGCGCATTGCTGGGGACTGAACCCAGGTCCTTGCTTGAGCTACATCCCCAGCCCTTTTTATTTTGAGACAGGGTCTTGCTAAATTGCCCAGGCAGACCTCAAATGTGTGTTCCTCCTGCTTCACCCTCCCAACTAGTGTGTGCAACCAGGCCCAACTCATTGTTTGCTCTTTGAAAAATAGTAGGTGTCATTCTGCCTCCCCCCCAAAAAAGTCAAATAACCTTGGAAATTAGAATTACATTTTTCAAGAAACTGTCACATTGTACTTTTGTAAGCTGATGTTGTGACTGAGGTTTTATGCATCATTTTCTAAACTGACTTTATGAAAACAAACACAAAAAAACCAAATTGACTTAACCAAACCACGATTTCTGCCCAAATCTCCTACTTCTAAGTTAATTCCTAACTCTATAAATTCATAAAAATATATTGAGTGAAATACCTCCTTCTCATAACTGATTCCCTTCTGTCCTGTGCCTCTTCAGGAAACAGGTAGCTACTGTTGCTTGTTTGTGTTATTCTTCCCCTTTTCTTTTTTATAAACAGTAGCATACTTTACACAACCCTTGCTCTTTTCATTTACTATGTCAGGTTAATTTTTGTGTGTGTGTAATAGTAAAAGTTTCATTAATGGTTTGTTTTGTGTGAGTGTGTGTTGTGCAGAAAAGCTTTATTAACTCCAAGATTAGAAGAATAGAATGGCATTGCAGACAGACAGTACTGATTAAGTCTGAGGTTTTCCACTTCATAGCTGTGTGATTTTGGTTAAGTTAGTTACCCTAAGCATCATCTTCTTTTGTAAAATATGGATTAGTAAGGATTAAGAGATGATGTATGTAATCATCATCTCTTATATAATGTATATATAATGTGTATATAAAGTGCTTAAGTTCAGGGCCGAACACATAGTAGGTGTTCAATATATAATAGCGGTTTTTAGTTTTATTTCCTAGCTCTATTTTCTTGTTACCCCAGTGCTGTTTGAATTCCTTGTAGGAAGGAATCTATGTATCTTGGCCCTTCCATCAGTGCCAGGGATATAAAGTAAGAATTCAGTAAATAAGAACTCAGTAAAAACATTTGATTTAAAAGAAAGTCAACCTTGGGCTGGGGTTGTAGCTCAGTGGTGGAGTGCTTGGCCTAGCACACACGAGGTACTGGGTTTGATCCTTAGCACCATACAAAAATAAATAAATAAAATAAAGGTATTGTGTCTGTCTACAACTAAAGAAGAAAAAAAGTCACTCTTTATGTAGTTCTAAAACTTAATTTTTGTTGCCTTTTCTGTAACCACAGGACTGTGTGGAGCATAGAGACTAAAATTGCACAAAATATGCAATATTTAAATGCATGTTGCTTTTTTTTTTTTTTGAACTCAGGGGCACTCGACCACTGAGCCACATCTCCAGCCCTATTTTGTATTTTATTTAGAGACAGGGTCTCACTGAGTTGCTTAGCACCTCACGTTTTGCTGAGGCTGGCTTTGAACTTGTGATCCTCCTGTCTCAGCCTCCAGAGCTGCTGGGATTACAGGCGTTGCCACCTTGCCCAGCAGGTCTTATAGTTTATAAAAGGCTTTCATACTGGTTCTGATTTATTCCCTACTACAGCCCTGAACGAAGGGCAATTCTTGTTTATCAGCTGGTGAAAATATACCTTTAAGCCTTGTGACTAGGAAATGGTAAAGCTGATGCTCCTCCCTAGATCTTGTGGCTCTTTATGTGGTGCCTTCTTGTGGCCCCTGAGATTGGATGGGTATGGCTGATGAGGAGTGGAGCAAATAGGTACTTCATTGTCCTTGCATGCCACGTATTTAATATTGAAAACATTTCACATGTTACTTGATGGTTGATTCCCATAGAACTTGAAGTTAATACTGACCTCCAGTTTCTTACTTTAGTACTTTGGATCAAGCCAGTGTTTTGAATTGGGATTTTGTTAAAATTTATTGTGTACTTGTAAGTGCCAGCCATTGTATTAGGGGTTTTATGTGCTTATCTCATTTTTCCTATGGTTCATATTTAAGGGTAATTAAATGGGATAATTGGTTATGGATGTATGACAGTTTGTTGTTGTTTTTTTTTTTTGGGTGCCAGGGACTGAACTCGGGGGCACTCGACCACTGTGCTGGGATTACAGGCATGCGCCACTGTGCCTGGCTTGTTTGTTGGTTTGAGTCTCAAATTATTCCATTTCACTGGGCACAGTGGTGCACACCCACAATCCCAGCGGTGTGGTAGGCTCAGGCAGGAGGATCACAGGTTCAAAGCCAGCCTCAGCAATTTGGCGAGGCCTTGAGCAACTTAGCGAGACCCTGTCTCAAAATAAAATATCAAAAAAGGGCTGGGGATGTTGCTCAGTGGTTAAGTGCTCTTGGATTCAACCCCTGTTACCCTGCCCCCCCTAAAGTCCCATCTTGAATTTTACTTATTTATTTGAGTTATAAAGAAGTGGTTTATTCTGGCTTATGGTTGCTGGCCCAAATCTGGTGTTGGCCTTCTTGCTGGCAGAGCTGTGAGGAGCACACGGCATCACATGGCAAGAGAGAGAGAGTGGGTGCCAAAGTGCCTGTGGAAGAGGCATTGGGGGGAATGCTAGGCTTGCTTTTAACAGTCTGCTCTCTCCAGTGTTGGTCTAGTCCCACCAGAACTAGAACCTCGCAGGACAGCATTAATCCATTCATAAGGGTGGTTTGTCTTTAATTTTTTTTTTTTTTTTTTTGGGTACTGGGGATGGAACTCAGGGGCACTCGACCACTGAGCCACATCCCCAGCCCTATTTTGTGTTTTATGTAAGAGACAGGGTCTCACCGAGTTGCTTAGTGCCTCGCCATTGCTGAGGCTGGCTTTGAACTCACGATTCTCCTGTCTCAGCCTTCCTAAGTGCTGGGATTACAGGCTTGTGCCACCGCGCCCGGCTTGTCTTTAATTTTATTTTTGTTCAGATAATGGACCAATGATGCATCAATCAATAGATTGATTATGGTGGGTTGTGTGAAATCACCAGAGTCAAAGGCATGTAGAAGTTATCTGTTCAACCTTCTGCTTTAGTTAGGGAAAATAATGTCCTCATTTTTATGAACAAGATAGCACAGGCTCAGAATGTGACAACAAGCAATAAGCCCAGATATTTGGCTTTAGCATCTTTTGTTTCTTAATCTTTCTTACTACTTGGTGTGATTTCTGAGAGTTTCTTGTATAAAGTCCTATTTTTTTTTCCTCTTACATTTTAAGCATGTAGTATCTTCACAAGGTTAATGACTGAAAACATGCATTAAAGGGTAAAAAGTCCTTTGCCTTTTCCTGGCTACCCATTTGTTCCCCTTGTGGAGAACCAGTGTAGTTAGTTATCTGGGTTATTCTTCCAGAGAACATTCCTATATAGTATTTCCCCCACCTTTTTGCGTAACTTAGATAATAGTATTAATATGCATACTGTTCTCTACTTGGTTTTCCCTCTGTTTGGAGATCACTTCATATCAGTTTGGTTTCTCTCTTGTTGTTAGCTTTCTGAAATTGATTATTTTGCTCTCGTCTGCTGAGATGACTGTGTCTGATTAACTTTTCTTTTTTTGGTATCAGGGCTCGAACTCAGGGGCACTCGACCACTGAGCCACATCCCCAGCCCTATTTTGTGTTTTATGTAGAGACAGGGTCTCACTGAGTTGCTTAGCGCCTTGCCATTGCTGAGGCTGGCTTTGAACTCATGATTCTCCTGTCTCATCCCAAAGTGCTGGGATTACAGGTGTGCACCACGACGCCTGTCTCTGATTGTCTTTAGTATAGCTGACTTATTAGTACAGGACCTCATATAGTGTGATTCTTTGTTTTTATGGAATTAGGGAATCACAAGGTCAGAGACCTAACCTGTGTCTCTGTTCTTTCATGTGAATTCCCTGCAAATCCTTGAATCATGATATCTTCTAGGGATGTCTTAGTAAAATATAGGTATGCTCAGTTTTCCAACTCCTGGTCAGCTGCTCCTGGTCTTTTTTTTTTTTTTTTATGGATCTTTATTTTATTCGTTTATTATTTATATGTGGTGCTGAGGATCGAACCCAGTGCCTCATGCATGCTAGACAAGCGCTCTACCACTGAGCCTCAGCCCCAGCCCCCCCTGGTCTGTTTTTGACTAGTGGGCACATCGTGGGTAAGATACCCTATTTGTCATTGAGTTACTAATGATACTCAGAATCTGCCTTGAGTCGATGCACATGGAATCTAACTACAGTGTGATTTTATTCATTATGACATCTTGACATATCCTAAGTACCCAACTTTTTCCTGATTGAATGTCACTGCTGTCAGGAGGCTGTTCAGTGAACCAAGCTTGGTGTTGAATTGTGAGAAATTAGGGCTGCGTTCTTCGTAGGTGTTCCCATCTCAGCGGCCATAAATGGCAATTAGCTGCACATGATGTTTGTGTTTGTGGAAAGCCTAGGATTGAGTGAATTCTCTTCTTCCTCAGCATATGGCTTCTCTCTGGCTGAGCCTTGATGGGGAAAAAGTAGATATGGTTCAACAAATAGGGAATTTTGTTTTAGTTGTTTTTCCCTGTTTCCTGGATAGTAGTGGATTCTGATTTAGACAAAGAATTAGATTTCAAGCTCAGGCTTGATTCTAGCCCAGTTAACTTTTACAGACATCTGCATTCAAAGATATGAAATAAACATGCTTTGCAGAGTTGACTTCTGCAATAGAGCTTTGTTTCCAGGAGTATATTATGGAGGAGGCAGCATTCCAGCTGCTTGGAGAGTGTTTTGGACACGAGAACAAAGGCAGGTGCAATGTGCCTCACAGTGTAGATGGGCGCTGGTCTCCCCTTAGTCCACTCTCTCTATATGGTCTTTGTGGTGCCAAGGCTCTGTAGTGGATGAATTAGGCCTTCTTGGTCTCTGTGGCCTGAGTCATGCAGGTTAGTGCTCCTGCCCCAAGCAGTAAATGGAAGAAGGAAGGGCCCCAGATGCTGTGTTGTGTCACTTATTGCTTTCTCCTTCACAGCCAGTGTAAGGTTTCCAGGCATTTGTGCAACGTGATAGCAGAAAGCGCCTGTCGTAGCAGCTGAGAGATGGGTTGTCAGGTGGCTTAAGTTACTCCATGGTCCTGATAAGAACCAGTTATCCAGGCTAGTGGCTGCTGGAGCCACTGGGAGCCATACTGCTAGCTATACTCAGGTGTGGTGGTGTGGGCCTCTGCAGTGTTTTAGGACCCCAAGAATGTCCCCCAGGCAGCCCAAGAGGTCTGGACAGCATCTCTAGGGAAATAGTACATGTTTGAGATGTAGATCTTGCCTTTGAGGAGATAGGTCTTAGGGAATGGTGGCATACAGGAGCTGAAGAAGTACCAACATAGGAAATATGAAATGTGGACCTGAGGAGTAGAAATGATGTTTTATCATTCTCTAAACCTGAAACGCAGTTGAAGAGTTTATTGAGTTCTATAGTGCTATATGTGGTGATCTGAGTTTGCAGTGGGGCATGGATGTGTACCTAGGTAATTTTAATACAATGTTGTAATTATTCTGATAGAGGTATTCACAGAGTATATGTTAAAGCGAGAGCTTTAGTGATACATATTCTGTACATTACTTTGTCAGAGTAATTATCATACTGTGGTGAAATACGGGGTTAAAAGGATCCATTCTGATAATCAGATTGTCTATATTCAGTTTCTGTCTCTATACCTATTTAGCTGTGTCCTTTAGGCAACTTACTCCTCTGTGCATAAGTTTTTCATGTGTAGGATTGAGATAGTGGTAGTTTCTATCTCATAAGGTTGTGGTAAATGAGTCAATACCATGGATGTAATGTGCTTGCTCCATAGCAAGTGCTGTTTTTATCTGTTGTTATGTTGGCTGTTATAGCACAAAGCAGGGGCACCAAAGACCATGACAGTGCATGCTGACTAGAGGTATGGGGAGTTCAGTATTTATAGTACTCACTGCAAGATTTTTAGCATTATCTATGCCAGGTATTTTATAGAAGCATGTGAGTGATGACTGTGTACAATACACAGTGAAAGTCAGTGTTTGGAAAGTTACGTAAAAAGAATATTGATGTGAGAAGCTTTGGTATCTTATGGAGGGTTCAGAGGAGGAATCTCAATATTCCTTGGCAGCCCTTCAGCTTTCTTGGCATTTTGAAGATAGACTGAATACTTTAAGGTAGGATAATACTTAAACGGTTTCAGACAGGTATGAATCATTACTGTCGTTTCTTTTTTTAACCCCTAGGAGAAACCATTTTAAATTTTATTTTTTTAGTTGTAGATGGACGCAATATCTTTGTTTTATTTATTTATTTATTTTTATGTGGTGCTGAGAATTGAACCCAGTGACTCACACTTGCGAGGCAAGCGCTCTACCACTGAGCCCCAGCCCCAGAAACCATTTTAGATCATAATCAGTTTATCTATCCGTTATTGTTTTCTTCCCTCTTTTCTTCTCTAAAAGAGAAAAATTGCTAATATTTTAAGCACTTTCATTGTTCTTTATATTAGAAGTTAACTTTCTTTCTTTTTTTTTTTTTTTTGGTACTGGAGATTGAACTCAGGGGCACTCGACCACTGAGCCACACCCCCAGCCCTATTTTGTGTTTTATGTAGAGACAGGGTCTCACTGAGTTGCTTAGTGCCTCGCTATTGCTGAGGCTGGCTTTGAACTCGTGATTCTCCTGTCTCAGCCTCCCTAAGTGCTGGGATTACAAGCGTGAGCCACCACGCCCGGCTAGAAGTTAACTTTCTATATTGTGCGGAAGGCTTTCTTCTTGATCATTCACTTAGTCATCTGACACTTGAATACTTGTGAGATGCTAAATACTGCTGGGCCGTGGTTAGAGAGTTAAAGGAATGTTGTTATGGAACTTGAAGCTTATTGGAGGAGGTTTAGGGAACAAGTATACAATTAGAATAAAAATTTGATAACAATATATTGATAGGGGTGTAAGTAGAGAATTAGATACTCATATTGCTTGGGTAAAAAGTCACATAATATACGGATTATGTACGGATTCTTTGACCCAGCAGTTCTGTCTCTAGGGAATTACTGTATAGATATGCTTGCATCTGTGTGGAAGAATATACACTATAGCATTATTTTAAATAGTAGAAGGTTGAAAAAATGCTGTTTGACAGGAAATTTGAGTAAAAACAGAACACTCTCTAAATACTTCAAGTCTAAAAGTCACAGTGTGGAAAAGTAGATAGTTCTATTCTTTGTGAATTTTTTTTTTTTTGGCCAAGATACATAGGATTCTTGATAGTATTTGCTCCTGGGAAGGGCCCCGAATGATGAAGGAATAGAGCTGCAGGTGAAGACTTAATGTTTATTATGTACCTTTTGTGCCTTTTATATTATAGTGGTCCTCTCTTGTCCATGAGGATATATTCCAGGACCTTCAGTGGATGCTTGAAACTGGATAGTAGAGTAATACCAAACCCTATCTATACTGGTTTTTTCCTGTACATACATACCTATGATAGTTTAATTTATAAATTCAGCACAGAAAGAGATTAATGATAACTAATGATAAATTTGAATAGTTATAAGAGTTTATTTGTAATAGAATTGCCAGCACCACTCTCTTGTGCTGTGGGATCATTATTACATAACAGAAGGGATAACTGAACATAGGCACTGCGATACTGTAACAATTGCTCTGGATAAAGGGATGGTTGAGGTCTCAGGTGGGACAGAGCAGGATGGTGAAGATTTTGTCACACTACTCAGAATGGTGTACAATTTAAAACTTATAAATGATTTTTGGAATTTTCTATTTAATATTTTCAGACTGTGGTTGACTGTGAATAACTGAAACTGTATGAAGTGAAACGAGGTGAGGAGTACTGTGCATGCATGTATTGCTTAAGAATAACAATTTAGGGGCTGGGATTGTGGCTCAGTGGTAGAGCACTTGCCTTGCATGCGTGAGGCACTGGGTTCGATCCTCAGCACCACATAAAAATAAATAAAGATATTGTGTCCATCTACAACTAAAAAAAATTAAAAAAAAAAAAGAATAACAATTTATCAGGTATACAGGTATAAGTTCAGGGCTTGTGATCCTTAAACTTGTCAATTTTCATAGAAATGAGTAGTTACGTGTTGGAGCAGAAGGGTGCCAGTTTTGCTTATTGCAAACAAAACAGCACCAGTGGTGGCTCATGGTCATTTCAGTTTTGTCTGTCACATTATTTGGAGGTACAAAGAGTGTTTCCAGTGCTTATATATTTATATATTTATGTGTTATATATTTAATATATTTCTGTGTTTGTATTATGTCTTATATATTATTATTATATATAATTAGCTGTGTCTTAGTACATATATTAACTGAAAATGCTGATATTAAATAGTGGATAGATGTAGACATGATTAAAAATGGAAAGTAATGTTAGAAAATTATAAATGTTGAATGTGCCTACAGGATGAATTATTCAACAGTATAATTATAAAGGGTCAAGTGTAAATCATGAAGTAGGTTGAGAAGCAGCAGAGTGAGTCAGAGCTACTACCATAAGCATCTGCGGGTTTCTAAAGAAACATCCCCTAGGGAGCTCCAGTGGCGCAATCTGTTAGTGTATGATACTTACACAGAAATGTCCTTTAGCTACATGGGTTATTGGATTTTTTTTTTTTTTTTGATACCGGGGATTGAACTCAGGGGTACTTGACCACTGAGCCACATCCCCAGCCCTGTTTTGTGTTTTATGTAGAGACAGGGTCTCACTGAGTTGCTTATTAGCACCTCGCCGTTGCTGAGGCTGGCTTTGAACTCGTGATTCTCCTGTCTCAGCCTCCCAGAGTGCTGGGATTACAGGTGTGCACTTGGATTTTTTCATATTGGAATTTTATGAATAGATGAATTTGGGAACGGCCTTTTGTTTCTGCACATAACCTGATGGTAAATAGAGGAGCTTTCATACCCTGATAGGACCAAACCTCGTGTTTCTGTGGGAGCAGAGCTGGGTGGGCTTCGTAGCCAGCATAAGAGCATTCTGCTGGAGCTATTTCTGAGAGCAGTGAGTTGAGCAGAGGCTAGGTAGACCAAGCCGTGGAAGGGCATTTCAGACCAGACCACCAGTATGTACAGGGGTAGCGTCTGAGGGCAACTGCAGGTGGGATAGTGGGGTTGGGCATCGAGCCAAGGGCAGGAGATTTTCCTGGAGTGTCTTTGGTACACAGTCCATCCTGACTGCTACCTCCTTGCTATCATGTACCAACTGTTTACAAAGCTGGCTGGATGTGTAGTTGGATTATCCTGCCACTCAAGGAGCATGTTCTCATAGTAACCCTGTCCATTAAGAAAGAGAAAGTGGGAGAGAACAAAGAAACCTATATTTGGTTTTGTTGGACAGATGTACTTATACTGCCTTCCAGCAGAATTGCTCATTTTCTTATTTTTCCCAGCTATTCTTCATCCTAGAAGAACCTTCTCTCTATTTGGAATAACAGTGTGAGTGCTGCATGGAAACTACTTGAACGTTGTGTTCTGTTTTATTATATTTGAATTTATGTGAAGCACTTCTGCCATGTAGACGTGTCTTTTGCTTGTCATAGCATGAACTGCTGTAGCAACATTTTGTCCATCAGGCTTTCAAAAAACTTCACGAATATTTAAGTGTTTAATTGCTACAGTATACTGAGGAGGTGGCAGGTGGGCAAGTGATGTTTTTTCATGTATCCTGTGTATTAGCATATTTTGGTTGTTCTGCTTCTTAAAGAGAAAGCTGCTCCTTTGAAGCTGAAATGTTCTAAGCGTTGAATCCACTCACAGACAGACCACTCTGGAAAGACTGAACTAAACCTGATCAGATGCTTTTGGGTTATGAGAGAGGGATTAAAATAAACTTTTTCAGCTAAAAATAATTTTGCTCACAAGTTACCAAAAATGGCTGACTAGAAATGCTTTTAAGATACTTGTCTGAGCTATCATAAGCTAAAGGTCAAGAAAAAAGTTCAGAACACACTTTGAGAAACATTTGGCCCTGTTTTGCTAAGCGTTTGCCAGCCTGCTGATTCCATGACCACCTCATGAGACCAGAGCTGGTGGAGAGTGCCATGCAGTAGATTGAGCGGGGCTGGGCAGTTCTTTGAATGGAGCACACATGCTGGAAGGCACTAGGGTAGGTGAAAATGGGACATTTAATTCTAAAGCTCTGTACAACTGCCAATATCAGTTCACTATGGAAGCCCCTAACTCCTGTTACAGAGCAAGGTTTACTCTTAGAGAATATTTGTAAGTCTCTACAGAGTACCAGGTGATGAGTCTTTAGCATGTAGAATTATTATTAAGACTCATATTCTAGCCAAGCGCGGTGGCACACGCCTGTAGTACCAGCACTTTGGGAGGCTGAGACAGGAGAATCGTGAGTTCAAAGCCAGCCTCAGCAACAGCGAGGCACTAAGCAACTCAATGAGACCCTGTCTCTACATAAAACACAAAATAGGGCTGGGGGTGTGGCTCAGTGGTTGAGTGCCCCTGAGTTCAATCCCTCATACCAAAAAAACCCCCTCCAAAACAACAAACAAACAAACAAACATAAAACCTAAAAAAGACTCTCATTCTGCTGGGCATGGTAGTGCATGCCTGTAATCCCAGTGACTCTGAAGGCTGAGGCAGGAGGATTGTGAGTTCAAAGCCATCCTCAGCAACTTAGGAACTCAGTGAGACCTTATCTCAAAATAAAACATAATAAAGGGCTGGGGATGTGGCTCAGTGATTAAGCACCCCTGGGTTCAATCAAAAAAAAAAAAAAAAAGACTCATTCTGTTAAATTCTCCTCTCCTCCCATTGATTTGTGGAATTAAGAATCACATTTTTATTTTTATTTGGAGCATATTCAGTTGTCTTTGGAATTTATATTTATGGTTTTTTCTAAAACCTCAGTGTGCTTTAATGGTTATTCAGAGGGTCCCTCTGTGGTGGCAGTGTGGCCACTGATTGTTAGTGGCAGCCTTGAGAAACTGAAGAGGTATGTTCTTTTAGGGTTGCTTGGGATTGTAGAAAAGAATCTTGAGTTAGGGTGAAATTTAGAGCTATTTTTTCTTTTCATAAAAATAATTCTTTTAAATACAGCCAGTATTAAGCTATGATGTTTTTTTCTTCCTAAAATTAACAGACTTTATTGAGTGCCCAGTAATAAGGTGTGTGAGGTTACGAGAAGGGGAGTTGGATGCTGGGGGAACTCAGTAGTTCCTCAGTTAGAGAAGAGTGTGGCGGCCAGGGTGGTGGTGACCCCTGGAGGAGATTAGAGAAGTTTTAGGGTTAGTTGCTGTTCCTGTTCAACAGGATCCATGAAGTGGAATAAAAGGATTACTATGTCTCACTTAAGTGCCAGCTTAGATTGAGATAGTTCTGGTGGTTTCTTAAACTTATCAAACAGTACTTAGAAGTCGATAAGTGTAGCCTCGTGTGCATTGTCCAGGGCCAGACACTATTCTGTTGGGATAAACAGGTTCAAGTAGAAAAAGAATGGGAGAAGAAAAGGACTAGTGCTTGCAATATGAGTTTGAGATCATGACATTACCATGTTTTGGGTAGTGATAATGCCGAAGGATCCAGTGGATGACTGTGGTAGAAATAGTGCCCTCTGGAAGAAAGTAGGCAGAAGATCTTGAGTCCAGATTTTAGATGTTATCTTTTTTTTTTTTTTGGTACCGGGGATTGAGCTCAGGGATACTTGACCACTGAGCCACATCCCCAGCCCTATTTTTTATTGTATGTAGGGACGGGGTCTTACTCAGTTGCTTAGCACTTCACCGTTGCTGACGCTGGCTTTGAACTCACGATTCTCCTGTCTCAGCCTCCCAAAGTGCTGGGATTATGGGTGTGCACCACCACGTCGGACTCTGTGTTCTCTTCTTGAGTGTTGAAATAATCAAGGACTGAGAGTTGAAAGTCATGGATGGTAAGATGGTGGAGAGGATGATGGATAAGCCTTAACTCAGTGGTTCTCAATGGAGGTGCTTTTGTAATACCTGGAGACACTAATGATTTTCATAATTGTGGAGATGCTACTGGTGTTTAAGGAGTTGAGTCCAGAGTGCTGCTTTAACATACTAAAATACATAGTCCCAGTATCACAGTAAATAAATATCTAGCCCCAAATGTCAGAAGTACTGAGGCTGAGAAACTGTTGACTTTAAAGAACAGCTATTAAGTAAAGTAATAATTTATTGAATATGATTGCTTCTGCCCTCCAATCTGCTTTAGTTATTTATTCATGTATTTATTTATGTATTTAGTTAGTTTTTGGTACTGGAGATTGAACTCAGGGGCACTCAACCACCGAGCCACATCCCCAGCCCTATTGTGTTTTATGTAGAGACAGGGTCTCACTGAGTTGCTTAGCACCTTGCCATTGTTGAGGCTGGCTTTGAACTCATGATTCTCCTGTCTCAGCTTCCCTAAGTGCTGGGACTACAGGCGTGCACCCTTCCAATCTACTTTTAGACCTCTGCACATTTATTTGTTCTTTCATTTATTGACCATTTATGGAGCTTCATTTATGTGCCAGGCACCATGCATAGATAGGCATTAGGAAGACAAAAATTAACTAAACGTCACCTCTTTCTTTTTTTCCCCCTCTTTTATTTTCTTTGTTTTTAGTTGTAGATGGACACAGTACCTTCACTTTATTTATTTATTTTATTTATTGTGGTGCTGAGGATTGAACCCAGTGCCTCGCATGTGCTAGGCAAGTGGTCTACCACTGAGCCCCACAACCCCAGCCTGCATCACCTTTCTTAAAGTTTAATTTTATTTGTTTTATAAATATTTTTTATTTTTCTATATTTTCTGTTGATACATTGTAGTTGTATATAATGATGGATTCACTGGTGCATAATTTGTATATGTACACAGTATACCAATATAATTTGGCCAGTGTTATTCCAGTGTTTCCCCTTTATCTCCTCTGCAAAGTTTAATTTTAACTACAAGAAGGCATGCAAATGTATTTTCACAAATAGAAAACCAAAAACTCATAAAATGAGGGTCCACATTGACTGCCACCTCCGATCTCTGTTCCTTCCCTGGAGCTATCCAGTGCTATCAGTTTGCTTTGTGTAGCTGAACATTTGAAGTTTGCATCCCTATATCATTTTTTTCCCTCTCTAATATGACATTTTGGAAGTTTAATTTTGAAAATTTCTCCTGGGCTGTAAGTTTTTTTTCTGTGAAGTATGAGGTTTTTCTTTTTGATTTCTGATTATAGTACATGGTACACAATTGTTAATAATATCTTTGCTGAATAGCAAATGAGATGAATCAATAGAAGAGAGATAATGGGGATCACAAAGAAAGCCAACTCTTAGTAACTGCTTTTAGGTGTTACAAGGATGTGAGATAAGTTTATGGGAAAAAGGAGTTAATGTCAGGATGTGGAAGAAATTTTAAAGTATGAAGAAAAACTCAAAGTTGTTGGGGTGTAGAAGGGCAATTGATGGCCCTAGCTGATGGGCTGCGAGAAAGGCAAAGAAAATATGAGTTCTTCATTGTTTAGGGTTCAAGAGGTCAAGGAGAGTCTTTTGAAGAAGGCTATGGCAGTTAGCAGTTAGAACTTAGGAACATAGGAGGTTTTTAGGAGCAGAAGGGTCCAAACATGTTCCTTTTGGAGTATTGGAACCTAGATAGTTTATGTTCTGGAGAAACTTGGAGCACTTGTACACACACATAAACGTATACTCTTTTTTTTTTTAATATATAGTTTTTTAGTTATACATGGACACAGTGTCTTTATTGTGTTTTATTTATTTTTATGTGGTGCTGAGGATCGAACCCAGTGCCTCACACATGGGAGGCAAGCGCTCTGCCACTGAATATACTCTTTATATCTTAAAAACTTTGCATTATTTTTCATTGAGCATAATATCTTGGGGAACATTTTGTTTTCATTTATGCAGATCAAACTCATTCTTTTAAATGACCACAATAGTTTAATATTCAATGTTGAGGTTTTTTGTTTGTTTGCTTTTAAAATTATGATATGTTGAAACATTTCCTGGTTGTGTAGGTTGTATTATCTTTTTTTTTTGCTGTAAGTGGGCTGTTGGTATATGTTTCTGTGCACATACAATAAGTACAAGAGGACAGGTTCTGAAAAGTGAGATTGTTGGGTGTGTACCTTTAAACTTCTGATTGCTATTGTCAAGCAGCCTTCAAAATTATATACTGTAGGAACAGCGAATTCGAATGGCTTTTTTTTTTGTTACCAGAAAAAAATTTGACCTTTTAATTTGTATTTTTTTTTTAAATTTTTTTTTAGTTGTAGATGGACACAATATCTTTATTTATTTATTTTTATGTGGTGCTGAGGACCGAACCCAGTGCCTCATGCATGTGAGGCAAGTGCTCTACCACTGAGCCACAACCCCAGCCTTTGTATTTCTTTAATAAAAGGGAATTAAAAAATACCTCTAAAAGTCATTTTTTTTGCTACCAGGATTGAACCCAGGGGTGCTTAACCACTGAGCCACATCCCCCAACCCATTTTGTTTTTTATTTTGAGACTGTGTCTCATTGAGTTACTCAGGGCCTTGCTAAGTTACTGAGGCTGGTTTTATTTTATTTTATTTTATTTTATTTTTTGGTACCAGAGATTGAACTCGGGTACTTGACCACTGAGCCACATCCCCAGCCCTATTTTCTGTTTTATGTAGAGACAGGGTCTCACTGAGTTACTTAGTGCCTCATTGTCGCTGAGGCTGGCTTTGAACTCGCGATTCTCCTGTCTCAGCCTCCCTAAGTGCTGGGATTACAGGCATGTGCCACCGTGCCCGGCCTGAGGCTGGTTTTAAACTTGTGACTCTCTTGCCTCAGCCTCCCTAGTAGCTGTGATTACAGGTATGCGCCACCATGCCTGGCTAAGAACTGTTTTAAAATGAAGGAAATTAGCCCTTGTCATTTGTGTTTCAAAGTTGCCCATTTAGCTTGTCTTTTGGATTTGCTTGTGTGTGTGTGTGTTTGTGTGTGTGTTTGTGTACATAGGTATACATATATGTGTGTGAGTGTGTGCCAGACAATGTTTTAATCATATATATAAGGTATTTTTAAAACATCTAGATCTTGTTTCTTTGTGAGAAAGATCTTCGCTCTGAGATTTAAAAATAACTTTCTGTGCTTTCTTTTGGTACTTTTTTGGGGAAACTTGGTTTTTGGTTTCAATTCTATTATTTTTTTTTTTAGTTTTGTGACTTTGGGCCAGTTGCCTGTATGGTCTCTCCGAAGCCACTTTCTAAACTGACAGGGTTAGAGGGGTCAGATGATCTTTAACTTTATAACAAACTCCTGTTCTAAATTTCCTTTCCTTTGATTAAGATTTACTTTTGCCCTGTGGGGAGATGTGGAGTTTTAGACCTTAAGCAAAAGATGTCCAGAGGCAGACAGGAGGACATGGAAGCAAGACAAAAGCACAGGGGCAGCTAGACTGACCCAGGAGGCAGAATGCCAGGGGATGCTTATTTCACAGAACAGCAGCAGATGAACATTTTGGCACCTTCGTTCATTCACTCCCCTGCCAGCCCTGTTCCCCTTGTCTCCCTTGCCTTTCTTTCTTTCTTCCTTCCATTCCTTCCCCATTCCTTTCTTCAAACAGTTAAGTAGATTGGAAAGGTTGTGAATGAACACTAATCATAAAATGCAGAAGTTAAAGCTTCAGAGTCTTCCTCACATCCCTCAAATGTATTTAAAGCTAAGTGCTCTGAATTCCTTGGATATAGTGTGTTGGGATTCTGTTATATTGACTTAGGTCTGGCAGTCCCTTCCACCTCTAAAATTGTGTATTTAAATACAGGGTTAATACAGGTTAGCATTATCACAAGAACTACAATTTTTACATTTCTTCCTTTTAGATATTGAATGTGTAACATTAATAATGCATTCCTATAAGTTTTGTATTTCATTCATGTGTAAGACAATAGTTCTCCCTATAAATTGTACCTTCAAGAAGTCTTGTTTCTTTTTGGATTCCTGTCTTCTGTGAGACTGTGAGGTGGGATATTTAACAGCTTCTGTTGCTGAGTGGACAGCAGTACTATCTAGCATATGATTAACCAAAATCTCATATGACAGCCCCTCTGAAATGTAATCAGTATTTATTTTTATCAGTGATTAATTATTATTATTATTGTTATTATTGTTATTTTTAGTATCAGGAATTGAATCCAGGGGCACTCAATTACTGAACCACATCCCCAGTTCTTTTTCTTTTTCTTTTTATTTTAAGACAGGGTTGCACTAAGTTGCTTAGAGCCTCGCTAAATTGCTGAGGCTGGCTTTGAACTTGCTATCCTCCTGCTTCAGCTTTCCAAACTGCTGGGATTACAGGCATGTGCTATCGTGCCCAGCAGTCATTTAAAATTTTATTTTTTAATATTTTTAGTTGTAGATGGACACAATATCTTTATTTTTATTTTTTTAATGTGGTACTGAGGATTGAACCCAGTGCTTCACGCATGTGAGGCAAGCATTCTACCACTGAGCCACAATCCCAGCCCCCCTAAATTTTTTTGATAGGACCTTTTCATAAAGTAACAAAACAATTTGATTATAGATTAGGAAGTTTAAATTTTTTTTAAATATTTATTTTTTAGTTGTAGGTGGACACAATAGCTTTATTTTATTTTTATGTGGTGCTGAGGATCGAACCCAGTGCCTCCCGCGTGCTAGGCAGTCACGCTACCACTGCGCCATAACCCCAGCCCGGAAGTTTAAATTTTTTTAAATTAAAATAATCTTTTTGTTGTAGATGGACACAATACCTATTTGTTTATTTATATATGGTGCTGAGGATTGAACCCAGTGCCTCACATGTGCTAGGCAAGTGCTCTACCACTGAGCTACAACCCTAGCTCCAGGAAGTTTAAGTTTTTTATTTTTTTTCCTTTGGTATCAGGGATTGAACTCAGGGGCACTCGACCACTGAGCCACATCCCCAGCCCTATTTTGTGTTTTATTAAGAGACAGGGTCTTACTGAGTTTCTTGGCGCCTCCCTGTTGCTGCGGCTGGCTTTGAACTCGCGATTCTCCTGTCTCAGCCTCCCAAAGTGCTGGGATTACAGGCGTGCATCACCACACCTGGCTAAGTTTTTATTCCTGGTTTTTTACTTTAATATTTTGCTGGAAAATTTCCCATAGATGCCAATTAAAAGAATTAAAAATTTCAATCTGATTTTCTATCAGATTTGTAAGATAAAGAGCAATCACTTATTCTATATAAAGTAAATAATGACAAATGTAATGTTTTTATGCTAGAATGAATTCAAAGCACCACTCATAAGGAAGTGCATTTCCTATCCCTTCAATCTAAATGTCACATACTTATATTATAATCCATGGAGATAGAGTTAGGCTGAGTACCTTAAGAACTGGGCCCATCCAATTCTTTCAACTATCAGTGTTTTTAAAAATTCATTTTTAAAAAGTCAATTTGTACTTTGCCTTACGTCCTTAGTATAATTCCTTTTTCATGTTGGCTGAAAAGTAACAAACCTTAAAAAGAAAATCCTGTATTACTGCTGTCTGCATATTTGAGTTGAATACACTCTGACCGTTTAGCTGCTGGTGATTTCTTCTCACAAACCCCTTTTCACCCTTTCAACCTCACGGACACCCCAGAACTGGTCTAGGATATTCTCTGTTGGCTTCCTCAGGTTGCCCTTGAAAACAGAGGACTAGAAGTATTGAAATCATTTCTGATTGCCATGGCAGCAGCTGTTGCCGTCTAATTGGAAAGGCAGTTTCTATGGTCATCAGAAGTGCATACTGCAGAAGGGAATGGAAGTGCAAGTGGCTTCAGCTGCTTGGCTGTTATTGTCACAGGAGATGCAGATGCCATCTTCTCTTAAGATTTGGTCAAATGCTTTCTCCTTCTCCATTGCTGGGGTGCACCTCACTGTTAGTGCATTCCCATTTTGTGCATTGTAGCCGGGCGTGGTGGCGCACGCCTGTAATCCCAGCACTTTGAGAGGCTGAGACGGGAGAATTGCGAGTTCCCAACCAGCCTCAGCAACACTGAGGCGCTAAGCAACTCATTGAGACCCTGTCTCTACATAAAACACAAAATAGGGGCTGAGGCTGGGGCTCAGTGGTAGAGCGCTTGCCTTGCATGCGTGAGGCACTGGGTTAGATCCTCAGCACCACATATAAATAAATAAAAAATAAAGGTCCATCAACAACTAAAAAAATATTAAAAAAAACAACAACAACACAAAATAGGGCTGGGGATGTGGCTCAGTGGTCAGGTACCCCTGAGTTCAATCCCTGGTACCAAAAAAAAAAAACAAAAAAAACCCATTTTGTGCATTGTAGAACTGATCTCTCCCCTCACCCCTGCACTTATTTTTACCTAATGAGATATTATTTGAGGTTCTACTCTGTGCTGAGATAGTGTGGACAAGAGGTGTACGATACAGGGAGTATTCTATAAGGACTTTTGATTTAGTTGGTGGATAATATAGCAGTCCTGCCAGAATTATCTAGTAGTTTTTGATGATGTAAAATATGATATATGGTTATAATTTGTTTTTTTGTTGGTGAAAAAGAAAACTAATATAAAATTGTACCAGAATTTAGTATGGAATTCTAGATTTGCTGTATACTTAGGAAGGAGAAATACAAAAGAGAAGAGAAGGGAGATGCAGAATGTTACCTAAGGCAATTGAAAAAGCCTTTATGACTTAGGTTCTTTTTAGTGAAGCTGTTATCAATTATTTTGCTAGGCAAACCTGGGCAAAGCAGAGAAACTCTCTGGTATTCAAAGCAGACACTTTTCTCTATGCTCCCGCCCATCTTAGTTCTGTCTGCTACTTATAGGATCTCCAGGGGCCACCTTTGGAAATTAATTGTAGGAGATACTAAGAAGTGATATAATAGTAAATAGTATTTGTGGAAGAAATAAATAAAAGTCTGTAGTGCAAAGTCAACACTCAGGAGAAGGGACCATATGGAGGTATTTAGAATCTTTGTATTTTACTTCAGGAACAGCGTTACTGATGGGAGGTTGGCAGCTGGGAGAGTACATTGATTGATTGTGGTGGTGAGGATGGAACCTAGGGCCTCACATGTGCTAGGCAGGCACCGGGCTACACCCTCACTCCTTCATACTGGAGATGGAACTCAGGTGCTCTACCACTGGGCCCTCCCCATCTGGTTTTTTTTGGTGACTGGATTTGGCCTTGAACTTGTGATCCTCATGCCTCAGCCTCACAAGTTGCTGGGATTATACATGTGTGCCACCATGCCCTGGCCCCTTATTGGCATTGAGCAGTCTCTCGACCTCTTCTGAAGGCAGCAGTTCTGTTCTCACTGATGGTTTGGCTGGTGAATTTGAAGGGTGTGGATTGCTTCTATTGTGTGAATGTCTGATGACTTAAAAATTTAAGACTGACCCCCCAGGAGTGTGTGTTGCTCAAAATTATTTGAATTGTAAGCTCAGGGATTTGAAGGATGGGTATACACGGGTGTAGTAAGACTGGGTAGGAGAGAAGGCTCCTTTAGTTCTCTAGGTTGCACATTACCAGAGCCCACGAAATCAGTATTATTTTGCACCAGATGTCAGGAAATCCCTATTGTTCCCTTACCTGTCAGACGCTGAGTTCTTGTTTAGGAATGGTGCTGTTCTGTTGCACTGCTCTTCATTTTAGTGCAGTGTCTGGACTTGTGCTCAGCCATCTTTCCTTCAGGACTTAAGGGAATGCTGTGTGAAGGGATACATCCTTCTGGACAGAAGTCAAGAGGCTGGTGGACTTAAGTTATGCAAAGAGACACTCCTCTGCCACTTCTTCCTTTCAGTCAGCAGTCTTTCTCTGGGGCTGTTTCTCTGCTAGGTTTTAGCAATCTTATATTTCCTGGTGACTTTTTCTTGTTTTTAAAAATTTTTTATTTGTTCTTTTTAGTTGTACATGACAGTAGAGTGTATTTTGACATATACATACATGAAGTATAACTTACTCTAATTAAGATCCCATTCTTGTGGTTGTACATGATGTGGAGTTACACTGGTTTTGTATTCACATATGAACATATGAAAGTTATGTCTGATACATTCCACTGTTTTTCCTATTTCCATCCCTCTCCCTTCCCTTCATTCCCCTTTGTCTAATCCAGTGTACTTCTGTAACTCCCTCCCTCCACTCTTACTGTGTGTTAGCATCTGTATATCAAAGAGAACATTCAGCCTTTGGTTTTTTGGGACTGGCTTATTTGACTTAGCATGATAGTCTCCAGTTCCATCCATTTACCTGGTGACTTTTTCATTTAAGAGTTTTATTCAAGTCAAAGATGTCTTGTTTTCACAGCTACTTTTTAGTAATTTTCTCCTCACCTGATGGATTCTGGTTTACCCTGTGTTGTGGGAGATGCTTTATGGGAGTGGCATAGAGTTTTAGGAAGTGGTTATTGTTTTAGGAAGTCTTTAATGGTGAATCAATTATTGCTTCCTTCATTCGGAGAAGAATCTCAAGTAAGAAGGGACTGGAAACTTTGTTTGGGAG
The DNA here is from genome assembly GCA_004024805.1 of Geosciurus inauris. Taxonomy (NCBI): domain Eukaryota; kingdom Metazoa; phylum Chordata; class Mammalia; order Rodentia; family Sciuridae; genus Geosciurus; species Geosciurus inauris. Next base: position 37,704 of record PVHX01000809.1, on the reverse strand, counting down.
AGAAAATCAAAACCAGCTTTTCTTAGGCCAGAGTGGGATCATGTGTAATAAACTATGAATTCATCCTCTTTGTCTTTTTTCCCTTCCCCTTGCAGTTGATCTCATAACAGCTGTTTCCAGCTGTCCTCTGGATTTTGCCCAGCCCTTTGGGATGGCTGCAGTGACTCACACAGCTGGGTTTTTTTCCCCAAGCGGTCTGAATTTAGCTCCTCAAGAAGTAGGAGCGGGAGGAGGAATTGGGTAGTGTGGCTACACTGGAGTGGATTTTCTTGTTGGGATCACTGTCCTTTGATGAGCTTTAGATTTGGCCTCTCAGCCTTAGAGCAGTGATCTTAGGGGCTGGGATTTGACTCAGTGGTAGGTGCTTGCCTAGAATATAGGGGCCCTGGGTTCTTTCCTCCCACCCCCTAAAAAAAAAAAGTAAATTAAGCAGTGATCCTAGAATGTAACATTACCAGGGAGGGGAGAGATGTGTTAACTAGAGAAAGTGTTTTTGGAAAAAAACAAATGTTCTTTTACTCTGCTCCCTGCTCTTCATTTCCTTCGAAATCTTCCACTTCAGAGCAAACTGCAGCTTTCTTTTTGGATAGACATCTGCGTGTGCAGTGGATGGGTGAGTGAAGGCTGAGGGGAACACCAGTTAATAAAAATGTGGGTGATGTTCCCTGTGTCCTGCTTTTGGGCTTCGAGGTTTTGTAGGAAGAATTCATATCTTTTAGTTCTTTAATCCCTCCTCTTCTTGATAGTAAACACTTCCCTGCTCCTTTCTTCTGTGAAGGGCAGCCCTTCCTAGCTTGGGAACTGAACAAACTTGAGAGCTCAGTTAAAAGAAAAAACCAAAAAAGTTCCTTTAGGTATTAAAAAATTCTTTACTTTAACCTGCCCGGACTCTCCATCCATGCTTCTTAAAGGCTACAGAAAAAATACTAGACCTATTCTGTGAAAGTCTTTTGCCACAAGCCAGGTATGACTATTAGAAGACAGAAAGTATGGCTAGTCTGCATTGAGATGTGCTTTAAGCATAAATATATATACCAGGTTTTGATAAAGAATTTAAAATATTTTATTTGGATTTAAAAAATAATGACCATGTTTTTGACATGTTGAGATGCCAATATTTTAGGTTATTGGATTCAACAAAATATATATATATTTTTTAATTTTTTTAGTTGTAGATGAACACAATATCTTTATTTTTTCTTATGTGGTGCTGAGGATTGAACCCTGTACCTCACAGGTGAGAGGCAGGCGCTCTACCACTGAGCTACAACCCCAGCCCTCAACAAAATATATTAGTAAATTAATCTCACCGGTTTTAGAAAAATTTTAATGTGTCTACTAGAAAAGTTTGAATTACATTAACTGTGCCATAGTTCTGGCTATCACTATATTTCTGTTAGATGGTTCGCTTTAAGTAGAGAAGGAAGTCCCTACAATACTGGTAATATACTGCAACATAACCCTCTATATTAGTGCTCTACTTCTGCGTAACAGATTGCCCCTAGACTTTCTGGCTTAAAACAACAAGCGTTTTCTGTGGGCCAAGAACTTGGGAACAGCTTAGCTGTGTGGTTCCTATTCAGGATCTCTCATGAGGGCTCAGGATGCTGGCTGGGCAGCAGTCATCTGAAGGCCTGACTGGGGCTGGAGGATCTGCTTAAATTTCTGCTCTATATTATCTGTTGGAAGCAAGTGTAGTCCCTAAAGGTAGAGAATTAGGCTTTACCTTATTCATGGAGTAGTTATTAATAAATTTGTAGACATACAGTAAAGCTACTACACTCACCTCCTTTTCCTGCCGTTCCCCCCTGTTAGCATTCCTGTATTTTACTGTCTCTGAAGATGATCAGGGTATAGTGGCCGAAGTCTGTTTTATCCTTATCTGCCAGCTCAGCAGTATTACTTGGAATAATTCTGTTTATTATAAGGATTCACACTCTGATCTATAATCAAACTTGTCCTTTTCAGGGGACAAAGATGACTTGAACTTTGGGCTTTAAACACTGGCATGTGCATATTTAAACTCTGTCTTACATGTGTGCTTTAGTTGGTTCTTAGTGTGGAATAAAGCTGTTCGAACATGGTAAATGTGTTAGAACCAGTAGTATATTATGTATTGGGGCATCATTTTTCTCTTAAGATTCAAAGCAGTTAAGAACCATTCTGTGTCTCAGTCTAGCCCTGAAATATTTGAAAGAAAAGCAAAGTATACTGTTTCTATTATGCAAGTAGAGAAATGGATGTAAGGTATTATGAGGGATATAGAGGTCTATAAGACAGAGAAATAGATATATCTAAAGGTGGGATCATCTATGCCCCATTTCCTTATAGATCTTTTGTTTTGGTCTTAAAACAGAAGCTTTCTGAAGTTTGCATTGAGGCAAGAGAGCTGATCTATAGGAAGAAATTCCTACAGATCTTCCTTCTTCCCTGGGAGACATAATGAATTTCTGTCTGTGCTGGGTGAAAATGGAGATTTACTACAAGAAAACTTGGTGTACTGGGGAAAGTGTCTAGGTTAGGATAGGACACCAAGTATTCAATTCAAACCATTTGACCTCTTTTTTTTCTAGCGTCTTAGTATGTTTTATTCAGATACTTCATAAGGACTTTAGCATTATCACTTTAGTTTGAGAAGTAGTCTGAAAGCTTAGATGAATGGGTTGTTAGAAAGTTTGTTACCTTGGATGGAGAATTAAAGATCTGATGAATCCAGGTGTCTTCTAAATCCTCATTATCTTTCCTTGCTCTGATACTTAGATGTAGTTTTGAATTATATTCTTTCCTTTTTTTTGTGATTATCTCTCATTTCTTTAATCAGGCTTAACTTTCTTATGTTCTCTCTTATAAAAATTACATTTTGAATTGTATATTTAGGAGGTTATGTACTTTAAGTGCATTGGCAGCATCCCTGGTGTAGTCAGGCAGAGCTTTGGGCTTCAAGGTTTTGGGCTTTGAGATTTTGTAGAAAGAATTCATATCTTTTAGTTCTTTGAAGTGATCCTTACTCTTCTTGATAGTAAACACTTCCCTCTTTCTTTCTTCTGTGAAGGGCAGCCCTTCCTAGCTTGGGAACTGAACAAACTTGAGAGCTCAGTTAAAAGAAAAACCCAAAAATGTTCCTTTAGGTATTCAAAAAATTCTTTACTTTAACCTGCCTAGGCTCTCCACCCAGGAATCAGACCTAACTTTCCTATGTTCATATGTGAATACACAACCAGAGTTGAGTGGTTAAGAATTTGAGGTTTAGAGTCCTCCTGGCTTTGCTGTTTAATAGATCATAACCTTGGGAAGTTCTGAGTTTCTTTGAGCCTCATTTCCTTCATCTGTAAAATGTTGATAGTAGTTTCTATCTCATGGAATTGTGAGAACTAATGCGATATTACAAGTAAAGCACTCAGCATAGGAGCAGTTAAATATATTACCTTTGTGAAAAATTATTTTCATTTTTGATTAGAGGCATCAGAATTCTTGAATCTTCAGGCTCTAATTTGTTTGATATTATTTATTGGTTGGTCATTCATTACTGCTAGAGGTACCAGCAACCTGAACCTTGTGCCTGTTCTTGTCAACCTGATTGATCCAGAACATAACTGACTCCACTCAGAGTTTTTGTGTCTACTCTGGCAAAACAGATGTTCTAAGCCGTGGTTTCTTCCTTGTAGAGTCTCAGGGTGAAACCTCTCTCTGGTAGCCATAGGGTGCCCTTGTTTCTGGTGTGTGGTATATCATGTGGCTTTCACATGACCCTGTTATGGTCTGGCTGTGCCTAGGCTGTGTCAATGGAAGCTCACTTCAGCCTGGCCAATGTTGCTGCTTACCAGAAGGCTCACTCAAGTTGTCCTGATCCCTCAGGTTTTCTGTTAAAGAATCCTTAGAACTAATTAAAACAAACAAACAAACAAAAAACCACACCAAAAAAAACCTTTTTTTTTTTTTTTTTTTTTTTAGTTGTAGATGGACACAATACCTTTATTTTATTTATTTTTTATGTGGTGCTGAGGATCAAACCCAGTGCCTCACACTGCTAGGCAAGCGCTCTCTCACTGAGCCTCAGCCCCAGCCCTCTTAGAACTAATTTTTTTTTAAATTTATTTTTTCTTAGTTGTAGATGGACACAATGTCTTTATTTTATTGCTTTGTATGTGGTGCTGAGGATCGAACCCAGGGCTTCACGCATGCGGGGCAAGCGCTCTACCGCTGAGCTACAATCCCAGCCCCAGAACTAATTTTTAATTTTTAAAAAAAGAAACCTTGTGGGAGCCAAACAGATCATTCAGCTCTGCCTTCCTGGGCCAGCGTCTAGAAGGTGAGCACCCACGGCCACCTGTCATTCCTTTGTTCTCCGGCCTGACTTTTTTCTCCTTTGACCTGATCTTCCAGTGGCTCCTTCCCTCATGAACTGTCCATTTTTCCTGCATAGTAAATAGACTTCCTTCTTCCTCAGCCTCTTTACTGCATGATATTTCTAACCTTTTCTCTTCGCTAAATCAGGATTCTTTCTGAGGACATCATGTCCCCCTCCAAGTGGGTGTTTTTTGGTCTCCTGTATTAGGGAGTCAGATACTGTTTCCCTCTCCTTTCCCTCTTCAGCTCATGTCTAACTCTACCCTGAGCTGAAATTCCCTGCTCCTCAAGCCCAGGTATTTGGCTAATGAATTCTTCTTACTCTGTGTTGTCATTTATCTTGTCCTTCCCCTCTTATTTAAAAAATAAACAAAAACTTCTGGCTCTTGAAATGTGGGCTTCTTTCTTTCAAGTGTTGCCTTTATTTTGAGAGACTTGGTTGCATTGCCCCCCACCCCCCAAGTCATTGAGGAGTCCAAGGCCTTAGCCTCCACATGCTCTGTTACTCCCAAGTCGTGGGTCTTGGTTTCCCTTTCTGTCTTCATGATCCTTCACTTAAACAGCTCTTTGGTCGCTGTCCTCTCTTTGTTTTCATTCTGTTCTACTTACTTTGCAAAGCTCAGGTTCAGATAAATAGAGCTGCCTGCCTTCATGGTTTCCAGCCTTTCCTGGACTGCAGTCTTTCTGTTTTCAGGTGATCTACTGGGTTTTGCCAAGTGGCTCTTTCAGGTGTTCCTCCTTGTCCTACGTTCACTTTCCCTTCACTCATAGCAAGAATCTTGTCTCTTAATTTATTGATGGAATAGAAACCATCTGATTGGAACTCTTTGTGTGACCAAATGCATTTTCTTTCCTGTCTTTTGTGGCATCTTTCCTTTCTACAGTGAATCCTATTTGCTGTCTGTCCTAGATTTTTTTTTTTTTTTAAATTTTTGGTAGGCCTGATGATTGAACCCAGGGGCACTGCCACTAAGCCACATCCCATTATTTTGAGACAGGGTCTCACTAAGTTGTTCAGACTGGCTTTGAACTTGGGATCCTCCTGCCTCAGCCGCTAAGGTAACTGGAATAACAGGAGTGTACCACTATGCCTGACTCTTTTCTAAATTTAAAATCTGCCCTTCTATACTATTTCTCATCAACTTTAAACAAAGCAGATAAAGTCTAGCACATGTAACACATTTAGTCTAACCTTCACCTCTAGCTCCTTTTTACTGCTCTCTCTTCTACAGACCAACTTACCAAATTGATTGTCCGCACCCTTTGAACTCATTACAGTTTTTACCCCCTTGTATTAGTCAGGGTTCTCTAGAGGAACAGAATCAACAGGAAGTGTAATTCTAAAAAGAGGATTTATTAGGTTGGCCTATGCGACCAGAACCTGGATAGTCCACAGTGGCTGTCTGCAGGCTGGAGAGCTGTAGACCCAATAGGTGTGCAGTCCAAGAGGCTGCAGCCCCAGAACAAGAAGGATCAATGGTAGTGCTACCGTAGTCAGAGGCTGAAGGCTTCTGGAGAATCATTGGCAGAGTCTGCTTTGGAAGAGTGAGAAGCGAGAGTCTGATATCCTCAGACGATTGTAGCAGCAACCAAGAACCTGTTCAAGAAGAATCAAGGGCTGAGGCTGGTAGAACATTTGCTCAGTGGTAGAACATTTGCCTTGCACGTGTGAGGCACTGGGTTCGATCCTCAGCACCACATACAAATAAATAAATAAAGCTATTGTGTCCATCTACAACTAAAAAAATATTTTAAAAAAATCGAGCTTGCATCTGCTGCTGCTGCTTCCAACTTCTGTTCATCTAAGCCATCATCCTATTGGACGGTGCTGCCCATGCTTAGGGAGGATCTCCTTTCAGTTGGCTATCCCACATGCCAATCTTTCCTAGACACACCCTCATTGACATACCAATAAGCCTCCTGATCATCAGCATTTCTTAATCCAATCAAGTTGACAATTTAAATTAACCATTACAAGTTCAACCACCTCAACTTGATATCTAAATATGATTCTTTACATCATACTTAAATCTCCAAATAAATACAATAAAAAGGTCATAGTTCTGCCTAACTTAACTATCCTTCTACAACTGAATGTACTAGTTCTTTCCCCAGAATAGAAGAAAAAACAAAAACATTACGATGTTCAATCAATATTACATTGCATGATGAATAACAGGAGAGTAATAATCATTTCCTCTTAATGCATGTGTAAGTATGCCCAAACATATTCTTTTTTTTGGTACCAGGTATTGAACTCAGGTGTACTCAACCACTGAGCCACATCCCCAGCCCTATTTTAGGTTTTATTTATTTATTTTTATTTTTTTAAATTTTGTGTTTTATTTAGAGACAGGGTCTTACTGAGTTGCTTAGCGCCTCGCCATTGCTGAGGCTGGCTTTGAACTCACCATTCTCACGTCTCAGCCTCCCAAAGTGCTGGGATTATAGGCTTGTGCCACCGTGCCCAGCTCCAAACATATTCTTAATGGAATAGAGAAGAATTGTCAACGGCAGTTACAATCCTTGTTTCTGTAACTGGTCACGTGGCTGCAGTTGGGATTTATGACTACCTTCTTCTACTACCCATTCTGCATTCCTTCTTCCTTCAGCAAGCACCTGAACAGGTCTTGGCTCTACCTGGAGGTGTGACCCACACCTTCATTCCTCAAGGGTCTGAGACATCTTGCCTAGATTGGGTTGTTGTAGTTTCCCATTGACCTTAATAACGGGACAGGTAATACCAAGAGACACCCTAAGAGATTTCCTGCACTCCGGGAATGTGCTTTCTACCTCCATTGTGGAGTAACAGTCCAATGTCCCCTTGGTAATCTTGGATCAGTCACCCCTGCCAGCACTGTAACTCCCTTCTTAGCCTGTTGACTCAGAGGCACAGAGAGCCCAAAGTGGCCAGGGGGAAGTCTTAACTTCCAGTTTAATGAAATCGTTGTTATATTTCTAGGCAGAGGTATTTCTCCTTCTGGAAGTAAGACTTCTAGGCCTGCAGAGCGTAAGGCTGCAGGGACAGGAAGCAAGAACTTTGCTGGTGGGTTACTAGGGGTAATGGTGAGTGGTACCATTCCTGTCTCCACCCCTTGATTCCTGGACCCATGAATTCTAGCAATAGGAGAGACAGTAGCACATAGTGGATGCTGATTCAGAGTATAGACAGCCTTCTAAAGAACCTTGCCCTGCCCTGCACTGTATTGCCACCTAGCTGGTGCTGCAACTGCATCTTCAAGAGTCCATTCCATCATTCTGTCAAACCAGCTGCTTCAGGGTGGTGGGGAACGTGGTAAGACCAGTGACTCCCATGAGCGTGAGCCCATTGCCACACTTCTGTGGCTGTGAGGTGAGTCCCGTGGTCTGAAGCGATGCTGTGCGGAATACTGTGATGACGGATAAGGCATTCTGTGACACCACGGACGGTGGTTTCGACTGAAGCACTATGTGCAGGGAAGGCAAATCCATACCCAGAATAAGTGTCTGTTCCAGTAAGGACAAGCCACTGCCCTTGCCATGAAGGAAGTGGTCCAGTATAATCAACCTGATCTCCCCAGGGAATGATGCCATACTGGGGTCTTAGTGTCTATCTCTGCTGCTGGCAAACTGGGCACTCAGCAGTGGTTGTAGCCAAATCTGCCGTGGTGAGTGGGAGTCCACGTATAACCACCATCCCTGCCACCAAGACCACTGTGTTCCTGAGCCCATTGGGCAATGACAGGGGTGGCTAGGGAGAGAGGTTGACTGCTATCCACAGATCGGGTCATCCCGTCTACCTGATTATTAAACAACTTCTGCTCGGTCACCTTTTGGTGGGCATTTACAAGAGATGTAGATATCTTCACATCCTTTGCCCATTCAGAGAGGTCTGTCCACTTACCTCTTTGTCACATGTCCTTGTCGCCAATTCTCAATTGTGTTCTTTCCAGTTCCCTGACCAGCTAGCCAAACCATTGGCTGTGGCCCATGAGCTGGTGTACAGTCACACATCTGGCCATTTTTCCTTCCAGGCCAAATGTACAATCAGATGCACTTCCTGCAGTTCTGCCCATTGTGAAGATTTCCCTTCACCACAGTCCTTCAGGGTTGTTCCAAGAAGGGGCAGCAGTGCTGTGGCTGCCCACTTGCGGGTGGTACCTGTGTATCGCGCAGAACCGTCTGTGACCCAGGCCTTCGTCTTCTCTTTCTCTGTTAATTGATCATAAGGTGCACCCCATGAAGTCATCAGTTCTAGGGACAGAAGGTGCTGCAGCAGGAGTACGAACCGTGGGCAGTTGGGCTCCTTCTTCTTGCAACCTGCTTGTGCCTTCGGGTCTCGCCTGTGCCCAACCATGTATATACCACTTCCGCTTGATGGTAGAGTTCTGCTGTGTGCGTCCAACTTTATGGCTCGGTGGGTCACATAACACCCAGTTCATAATGGGCAGCTCAGGTCGCATAGCAACCTGGTGGCCCATGGTCAAGCGTTCAGTGTCCACTAAGGCCCAGTAGCAGGGCAAGAGCTGTTTCTCAGAGGGATTGTAGTTGTCTGCAGATGATGGGAGGGCCTTGCTCCAAACTTCCATTGGCCTCCTCTGGGAGTCACCAGTGGTGGCCTGCCAAAGGCTCCAGACAGCATCCCTATCTGCCAGTGACACTTCAAGGACCATTGGGTCTGCCGAGTCATATGGCTCAAGGGGCAGAGCAGGCTGCACAGCAGCCTGGACCTGTTGCAGAGCCTTCTCCTGTTCTGGACCCCATTCAAAACAGGAAGCTTTTCTAGTCACTCGTTAGATGGGCTGAAGTAACACACCCGAGTGAGCACGATGCTGCTTCCCAAATCCAGATAGGCCCAGCAGGCCTTGTGCTGCTTTCCTATTTGTAGGAGGGGCCAGATGCCAAGACTCACCCTTCACCTTAGAAGGAATGTCTCGGCAGGCCCCACGCCACTGGACTCCTAGGAACTTGACTGAAGTTGAGGGCCCTCGAATTTTAGTGGGATTTATTTCCTACCCTCTGATACACAAATGCTCCACAAGCAAGTTCCCAGTGGTTGCTACCTCCTGCTCAGTTGGTCCACTCAACCTGACGTTACCGACCTAATGGACAGTGTAATACTTGTGGAAGAGAAAGACGGTCAAGGTTTCTGTGAACTAAGCTGTGACACAGTGCTGGAGAGTTGACGTACCCCCGAGGAATGACAGTGAAGGTATATTACTGGCCTTGCCAGTAGAAAGCAAATTGTTTCTGGTGGTCCTTCTGCACCAGGATGGAGAAAAAAGCATTGGCCAAATCAAAGCCGCATATCAGGTACCAGGAGATATATTAATCTGCTTAAGCAAAGAAACTACATCTGGTACAGCAGCTGCAATTGGAGTCACCACCTGATTAAGCTTATGATAATCAACTGGCATTTTCTAAGACCCATCTGTCTTATGCACAGGCCAGATAGAAGAGTTAAATGGGGAAGTTGTGGGAATCACCACCCTTGCATCCTGCAAGTCCTTGATGGTGGCACTAATCTCTGCAGTCCCTCTAGGGATGCAGTATTGCTTTTGATTCACTGTTTTTCCAGGTGTAGGCAACTCCAGAGGCTTTCATTTAGCCCATCTCATCATAATAGCCCTCACTCCACAGGTTAGAGAACCAATGTAGGAGTTTTGCTAAGTGCTGAGTGTATCTATCCTGATTGTACATTCTGGGACTGGGGAAATAACCACAGGATGAGTTCGGGGGCCCACTGGACCCACTGTGAGTCGGACCCTGGCCCAAACTCCATCGATCACCTCAGCTCCATAAACACCTACTTTTCCTGGAGGGCCACAGTGATGTTTTGGATCTCCTGAAATCAGTGTTAATTCAGAGCCTGTGTCTAGCAGTCCTTGAAAGTTCTGATCCTTGCCTTTTCCCCAAGGCACAGTTACCCTGGTAAAAGGCCCCAGGTCTGTTTGGGGAAAGATGGGAGAAAGATTAACAGTAAAGATTTTTGGTAGTGTACTGGTGTCCTTTCTCAAGGGGACCTGGCCTTCCCTTCATTCAAGGGGTTCTGGATCTGTAAATTGACTTGAACCTGGGAAATGGTTGAGGGGTGTGATTCTCTGCTGTTATGATCTAGGGCAGACTTTCATACATTTGCCCCAGAGTTTTTCTGTTTCTGTAAGTCAAGTAAGAATTTGGTGGGTTTCCCATCTGTTTGGCTTCTAGAAACACCACCATTAATTAGCCAGCGCTAATCCAATCAAATTGATAATTCAGATTAACCATCACACCCCTTAACTACAACTCTGAGACTGTTTTCCTTAGTGTCGCCACTTACCTGTGAGGCTGAACCCAGTGAAGATCCCTTTCTGTCTTTGTCCTTGCAGTCTCCTCCCCTGGTTTCTCTGGCACCATCCTCCTGAAAAATGTCTCTGTCTTTTGTCAGTGCATTTTTATAGTCATTTCCTTAGCAAAGGATTCTGCTATAGGCTTTTTGCTTTGATTTATTATATATGTGCTCCTTGGGCAAGTTTGTCTATTGCTAAAGTTTTATCATCTCTATAATAACAACTTCCACACTGCCATCTCTTGCCTAGACCTGTTCCCTGTACTTAGGTGTCTGTATTCACCTGCTTAGTGTGTTCCTGTACTTGGTTACTTCACAGTCACTGGAAACCCAGTCTGTCTACAACTAATGATGCCTCATGTGGTCTTTTGGCAAAACAAACCCTTATTGTGTAACCTAGTGACTAGGGCCACCATTGATCCAGTTGCTGAAGCTACTGCTATAGCCTCCTAAATGAACTTTTTGCTTTTAGTTTTGTTATTCCCATCCCACACCACTGCATTGCCATGATCTTTCTTAGAACGATCCTTTGAAAAACAACTGTGATCATATCACTGGCCCTTGGTGCCATTCAGTGATATTGATGATCTGGTTTCTGCCTCATCTTGATCCACTCAGATATATACCATGCAGCTCTGCTTTAAGTTACCTCTTAAACAATTCTTTCCCCTTTTATGGCACTAACCATCATCTTTGAGATCTCAGTTTGTGGGTCAGTTTTCTTTGATCCTCTCTCTGACTAAGAAAGGGTTATGAATTTGTACTTTTCCCTATCTAGTATTTGTTAGTCTATTAGCTTCACATTACTGTGAAAAAATACCTGAGATAGTCAACTTAAAAGGAGGAAAAATTGGGCTGGATTGTGGCTCAGTAGTAGAGTGCTTGCCTAGCATGTGTGAGGCATTGGGTTTGATTCTCAGCACCGCATATAAACAAATAATAAAGTCCATTGACAACTTCAAAAAAAAAAAAGAAAAATTTACTTTGGCTCATGGTTTTAGTCCATGGTTGCTTGGATACAGCTCCAGGCTTCGGGCCTGTGGCAGCATAGCAGAGTATGGTGGGAGTGTGTAGCCAAGTCTTTTTACCTCATGGTGGCTAAGAAGCAGAGCAGATAAGGGACTGCGGTCCCTGTGTTCTTCAAGGGTACATCCCCATGGATCTAACTTCCTGGCATTAGGCCCACCTCTTAAAGTTTACACTACTTCTCAGTAGCACCACAGGCTTGGGACCAAGCCTTTGACGCATGGTCCTTTGGGGAACACTCAAGATTCAAACTATAGTAGATTGTATTATATAAGAGCCTGTACTTGGATCCACCTCTGTGAATTCCTTGAGGGTAGAAACTATGTTTGATTTTTTTTTTTCAGGTACTGAGAATTGAACTGAGGGGCACCAGCCCTATTTTGTATTTTATTTAGAGACAGGTTCTCACTGAATTGCTTAGCGCCTCACACTTGCTGAGGCTAGCTTTGAACTTGTGATCCTTCTGCCTCAACCTTTTGAGCTGCTGGGATTATAGATGTGTGCCATTGCACCTGGCATGATTAAAAAAAAAATGTTCCTAGTACTAGCAACAGTGCCTGATATATTGTAAACCCCAAATTTAATAGATGGGTGCATAGATTATGGGATTTTAGAAACTTAAAGAACCATATCTGTATCCATGTTCTAGATTTTTTTAAAAATATTTTTTAGTTGTAGGTGGACAGAATATCTTTATTGACTTATTTTTATGTGGTGCTGAGGATCGAACCCAGTGCCTCACGCATGCGACGCAAGTGCTCTATCACTGAGCCACAATCCCAGCCCCCCATGTTCTAGATTTTAAGGTGAATGATCATCATGTGGTATTTGGTTATTTTGCTAGAGATAATAATTTCGAACAAAGTCATATTTATTTTGTAACTTTCCTCTTGATTTCAGTAGTTAAGTAGTCCTCGCTAGTATGTCTCAAGGAGTAGTTAGATAGTACTTCTCCTTTTTTTAAAATATGTACATGTTTTTAGATGTTGATGGATCTTTATTTTTATTCATTTATTTATATGTGGTGCTGAGAATTGAACCCAGTGCCTCATACATGCTAGGAAAGCGCTCCACCACTGAGCCACACCGCCCAGCCCACCTCCTTTTGTTTTTGTTTTTGTTTCTGTTTTGGTACTGGGATTGAACCCAGGGATACTTAACCACTGACCCACATCCCTAGCCCTCTTTATTTCCCCTCATTTTTTAATTGGTGCATTGTAGTTGTACATATTGATGGGATTTGTTGTTACATATTCATACATGCACACAATATAATTTGACCAATATCACTCCTCAGCCCTTCCTACTTCCCTCCCTGCCTCTTACCCCTTGGTCCTTTTCCTCTACTAATTTCCCTTTGATTTTTAGGAGATCCACCCCCACCTTTGTTTTCCTTTTCTCTCTCTAGTTTACACCTGAGAGAAAACATGACCCTTAACCTTCCGAGTTTGACTTATTTGGCTTAACATTATGATCTCTAGTTTTATTCATTTTCCTGCACATGCTGCAATTTCATTTTTCTTCATGACTGAATAAAACTCCAGTGTGTATATATACCACATTTTCTGAATCCATTCATCTATTGGTGGTCACATAGGCTGGTTCCATAGTTTGGCTATTGTGAATTGTGCTGCTGTAAACATGGGTATGCATGTATCACTGTAGTAAGATGCCTTTAATTCTTCAGGGTAAATACTGAGAAATAGTATAACTGGGTCATATTGTGTTTCCATGCCTTGTCTTTTGAGGAGCCTCCATACGATTTATGTCGTGGTGATACTAATTTACAGTTCCACCAACAGTGTGAGAGTGTTCTCCAGCATTTGTTATTATTTGTATTTTTGGGGGGGGGGGGGT